>CAUYUJ010018766.1:82500-103817 GCA_963575745.1 Prorocentrum cordatum
TCGTGGTGGTGGTGGTGCTGGTGATGGTGATGTTGATGGTGATGATTATTGTGATTGTTATGGTGATGATGATGATGATGCTGCTGCTGTTGCTGATGCTGATGCTGCTGCTGATGATGATGCTGATGATGATGGTAATGATGATGGTGATGATGATGATGATGATGATGATGCTGATGATGATGATGATAATAATGATGCTGATGCTGAAGATGATGCTGCTGCTGCTGCTGATGATGAAGATGATATCGCTGATGCTCATGCTGCTGATGATGATGGTGGTGCTTGTGATGATGATGAGTCTGATGATGATTATAATGTTGATGCTGGTTATGCTACCGATGATGGTGAATATTATGATGACGCTGCTGATGATGATGCTGCTGCTGCTGCTGATGATGCGGGTGATCATGATCATGATTATGCTGATGACGATGATGATGATGACGACGATGATGATAATGATGAGGATGATGATGATCATGATGATCATGATGATGATGATGATGACGTCGACGACGATAATGATGATTCTGATGATGACGATGATGATGATGACGATGACGATGATGATGATGATGATGATGATGATGATGATGATGATGACGATGACGATCACGATGTTGATGACGATGCTGATGCTGATGCTGATGCTGATGCTGATGCTGATGTTGATGCTGCTGCTGATGCTGCTGCTGATGCTGCTGCTGCTGATGATGAGGATGGTGATTATTATTATTCTTCAAATAGGCTTGCCCTGTAGGAGTCCTGGCTCACCCCCTACTAATCTGTCCGTTACCCCCCCTGATTCCTGTGCCCACCCCCTAATTCCTAAGGCTATGCCTATGCCTATGCCTATGCCTATGCCCATGCCTTCCCCTAACTCCTACGCCTACGCCTATGCCTATGCCTGCTTGCTTGCTTGCTTGCTTGCTTTCTTGCACGCTTGCTTGCTTGTTTGCTTGCGCGCTTGCTTGCACGCTTGCTTGCTTGCTGAGTTGCGGATTCCAAGCGTGCTTGATTCATCATATTCTTTGCTTTTAGTTGTCTATTTTTTTGGAGTCAACGTTGGCTGATGTGATGCTGATGGTGATGATGATGATGATTATGATGATGATGATGATGATGATGCTGATGATGCTGATGATGCTCCTGCTGCTGCTGCTGCTGCTGATGATGATGATGAGGAGGAGGAGGAGGAGGAGGAGGAGGAGGAGGAGGAGAAGAAGGAGGAGGCGGAGGACGAGCAGCAGCAGCAGCAGCAGGTGTGCGAAAAACCAGGGCATCCCAGCTGATCTGCGCGGGGGCCGCGCGGCGACGCCAGACGCCTCCGAGGCGACCCGGAGAGCAACCTGCCGTGACCGAGGCCCGCGCGGAGCGGCCTGCGTGGCGGCGAGTATTCGGGCTCGCTTCGCGCTCGCCGCCTGCTCTCGCGTCGAGCTCCCGCCCGCGGCTGGGGGTGGATGGCCGAAGGCGGCTTCATGGGTGGGCCGCGACTCGGCATCGCATGGACGTGTGCATTCGCTCCTTGGCGAGGACCATCGAGGAGCATCTCGGATCATCTTGCGAGAAGAAACAGCGCACGACCCCGAACAGTACACGGGGAAAGGACGTCCGAGCGACGGCGAGAAGAGGGGTGTGATGATTGTCGTGGGCGACAAACATAGCCGTATCTGGGGCGTTGGCGTGGCGGACGCCCCGCGCGGAGCGTATCCGCGCGACCGCGTATCCGCGGGATCGCACCCCAGAACCCGGACCGCGAAGGCGTGGATAGCTGGCCAATTACCGTGCCCGTCTTATTCCCGTTCTATGCTATACACTCGTTGTTTTCATCTGGTTCTTATAACAGTACCGCACAACCTCATTATCAGTCTTCTCCACTTCCTCCTCCTCCTCCTCCTCCTCCTCCTCGTTCCTTTTCCTACGTGGAAACATGCCAAGAAGCACACTGCTTTCCTCCAGGGTGCCCTGGGTCTCTTGGGTTTCGATGATTTTGCGACGGAAAGCGTCACGTTCCCACATCTCAGGGTTGGGTTTCTTGTGGACGGTTTCTTGTGGAGGGGCCCCATACTGTAGGCAATTCGACTTAACGTGAGTCGTGAGGAGGGCCTCGCACGCGGGTGTCCCGGTGGGGCGGCGGACTTTTTAGGCGGCTTACTTGCCGCATGGGTAGCTAGACGCTCTGGGCGCATTTATTAATTGCGCGTCCCATGCTTCCCTCTCGTCCATCTCCTCGTTTTCCTCGTCGTCGTGGGCGTCCTGCTCCTCCTCCTCGTCCCCCTTGTGTGCTGGGTCTTCTTTTCTGTTCGGATCTCTCATGAAGACAGTCTCGTGGCTCATGTCTCCATTTCGTGTTCTCCCTCCTCACCACCGAGGCGTCGAGGCGTCGAGGCGCCGAGGCGTCGAGGCGTCGAGGCGCCGAGGCGTCGAGGCGTCGAGGCGCCGAGGCGTCGAGGCGTCGAGGCGCCGAGGCGTCGAGGCGTCGAGGCATCGAGGCGCCGAGGCGTCGAGGCGTCCAGGCGTCGAGGCGCCGAGGCGTCGAGGCGTCGAGGCGTCGAGGCGTCGAGGCGTCGAGGCGCCGAGGCGTCGAGGCGTCGAGGCGTCGAGGCGCCGAGGCGTCGAGGCGTCGAGGCGTCGAGGCGTCGACGCCGAGGCGTCGAGGCGTCGAGGCGTCGAGGCGTCGAGGCGCCGAGGCGTCGAGGCGTCGAGGCGTCGAGGCGCCGAGGCGTCGAAGCGTGGAGGTGTCGAGGCGTCGAACCTGGGCTAGGCTATGGGTGAGGTGTCTTCCTGGGAGGCGCTGGAGGGTGGGCGAGGGGCTGGCGGCCTCTCTCTCTCTCTTTCTGTCTCTCTCTCTCTCTCTCTCCCCGTCCTCTCTCGCCGTTGCAGGCCCCCTCCCGGGAGATCCCCCCCAGGGCAGACCCCGCGATCACCGCCTCCTAGCGGCCTGTTGCGGCGGGTCGCACGGGTTCGGCGGGAGCCCCCGGGGGGTCCTTTTTGCGCCCTGCCATGGGCCCCACCGTGCGCAGCGCCGTATTGTCGAGAGGTGAGGAATGTGCCCTGGCAGGTGGGGGTCTCCCTCCCTCCCGGTGCCCGTCCCTTCCTCCCTCGGCAGGGCGGTGGGGCGATCTATAGCTTGGAGACCGTCCATGGGGCTCTGGCCGAGTGGGCGCTCTCCGAGGCTCCGTCCCCGCCGGACCCGCAGTCTGCCTCCAGGCCACCAGCCAGCCTCCAACTCCCCCAGATCCCCACGACCCCTCCCCCATCCTTCCTCGCCCCTCCCTCTTCTTCCTCCCCCTCCATTCTCCCCTCATGGGAAACCAATCGGCGCCTGTGGCGGGCGTCTTTCTTGGTGCAACGTTTTACGTTTTCGGTCATGGGGCAATGACTATTATATCTATTCGCTTCCGTAGTCAGGTCATGACGCACGGGTAGCAACAAGTCGAGCCAAGCATGGCAGACAAGTTTGCGCACATAGGGTGCCGTGAGACAACAGCCAAGACAGCAGTCCATCGCAGGCGCGCAGATCGTCGGAGACTCACATCCTGGTATCTTGATGGAGGAGCAGTCCATGCCCTTCCTCGTTCTCCTCGTCCTGGTCCTCGTCGTCGTCGTCGTCCTCCTGCTCCTCCTCTGCTTCTTCCCGCGGGAGGCAGAGGAGCCCAGTGTTCGCGTGCTCGAAGCCTCCAGGCATGGCGAGGTGCGGCGCGGCGGCGCGCGGCGAACTGTTTCCAAATCTGCCGCCGCTCCGTGCCGCCGCTCGTTTTAGGGCCACCTCGCTTGCACCGGACGCCTCCGTTCCATACGCCCGTGTGCCAGTGCCTCACCCTTCCCTCCGATCCGGGCGTCGTGCTATACACACCTATAGATATAGACGTATATGAGAGAGCGTGATCCACCGCCGCTTCACTGTGGAAATATTCCCCCCCCCCCCCCCCCCCACACCCCCCCCCCCTCTTTCTCCATAACCGGGGTTCCCCCCCCCTCCGAAATCGCCCCCCCCCCCCCCCCCCCCCCCCCCCCCCCCCCTGTTGGACCCCCCCACCCCCTTCCCTCCGGGCAAAACCCCCCCCCTCCCCTACCCCCCCCCCGGAAAACGGGGGTGGGGTCACTCCTGGTTCGAACTCCTCCCCCCACCCCTCCAGAAAACTGCGTGGGGCCACTACTGGTTCGAACCCTCCCCCCCCGAAAACCAGAGAGGGGTCATTACCGGTTCGAACCCCCCCTCCCCACCCCTCCCTCCCTCAGAAAAACCGGGGGGGGTTCACTACGGTTCGAACCCCTCCCCCCCCTCAGAAAAAGGGTGAAAGGGTTCACCACCGGTTCGAACCCCCCCCCCCTCTCGAAAACCAGGGGGGGTCACTACCGGTTCGAACCCCTCCCCCCTCCCCCCCCACGTTCACCGCCAGCAAGCGGTTCCTGGGTCCCTACCACCGTCCGCACCACATCCCCCACTGCTGTCCCCAGCGCCACTGTCCTCACCACCACTGTCCCCACTGTTCTCACCACCGTCCCCACTGTCCCCACCAATGCCCCTACCACTGTCGCACTGTCCCCACTGTCCCCACCACTGTTCCCACCACGGTTCCACTCTCCCCACTTTCTCCACGGCCCCAACCACTGTCCGACTGTCCCCACTGTCCCACTGTCCCACTGTCCCCGCCGCTGTCCCACTGAGCTGTCCCACTGTTCCCACCACTGTCCCCACTGTCCCCACCACTGTCCCCACCACTGTCCCCACTGTCCCATTAACCCACCGCCGTCCTCGGAACGGTCCTCACCACTGTCCCCACCACCACTGTACCCTCCACTGTCCCACTGTTTCCACCTCATTCCCACTGTCCCCACACCACTGTCCCCACCACTGTCCCACTGTGCCCAGTGTTTCCACCATTGTCCCCGCTGTCCCCACCAGTGCCCCCACCAGTGTCTCACTGTCCCCACTCTCCCCACCATTGTCCCACCACGGTCCCACTCTCCCCACTTTCCCCACGGTCCCCACTACTGTCCCACTGTCCCCACTGTACCCACCACTGTCCCACTGTCCCCGCCGCTGTCCCACTGTGCTGTCCCACCGTCCCCATTGTCCCCATCACTGTCCCACTGTCCCCACTGTCCCCACCACTTTCCCCACTGTACTACTGTCCCACCACTGTCCTCACCACCGCCTTCCCCGTCCCCACCACTACCGTCCCCACCACTGTCCCACTGTCCCCACCACTGTCCCGCTGTCCCCTCACCGCTGTCCCCACCACCACCGTCCCCACCACTGTCCGCGCCACTGTCCCACTGTCCCCGTATCACTGTCCCCCCCACCACCGTTCCCACCACTGTCCCAGCATCCTCACCATTGTCCAACTGTCCCGAGGAGCGGGAATCGTTTGCCAGCGGCGAGGGGGGGGGAGGTGTTCGAACCGGTAGTGACCCCCCCCGGTTTTCGAGGGGGGGGGGTTCGAACTGGTAGTGTCCCCCCCAGTTTTCGAGGGGTGTGGTGCATGTATGTGTGCATGTATGTGTGTATGTATATGTGTATGTATGTGTGTATGTATGTGTGCATGTATGTATGTATGTGTGTGTATGTATGTATGTATGTATGTATGTATGTATGTGTGTATGTATGTATGCATGCATGCATGCATGCATGCATGCATGCATGCATGCATGGTGTATACATGTATGTATGTATGTAAGTACACAAGTATGTATGTATGTATGTATGTATATATGCATGTATGTATGTATGTATGCATGCATATATGTATGTATGTATGTGTATATATATATTTATGTACGTATGTATGTATGTATGCATGCATGCATGCATGCATGTATGCATGTACGCAGGTGTGTATGTATGTATATATGCATGCATACATGCATGCATGTATGTATGCATGCATGTATGTATGTATCAATATAAGGATGCAACCATGTATATATATATGTATATGTATATGTATATGCACATGTATATGTATGTATGTATGTATGTATGCATGTATGCATGCATGTATGTATATGTATGTATGTATGTATGTATGTATGTATGTATGTATGTATGTATGTATGTATGTATGTATATATGTATATATGTATGTATATATGTATGGATGTATGTATGTATGTATGTATTTATGTATGTACTATATGTATATATGTATGTATGTCTGTATGCATGTATGTACGTATGTATGTATGTATGTATGTATGTAGGTATGTATGTATGTATGTATGTATGCATGTACGTATGCATGCGTGCATGCATGCATGCATGTATGCATGCATGTATGTATGTATGCATGTATGTATGCATGAATGAACGAATGAATGACTGAATGCATGTACATGTGTATGTATATGTAATGCTTGCTTGTTTATTTGTATGTTTGTATGTATGTATGTATGCATGCATGCATGCTGCATGCATGCATGCATGTGTGCATGTGTGCATGTATGCATGTATGCATGCATGCATGTATGCATGTATGCATGCATGCATGGATGTATAGATGTACCTATACGAGCGCCCTGCGGGCGATAAGGAGGGTGGGGGGGATTGAGATCAAATGCCCACCCTGACTGACCTTCAGCCTGTCACCTTGATCTCATCTCTCTCTTTCTCTCTGTCTCTCTCTCTCTCGCCCTCTCTCTCTCTCTCGCCCTCTCTCTCTCTCTCCCTCTCGATTGGGTGGGTGGATTGATTGGATGGCATAAGATTGATTGGATAAGATAAGATGGGTTGGATTGGAAGAGATGGATTGGGTTGGGTGGATTGGATTGGATGGGATAAGATGGATTGGATAAGATAAGATGGGTTGGATTGGAAGAGATGGATTGGATAAGATAAGATGGGTTGGATTGGGTGGGATAAGATAAGATGGGACAAGATGGGTTGGATAAGATAAGATGGATTGGATTGGACAAGATGGATTGGATAAGATAAGCTGGATTGGATTAAGAAAGCCCGCCGCAGGCGCCGACAAAAAGTGAATTGATGGATTGGGTTGGGTGGATTGGATTGGATGGGATAAGATGGATTGGATAAGATAAGATGGATTGGATTGGGAGAAATGGATTGGATAAGATAACATGGATTGGAATGGCCCGCCGCAGGCGCAAAAAAAAGTGAATTGACGGATTGGGTCGGGTGGATTGGATTGGGTGGGATCAGACATAAGATAAGATGGGACAAGATGGGTTGGATAAGATAAGATGGATTGGATTGGACAAGATGGATTGGATAAGATAAGCTGGATTGGATAAGAAAGCCCGCCGCAGGCGCCGAAAAAAATGAATATGAAATTAGCGACATGCGTTAGCGCCGGGACGCCCGGGACACCCGGGACACCCGGGACACCGCCCGGCCCACTTGGGACACCTACCGGCCACTGGCGGACGGAAACGGACTTTCGCTCCTACTTCGGCCTAGCTACAGGAGGATCACGCGCAGCTTCGCCTCGCCCGCACGCACGACACGAACACGAAACCGAAACCGATTTCCCCGTGGGGGGTCTCCGTTTCACTGCGATCTCACCCCCCAACCTCCGATGTATGTATGTGCGTATGTATGTACATTTAATGTAAGCATGCGTGCGTGCATGCATGCATGCATGTATGAATGTACGTACGTAGTACGTACGTACGTATGTATGTATTTATGTAGGTAGCTAGGCAGGTAGGTAGGCAGACAGGTAGGTGGATTGTTAGGTATGCACGCATGTATGTAGGCATGTATGTATGTATGCATGTCTGTATGCATGCATGCATGTATGTATGTCATGTATGCCTGTATGTATGTATGTATGCATGCATGTATGTATGTATGTATGTATGTATGTATGTATATATGTATGTATGTATGTATGTATGTACGTATGTATGTATGTATGTATGTATGTATGCATGTATGCATGCATGCATGCATGTATGCATGTATACATGTGTGCATGTGTGCATGTATGCATGTATGCATCTATGTTTGTATGTTCTTATGCACGTATGTGTGTATATATACGTATCTATGAATATACTTTCAGATCTACTTCATTGTATATTATGTACGCATGTACACAACTTAGACACACATACACAGTCATACACGAGTATGTATATATCACGGTGCCCGTCTTTGTCCCTTTCGGGCTCGTGGGTCTCACATATCGAGTCGGCTCGAGGGAAGACAGAGGGATGGGATCGGGCACTTGGTCGTCACGTTTCACGACTTTGTATTTTTTCATCACGTCGGATCTCGGGGGTCACCCTGCCCCCTGAGGAATGAGGGCGCAGGAAGAGGGAAAACTGACCAGTCATGTTCTGGACGGAGTTAGCTGCGACGAAACCGCCCTCAACCATTCCCTGAAGTGATTCTTACGATGCTCTCTTAGGGCTGGAAGCTGAACATTGAAGAGTGCCCGAACTCACTGAATTTGATAGGTATGGGCCCCTTCACTCCGCGCGAATATTCACCACGTCATCACTCTGAACTCAGAGAACACTCATTGCTGCACTCCTGAGCGGATTGCCTTGAGCTGAATACCGTGTCTTCAATTCGGGGCAAGTGAGGGACTGACACCAGGCATGGGGGTGAGGGCGGACCGGGAAGCGAGGGGGGGGGGGGAACGCGGCGCGGGAGGGAGGCAGGTCGGGGAAAATGGCCATGGCAGCGTATGGAGCGTTGATAATATCGATGCCCGTTTGCAGTAGGATCTGAGCCCACCTCTGCCTCGCCGCCAGCAGTTCCCTGGCCCGGGGGTCGTGGCAACGCTCCGACTCGGGCTCCGCGCTCCAGTTCCCGTGCGGGGCGCGAGCCGCGCGCGGCGTGTCCAGGGCGGCGCCCGAAAATGCGCCCCGCTCCCCGGGGGAGAGCCCGCGGCGCCTCTGAGGCGTGCCGTCGGACCGAGGCATGAGATCGAGGTGGCTTCGGGGAGGGCACCCCGGTGCTCTTCGTGCCTGTTGGATGCTCTCGTGCATCCTCGGGAGGGCTTCTCTCGAAGGCTCGTCCGTTGGGCAGGCGGAGGGTCTCGTGTTCTCGCAGGATCCTCCTCTGTCCTAGATCCGACCGTATCCCCACCAGCCCTTTCCAGGAGCGCTCTCTGGAGGGGCTGTCGTGAGGAGGAGGAGGAGGAGGAGGAGGAGGAGGAGGAGGAGGAGGAGGAGGAGGAGGAGGAGGAGGAGGAGGAGGAGGAGGAGGAGGGAGGAGGAGGAGGAGGGGAGGAGGAGGAGGAGGAGGAGGAAGGGGAGGAGGAGGAGGAAGAGCAGGAGGAGGAGGAGGAGGACGGAGGAGGAGGAGGAAGAGGAGGAGGAGGTGGAGGATGAGGAGGAGGAGGAGGCGGAGGAGGAGGAGTAGGAGGAGAGGGGCGTGCAGCAGCCCTGTCAGAGTTGAAAAAGGAGATACCCATACCGCTGCCCTTCCCTCGCCGTCACGGTGGGACTCGCCTCGAGCTTCTGGCCAGAACGCACCCCTGGAGAGGCCTGGGGAATGGCGGTGTCGGTATCGGGGGCGGCATGAGATCTCCCCAGATTTCATGGCGCCTCTTCTCATTTCGATGCGTCCCCGCCCCCTCCCCCCCGGGCCGCGCACGTGCCATCGGTCATGATTTGCACCCCTGGCCTCTTGGACGCCTCCCTCTTGGACGCCCCCGACGGTGCCTCTTCGTCCCCCCCACGTTGGTGCATCGGCGACAGGTGGGCACGGCTCGGACCGACGGAGGCATCGGCCCGTGCAGCCCCTGCCGCAGAGCGACGAGCTCGCCCTCGAGCTGGCCGCCTGGAGGCATCCTGGAGGCTCGAGCCTGGAGGCCGCCAGGCGCGTCCTGGAGCCAGGCGGGGGAAAACAGCTGCACAGAAGCACAGTTCGAGAGTCCTTCGGTCTCCTCGTGCCCGCCTGCGGCGGCTCCGGGGGGGCCTCTCGGGCCAGAGGCCGAAGGTCGGCGGCGAGCCCGGCGGGGAGGTAAGAGGGGGCAGGCCTGCTTTCGTTGACGTCGTGCGGACTCGAGCCGCGGGGCTGTGGCGTTCTGACTTGACGTTGGGCGAGCTTGGGCCGCGGGGCTCCTCCTCCACCTCCGTCCTCCTCCTCCTCCTCCTCCGTTCTCCTCCTCCTCCTCCTCCTCCTCCTCCTCCTCCTCCTCCTCCTCATCCCCCCTCCTCCTCCTCGTCCTCCTCGTCCTCCTCCTCCTCCTCGTCCTCGTCCTCGCTTTCCTCCTCCTCCTCCTCCTCCTCCTCCTCCTCCTCCTCCTCTCTATGTGTCTCCCTTTCCCCGGCTTTTTTTTTCTCCCCCGCGTGTTCCCCGAAGGGTTTCCACAACGGCTGAGATAACACATGGTCGGATAGCTTGGCAGAGCTGTGGCCACAATGTTCGGCCACATGGGCGATTCCAAAAGGCAGGGGGCGTCGGTGATTCGCCATATGCGTCTTCGATCCGCCACCCGCTCTGTTTCTCACAGAGGTGCTCTTGTTATTACTCCGACCGCGCCGAGAACACCTCCCTCAATGATGATGAGGTGCGGTATGCTATGCAACGTAATGCTTTGTTCCGTTATGTTATGTTATTCCTCATATCCAAGTTGTGGGGTTCTTGTTCCCCAGATCCATCTTGTCGCCCGTATCCAAACGATGGGGTTCTTGTTTCCCGTATCCAAAAAATGGGGTTATGGTTCCCATATCCAAAGGATGGGGTTCTTGTTAGATTCCGACCGCGCCAACTTCCTCATACACCTCTCCTTTCTCCTCCCCTTCCTCCTCTTTCTCATCATGCTATGTTATGGCGTGCTATGCTATGCTATGCTATGTTGTGCTATGCTATCCCCATATCCAAATTATGGGGTTATTGTCCCCCGTATTTAAAGCATGGGAATCTGGTGATTCTCCATATCTACAGGATGAGGTTCTTGTTCCCCATATTCGAAGCATGGGGTTATTGTTTACTACTCCAACCGCGCCGAGAGTCACCTTCCTCCTCCCTCCTCCTCATTTTACATTCAGTTCTTAAATGCGATGACATATCATGTCATGTTATAATTTATGTCATTGTATGTTTTGGCATGGTATGACATGGCATGCTCTGTTATGGTATGGTATGACTTGGTTTTGCATGGTCTGTTACCTATGGTATGTTATGGTATGCTGTGGCATGTCATGTTATGTTATGACTTGTCACGTTATGCTATGCCATGTTATGATATGTTGATGATGTTGATGGTGATTATGCTGCTGCTTCTGATGCTCATGATGATGCTGCTGCTGATGATGGTGGTGATGCTTCCGATGATGAGGGTGGTGATGATGATGATAATGATGCTGTTGTTGATGATGCTGGTGATACTGCTGATGATGAATATGCTGCTGCTGCTGATGATGTTGATGCTGATGATGATGATGCTGATGCTGCTGATGATGATGCTTATGATGATGCTGCTGATGATGATGAGGATGCTGCTGCTGATGATGATGTTGATGATGCTGCTGATGATGATGATGATGCACATGATGATGCTGATGCTGCTGATGATGCTGATGATGATGATGATGAGGATGAGGATGAGGATGATGATGATGATGATGATGATGATGATGATGATGATGATGATGCTGATGACGATGATGATGATGACGATGATGATGATGATGATGATGATGATGGTGGTGGTGATGATGATGATGATGATGATGATGATGATGATGATGATGATGATGATGATGATGATGATGATGATGCTGTAAACAATACGACGAAGTGCACACGCGCGCGTCGTCGCGCGCGTATGCAGAAATCCTTCAAAAACCTTCGGTTTCGGAAGGATTTCAAAATCGTGTGGCCAAACAAAAACAGATGGTTTCGCAACACGGATTTTCAACAAAGACGTGCGCGCGGGCTCTTGCGTCGTCGTCGTCGTCGTCGTCGCCGTCCTCCCTCCTCCCTCGTCGTCGTCGTCGTCGCCGTCCGTCGTCTCCCTCTGTCTTTCCTCGTCGTCGTCGTCGTCGTCTTGGCGTCGTCAGCGTTTCCGTCGTCGTTGTCGCCGTGGTCGTCCTTCCTCCCTCGTCGTCTTCGTCGGCGTTTCGTCGTTGTCCCTCCTATATCGTCGCCGTTGTCGTCGTCGTCGTCTTCCCTCCTCCCTCATTGTTGTCGTCGTCGCCGTCGTCGTCCTCCCTCCTCGCCCCATAGGGGGCTCCACCGTAGCGCCCAGTGGGACCGTCCGCATGCGCGTCGGAAGCCCAATTTGGCATTTTCACATACCCAGTACAGCGTGTCGTGGCCCCATAGGGAGCTCCACCGAAGCCCCCAGTGGGACCGTCCGCATGCGTCCCACACCCAATTTGGCATTTGTCACCCACCCAGTACAGCGTTTCGTGGTCCCAAAGGGAGTTCCACCGACGGCCCCAGTGCTACCGCCCGCATGCGTTCCCCCCCACCCAGTGCAGCGCTTCGTGGCCCCATAGGGAGCTTCACCGAATGAGATATTCACAATTGCGGTACCCACAACTGCATATGGTTGGGTCCTTCGCCAGGATATTTTTCATGTCGAGACCTCGAGGACTTCTGGGTACGTGCCGCCATTCCCCCCTTCTTCCCGATCCTCCCTCCTCCTCCCTCCCCTTCCCTTCCCTCCTCCTCTTCCTCCTCCTCCACCTCCTCCTCCTCCTCCTCCTCATCCTCCCCCTCCCCCTCCTCCCTCCTCCCTCCTCCTCCTCCTCTTCCTCCTCCTATTCCTCCGCTTCCTCCTCCTCCTCCTCCTCCTCCTCCTCCTCCTCCCTTCCCCCGCCCCTCCAGTGCCAGGATCGCCGGCGGCGGCAGTGCCGCGCCGTCGGAGCCGTCGGTGGCTCGAGACAGCCGCGGCGGCCCCCCCTCGGGCCCCCCCGCTTGGCGGGGCGGGGGCGGGCGATGCACGCCGCGGCCGCCGCGCGGCGGGGCGGTCGCGGCGGCGCCGAGGCGCCCGTGGCGGAGCCGTGCTCGGAGCCGCCGTGCCGTGCGGTGGTGCCCGGGACCGCATCGCAGGGGCGCCTTGGGCCTTTGCGTCGCTCCTCCCCTTCGCCTTCTTCCATCCCCTCCTCCTCCTCCTCCTCCTCCTCCTCTCTCCTCTCTCCTCCTCTCCTCTCTCCTCCTCCTCCTCCTCCTCCTCCTCCTCCTCCTCCTTCTCCCTCGTCTTCCTCGTCGTCGTCGTCCTCCTCCTCGTCCTCCTCTTCCTCCTGTCTCCTCCTGCCTCCTTCCTGCCTTTTCCTCGCTTCTCTTCCCCATTTTTCCCTCCTCCTGTCTCCTCCTCTCCCACCCTCCTTCCTCTGCTTTCGCCCGCATTCCTTCATCTTCCTCCTCCTCCTCCTCCTCCTCCTCCTCCTCCTCTCTCCTCCCTCCTCCCTACAGCCTTGCAGAGGAGGGCAACTCTCTCTTCCTCCTCCTACCTTCTACCTCCTCGTCGTCCTCGTCGTCGTCGTCGTCGTCGTCGTCGTCGTCGTCGTCGTCGTCGTCGTCATCATGAGGGCCCTCGCGGCGCTGCCGTCGTCGTCGTTGCCGCCGCTTCGGACAGCCTGAGTGTTCGCTTGGATAGCTCAATACTTCCTAACCATCTTGTGGTGCTGGGTCCTGGTTTTGCATCGGCAGTGTCCCGCGTCCTCCTTCCTCTTCCTCGCCCCCCCCTCTCCCGTCCTCCTCCTGCCTCCTGCTCCCCTCCTTGCGTCTCGCACCCGGCACACGTTTCGTGGCCCTCGGGGAGCTCCACCTGCGGTCTCAGTGGGCGCGGTCTCACGGCTGGCGCCTCCACCCCTCACACGTTGCTTCCCACCGGGAGCTCCACACGGCGTGCCCGCCCCATGGGGAGCTCCCCACTGGAGGACCCCGCGGCAGGGCCCGCATGGCGGCACTGCGCCAATGCTGGCGCACACACTTCTCCAACGTTTCGTGGCCCGTAGGGAGTCGTCATCTCAGCCGGATCGCGCACCGCAGGGAGCTCAGCTCGCCGCTGCGCGCTTGGTCCGCCGCTTCCCATCCGTTCTGCCCATGGCTCCATTCCTATCGCTGCGCGCCGCGTATGAGGATGGGGCTATATCTTGTTTTTTTCGCAACTGTATAGGGTTGTGCCCTTCACCAGGCTCTTTTCGAGTCCTCCTGGGGTTTGGCCGAACATCGCGTAAGACCAGTCGAGAGACGCTTTGGAGGCTGGTGCGCTGTCACCGCCGTCGCCATCGCCGCCGCCGTCGTCTTCGTCGTTTTCCTCGCTCTCGAGAGTCGATGTAGCTCGCAGGAGTTATAAGAAGCCTCAAAGGTTTTTCCGCGTGCTTCAGACTGGGTGTATCGTTCAAGGCACGCGCGATGATTTGTGGTGATTGTGGTGATGATGATGCTGCTGCTGATGATGATGATGACGATGCTGATGATGATGCTGCTGATGCTGATGCTGCTGATGCTGATGATGCTGGAGATGATGGTGCTGATGATGATGATGATGATGATGGTGATGTTGATGACGAAGACGAAAACGATGACGATGATGCTGATTTTGATGATGATGCTGCTACCGATGATGATTATGATGATGCTTACGATGCTGATTATGATGATGCTGATGATGATGATGATGATGATGATGATACTGATGATGATGATGCTGGTGATTTTGCTGATGATGATGATGTTGATGATGCAGATGATGATGATTATGGTGTTGATGAAGATGCTGATGATGCTGATGCTGATGATGATGACGATGCTGATGATGATGATGATGTCGATTATGACGATGGTGACGACGACGAGGACGATGCTGATGACGACGATGGCGATGATGACGGTGATGACGATGATGATGCTGTCGATGATGATGGCAATGATGATGACGACGCCGACGATGAGACGACGATGATGATGTTGATGATGGTGATGGTTGTAGTTATGATGATGAGGGTGCTGGTGATGATGATGATGATGATGAGGGTCATAATCCGGATGATGATGCTGCGGACGCACATTATGACGTTGATGTTGATGTTGTTTTCGATGGTGATGCTGATGACAATGATGGGGACGAGGATGATGATGCCGATGATGATGTTGATGATGATGACGATGATGATGACGATGATGATGCTGCTGATGATGATGATGCTGATGATGATGATTATGGTGTTGATGATGATCATGGCGATGATGCTGTCGATGATGATGATGCAGGCGCAGATGACGTTGATGACGATGATGATGATGATGACCATGCTGATGATGATGATGCTGATGACGACGATGATGGTGATGATGATGACGATGATGATGATGATGACGATGATGCTGATGATGCTGATGACGAGGATGCTGATGCTGGTTCTGCTGCTTCTGCTGCTGATGATGACGTTGATGATGACGATGCTGATGCTGATGCTGATGATGATGGTGGTGATGCTGATGATGATGATGACGATGGTGCAGATGATGCTGTTGATGATAATGATGTTGATAATGATGTTGATGATTCTGATGATGATGATGATGATGATGATGATGTTGATGTTGATGATGATGCTGATGATGATGATGACGATGATGATGATGATGATGATGATGATGATGATGATGATGATGATGATGATGCTGATGCTGATGCTGACGACAATGATGATGATAATGGTTGAGATGGTGATCGTGCTTGTGATGGGGATGCTGCTAATCATGGTCGTCGAGTATCGCAGTTTTTGTGTTCTTTGGGGTGTCATTGGGCCTCCAGGGCGCCTTTTTCGCCACGGCTTGATTCTCTCCGAAATTCTACTCAGGACTTGCTGCAGGAGAGGTCTTCGGAGTCGGAGTCGGAGTCCATGGCGACGACGTCGTCGTCGCTCCCCCCTCCTCCTCCTCCTCCTCCTCCTCCTCCTCCTCCTCCTCTTCCTCCTCCTCCTCCTCCTCCTCCTCCTCCTCTTCCATCCTTCTTCCTTATAAGTAAGTCCTCCCTGTCGCGCCCCGTGGCCGGTCGAAAGGGCAGGCTGGGCGTTTGGCCTCGGACTTCCCTCACCATTTATGAGCCTGAGGCTTGACATTTGCAACGGTTCACGGATTGAGGGCGAAGTGTGTTCTCGCTTTCAGCGCCGCGTTTCAAACGCTTGCAAGAGTTTCAAGGATGAAAGCGGGTCGTTTCAAAATTGGGCACTCGCCTTAGCGCCGTGCACATTCTCTCTAAAAGCTTGCAAGAGCTCACAACGGGCTTGGTCCATACTCCTCCTCGTCCTCCTCCTCCATCCTCCGCCTCTGTCTTCCTCCCTCCTCCTCCTCCTCCTCCTCCTCCCCTCCTCTCCCCCCCCCTCTCCTCTCCTCCCTCTCCTCCTCCTCCTTCTCCTCCTCCCTTCCTGTTCGGCAGGGTATGGGCGCCTTTGATCCACGGGCGTTGCAGGGGAGGGGCGCAGCTCTCCGTCCTGCGCGCTGCTGCTGATCGGGGCAGGCTGGGCTGCCACGGGGGAGCAGGCAGGGCCTGGAGATCATTATCGTTCCTCCCTCCTCCTCCCTCCTTCCTCCTTCCTCCTCTCTCCTCCCTCCCTCCTCCCTCCTCCCTCCTCCCTCCTATCCCCATCCCCATGCCCATCCCCATCCTTATCCCGATCCCCATCATCCCACCACCCCAGTTGGGGACATGCCCCTCGAAGCCCGAAGGGAGCATCCTGGCGGCTGAAGCACCTCGCGCTGGCCTTGCTTATGGCCACTCCACTATCTGGCTCCGCGCAGCCTCCTGCAGCTCTGCTTGCCGAGCGCGCGGAAGCTAGGGCGAGCGACCAATTTTTGAAAACCTTTCGCGCTGCATCCATCGGGACGAGCGATCTGGGTACGGAAACAATGGACACAGAGTCAAGCAGCAGTTCTCTCTCCATTTTGAAGAGGGCTCGCTGTCGGCGTCGCGCGGTCGTTGTCCGCTTGAGACAGGAGGCCGCCTGCCGATCAGCGGCCGCTGTCGGTTTTAGATAACATGTGCTGTTGGGCATTGTACCCATTTTCCTCGTACAGTGCCGTTTTCAATACATGCTCCGCGTGCGGATCATGTATTAAAACATGCAGGGATTTAGTACTAAAAGCAAGGATGGGTTCATGCACAAATTTATACATACATCAATCATGTATTAAACATCCTAAACATTTGAACATCCTATGTATAAAACAAAACTGCCCTGTAGGCATCTCGGGCGTCCAAGAAGCTGGGAGTCCCCACGACCCCGTGCGGCCCCGCCCTCCGCTACGCCACGCACTGCTCGGACCTGCCCCTCGGCGCGCACGGGACGGCCTCCGGGGGAGGGTGGGATTCATTTCGTTCGATGGCTCCCGAGCGAAGTGAATCCCACCATCCGCCTCGGAAATCGTGGGGGGCAGGGATAGGGTTCGCGTGTGGCCCCCTATTAGGGCCTTGCTGTGCTCTGGCGCGCCCCGCCGCCGCTTTACCGCCGTTTGGAACTCCCACGGCCGCCGACCATTAAAGTGCTGCATCCATGCAACTGTTAGAATTCCAAGCTTCGAGCTCACAAGTTGCGAGGAAGCCGCAGTTCCTGGAGGCCGCGTGTCGTCTCCGGGGCCCTCGAGAAACCGCTCAGGATGATAAGCCGGCCCCTGGGAAAGGATCGAGCGTTTTTGGGGATGGATGGGTGATAGTGGGGCATGTGACTGATGGTGAGGAGGATGGGAGGTAGAAGGAATTATCCGTAAGGGCTTCGCCCCCTGCCGCGGGCCCCCTCTCTCAGAGAATGCGCTATGCAAGAGCTATGTCATGAGGCCTGGGCGCTGTCGTGAAGCAGTATCGGAACTTCATGCGAGGCCGACTCGTAATGAGCAAAACCAATAGATGACCAGAGGGGTTACCACACCTGGCGATTGGTAAGACGTCGTGACCCTGCCGATCTGCGTGAGGGGTGCC
The DNA here is from genome assembly GCA_963575745.1 of Prorocentrum cordatum. Taxonomy (NCBI): domain Eukaryota; class Dinophyceae; order Prorocentrales; family Prorocentraceae; genus Prorocentrum; species Prorocentrum cordatum. The sequence continues at coordinate 100,362 of CAUYUJ010018766.1, forward strand.
GCCGAATTTCAGAAATGTGGCAAATCCCCTGTGTTTTTGGACCCTGACCCCGCCGGTCTGCGTGAGGGGTGCCACCGAATTTCAGACATGTTGCCAATCCGATTTGTTTTTGAACCCTGACCCCGCCGATCTGCGTGAGGGGTGCCACCGAATTTCAGAAATGTGGCAAATCCCTGGTGTTTTTGGACCCTGACCCCGCCGATCTGCGTGAGGGGTGTGAGCAAATTTTAGAAATGTGGCAAATCCCTTATCTTTTTGGACCCTGACCCCGCCGATCTGCGTGAGGGGTGCCACCGAATTTCAGAAATGTGGCAAATCCCTGGTGTTTTTGGACCCTGACCCCGCCGATCTGCGTGAGGGGTGTGAGCAAATTTTAGAAATGTGGCAAATCCCTTATCTTTTTGGACCCTGACCCCGCCGATCTGCGTGAGGGGTGCCACCGAATTTCAGAAATGTGGCAAATCCCTGGTGTTTTTGGACCCTGACCCCGCCGATCTGCGTGAGGGGTGCCGCCGAATTTCAGAAATGTTGCAAATTCCTTGTGTTTTTAGACCCTGACCCCGCCGATCTGCGTGAGGAGTGTCACCGAATTTCATAAATCCCGTGTGTTTGTGAACCCTGACCCTGCCGATCTGCTTGAGGGGTGCACTAAATTTTAGAAATGTGGCAAATCTCTTTTGTTTTTGGACCCTGACCCCGCCGATCTGCGTGAGGGGTGCCGCCGAATTTCAGAACTGTTGCAAATTCCTTGTGTTTTTAGACCTTGACCCCGCCGATCTGCGTGAGGGTTGTCACCGAATTTCATAAATCCCGTGTGTTTGTGAACCCTGACCCTGCCGATCTGCTTGAGGGGTGCACTAAATTTTAGAAATGTGGCAAATCCCTTATCTTTTTGGATCCTGACCCCGCCGACCTGCGTGAGGGGTGCCACCGAATTTCAGAAATGTAGGAAACCACATGTGTTTTTAGACCCTGACCACGCCGATCTGCGTGAGGGGTGCCAGGAAATTCAGAAATATGGCAAATCCCGAGTGTTTTTGGACCCTGACCCCGCCGATCTGCGTGAGGGGTGCCATTGAATTTCAGAAATGTGGCAAATCCAGTGTGTTTTTGGACCCTGACCCCGCCGATCTGCGTGAGGGGTGCCACCGAATTTCAGAAATGTGGCAGATTTCATTTGTTTTTGGACCCTGACCCCGCCGATCTGCGTGAGGGGTGCCACTGAATTCAAAACATGTGGCAAATCCCTGGTGTTTTTGGACCCTGACCCCGCCGATCTGCGTGAGGGGTGTCAATTTTTACCCACCCCAGCAATATGATTTGTGCGTTGTAGAAATGACCGTTTTGGGCCTCCCCCCCTCGCGCGATCCATCAACATGGAACAGTAAGCAGCAAGAAGTCAACAAGGAACAGTAAGCAGCAAGAAGCAGAACTGTAACAGTGGAAACTGGAAGCTGCAACTGGTACAGGAAACTGCGAACCTCCGTCCTACAGCCTGGTGGCCCCACAAGGGGGGCCGGCGGATTCACGCGGGGAGGGAGGAAGGGGGGATGGAGGGAGCGAGAGAGCGAGCGAGTGAACGATTCAAGAAACATCAGATCAGGTAGAAGACGAGGATGAGGAGCAACGCCATCATTAATTTCTGTCCAGGTGGAGGAGATGGATGACGCGGACACCGCGCAGGCCCCGCGGGCTCCTTCGCTCTGCACTCTCCGTTTTTTCTCTCCCTCTTCCCCTCTTCCCCTCCCCCCCTTTCCTCGCTCCCTCTTCCCATCCGCTTCCGCTTCACTCCTTCCCCTTTCCCCGTCCCCCTTCCCCCTTGCCTTTCCTCCCCTCCTCCTTTCCATTTTCCTCTCCTCGCCTCCACAATAGTTCCTCCCCCCCTTCTCCCCTGCCCCTTCCCTTGACCTCGCCCCTCTCGCCCTCCCCGCTCCTTTTCCTTCGTCGGCTTCAGGCGCGACGTGGGCCTGGTGGATTTCAGAGCTCTTTACATTCTTCACCTCGTTCCTTCTTTCGTTCCTTCTCCCTCTGCTTCCCCTCTCCCCTCGTTTCCATCGTTCCCTTCTCATTGCCCGTCTTCCCCGCCTCCTCCCCCTCGCTCCCCCCGCTTTCCCTACGGTCTCTTCTCTCCTCCCCCCTCCCTTCCCCCTCCCCCTTACCCGAACGGTACCTGATCCTGTCATGCTGCCGCCTCTTTGTCTCCCCAGGTCGTCCAATCGTTTGCGTGTTAGCCCGTGTTGGACAGGCGCCAAGCCTGCTCCTAACCGCGTTACTTCGCCTAGCTTCGCTTGGCGAAGCCCCTCTCCTCGTGCCGCAGTGCGCGCGCGAAATAGTACGACAAGGGCTACACATCTCGTGCCAGAGATCCCGGAAGCCCTGGGCCCAACGAACATATCCCCGTTCGCCACTTTCTGACACGATGCTCAGATAGAAACAGCCGTTCTAGCGAGCAGGCCGAGCAGACCCATGCGTGCGTTATCTATGGTATCGATTTGTCAAAGCATGCGGAGGATTAGTGGATGACGACGAGTGAGACGAGGACGGTTGGGCTTGTTGACAGGGTGACGGCCGTTACGCTTCATTCCCAAGGAGGAGGAAGAGGAGGAGGAAGCGGAGGTGCAGCAGGAGGAGGAGGAGGAGGAGAAGGAGGAGGAAGCGGGGGAGGAAGCGGAGGAGGAGGAGGGATGAGGAGGAGGAGGATGATGAGGAGGAGGAGGAGAAGGAGAAGAAGGGGGAGGAGGATAATGATAATGATAATGATACTGATACTGATCATGATGATGAGGATGATGAGGAGGAGGAGGAAGAGTATGAGGAGGAGGAGGATGAGGAGGAGCAGGAGGAGGAGGAGGAGGAGGAGGAGTAGGAGGAGGAGGAGGAGGAGGAGGAGGAGGAGGAGGAGGAGGAGGAGAGAGAGAGAGAGAGAGAGAGGAGGAGGATAAGGAGGGAGAAGACGAGGAGATGAGGAAGATGAAAGGGGGAGGCCATCTTTGAGGCCAGCTAGGAGGACAGATGACAGTAAGGCGGGCCACAAACAGCCCCCCCCGTAAATCTCGAAGAGCTTTTTCTTGGAGCTTGGGGGCTCTTGGGGTCACACTTTTGAACCCCCCTTAGGGCTCTCTTGAGGCGTTCTTGGGAGTCTCGGAGGCCCTGTTGAGGCCATCTAGGGGGGTCCGGTAACAGGCCCCCGCCTTCAGTGGAGCTCCCTATGGGGCCACGAAGCGTGTGAGGGGTGTGCCGAAATGGGTGCGACGGTGCCATGCGAGCGCAGCCACTGGGGCCTTCGGTGGAGTTCCCTATGGGGCCACGAAGCGTGTGAGGGGTGTGCCGAAATGGGTGCGACGGTGCCATGCGAGCGCAGCCACTGGGGCCTTCGGTGGAGTTCCCTATGGGGCCACGAAGCGTGTGAGGGGTGTGCCGAAATGGGTGCGACGGTGCCATGCGAGCGCAGCCACT
>CAUYUJ010018766.1:103917-121417 GCA_963575745.1 Prorocentrum cordatum
GTAGTAGTAGTAGTAGTAACAGTAGTAGTAGTAGTAGTAGTAGTAGTAGTAGTAGTAGTAGTAGTAGCAGTAGTAGCAGTAGTAGCAGTAGTAGCAGTAGTAGTAGTAGTAGTAGTAGTAGTAGTAGTAGTAGTAGTAGCAGTAGTAGTAGTAGTAGTAGTAGTAGTAGTAGTAGTAGTAGTAGTAGTAGTAGTAGTAGTAGTAGTAGTAGTAGTAGTAGTAGTAGTAGTAGTAGTAGTAGTGGTAGTAGTAGTAGTAGTAGTTGTTGTTGTTGTTGTTGTTGTAGCAGAAGTAGTCCCAGGAGGAGGACGAAGAGGAGGAGGAGGAATAGGAGGAGGAGAAGGAGGAAGAAGAGGAGGAGGAGGATTAGGAGTAGGAGTAGGAGTAGGAGTAGGAGTAGGAGTAGGAGTAGGAGTAGGAGTAGGAGTAGGAGTAGGAGGAGGAGGAGGAGGAGGAGGAGGAGGAGGAGGTTGAGGAGGAGGAGGAGAGGAGGAGGAGAAGGAGGAGGAGCTGCAGGTTGGCATTAGTAGTGGTCGCGGTAACGGTTGTGGTAGCAGTAGTGTAGTTGTAGGGCGGATCATGACCTCCGGGCGGTGCTCAAACGTTACATCCTGGCAGTTGTGTATCCAACTGGCTAAATTAGACGGTGTTAGGCGAGAGCGTAGCTATAAACGTAGCACCCAGGCGGTATCCGTGGAGAGCTTGTGGCGGTGCTTCTGCCGCAGCGTGCTTCCTCTTGCCACTCAAGCAGACCGTCGGAGTCCTTAAAGGTACCCTCTGAATTCTCGGAGGGTTCCATACGAATCCGGAGGAGCCTGCCAGGATCCAGAGGGCTTGTCTTGGATCCTGCAGGCGATTTGCGTAATCCCGAGGAGTGCTGAAAGTCCGCAGGGATCTGGAGAAATTTTCGAGACATCCTGCAGAATCTGGACGAACCCAGAGGGAACCTGGGGGAATCTGAGGTAGTCTTGTGAGTCCAGAAGGATCAAACATAACCGTATGGGAATCTGAGGAAACCTGGGAATCCTGAGGGGAGCTGAGGATGCGTAAGCGTTTCCGCCAGATTCTTGGGGGATCCTGAGAGGATCTGAGGACTCCTTATGCTTTCCTTCAGATTCCTGAGGGGGTCCTGTGGATGCCTGGAAATTCCAGCAACATCCAGATGTATTCCTGTGGATCCCTTTGGAGGCCTCAGGGTTCCTGATGGTTCTTGACAGCCAACTGGGGTCCCCGGTGGATCCCCGAAGGATGCCCGAAGGATGCTTGAAGGATGCCCGAAGGATTCCTTGGGATCCTGAGGGGCCCCTCCGATTTCGTTTTGAGATTCAGCAAGGCTTATAGAGGCTTCGAGAAGCTTCGGAGTCGCGAGGAAATGCACCCCAGAGGTTTAGGAGAGGCATCCGAACATTGCTGAACAACTTACGAGAGGCCAGCAACAAGCTTGTGATGGGGGTCCTGGGAACTTCCTGGGAGTCTTAGCTCAGCTTCTGAACGGCTTCTCGGAACCGTCCGATTCGTTTCTGGTAGGAATGCAGCAAACCATGCGGGAGACTGTGCGGGAAACCGTGTGGGAACCATGCGGGATGCAATGCTGGACACCGTGCGGGAGACCACCTCGGAGACCATGCGCGGGAGACCATGCGGGAAAGCATTTGGGAGACCACGGGCGACGAGCCACCGAGTCCAGATCTGGAGAATTCCACACGTGCCGTAGAACAGTTGGTGCAGAACCCTCAGAGACAACCTGCGCAGGACAAAACCAGACCCCTCCATTCCAGGACCTCCTCGATCCCCCCCTCTCTCCCTTTTGCCGCGGGTGCGATTGCCTCGTCCAGGGTTTAGGCCTGGTCAGGGACCTTCGGTAAATGTGTGAAGGGTCGTCGCGGGTGCCGAAGACCCGTGCAAGCCAACGAGCCAAACTCGCAATGTTGGCGCGCGGCCAACCTCACACCGAATAGTATGGATCTGCTCCCCTTGCTGCAAAAGGGTGCCTTCGGGCAAGTTGGCCACCTGTCTCGGTCGGTCCCGCTCCCACCCCCCTCCACGGAGCAGTGGGAGGACTGGCGATGCCGTCAGCCTACGCTTCGCGCAGGGCCGGATTTGCCCCGCTCGCAAAATAATGCCACACTCGTATTCGTATTGTTATTATTGTTGTTATTCTTCGTATGATTAATATGGTTATTATGATTATTACGATCATCTTTCGTATTATTTTTATTCCTCACGCTTCACGCGCGGGTTGACCGTAGCCCGGGTTGACCTCTGACACTGCATGCGCCTTCGCTTGCGGCTGCGACGGAAAAAAAACAAATATCCCCACCAGCCCATTCAGAAGCCCTGCCCATGAGAGCTGACGGGAAAATAGACGAAGAGACACATCTAGGGAAACAAAGCGAATAAGCAGGGTGAACCGATAGATCTCTGGGAGCAAGGGTGTGGCCTTGGAAGGCCTCTTCGGGCCATCCCTGGGGGCCGCGTGGGGGCGAGGGGAAGAGGAGGAGGAGCAGGAGGAGGATGAGGACGAGGAGGAATAGGAGGACGAGGACGCGGATGAGGACGAGGACGAGGAGGACGAGGACTAGGCTGCTGCTGCTGCTGCTGGTGCTCTCTGGGAGTTTTTGGGACCCTCTTGGAACCCTCTTGGTAACCCTGGAAGGCTTCTTGGGATCATATTGGAGGCCATCGATAACAGGATGGGGGGGTCCCCAACTCAGCTCCCCCCTCAGGAGCCAGCATTGGGCACTCTCGGAGCGGTCTTGGGGCCGTTGGGAGCATCTTGGGAGCCATCTTGAGCCAGCTTGGGCCATCTGAGCCATCTTGGAGGTCATCTTGGGCTCTCTGAGGCCGCTCGGGGGCCTCTTGGGGGCCTCTCGGGTGCCTCTTGGGGCCCTCTTGGGACCCTTTTGGAGCCCTCTTGGGGCTTTCTAGTGGCTCTCTTGGGAGCCCTGGAGCGCCTCTTGGGGCCATCCTTCATGGCTATCGATCAAAGGAGGGGGGGTCCCGATCGAGGTCGCCCCCTCGGGGGCCACGATCCTCGTGAGCGGTGTCAAAAATTGGCCCTCTCAGGGGCCGAAAAAGGACCCTCCAACGCCCCGCGAACCCCCCCCAAAAAGTCCACGGGAGGGGTCAAGAGTCTCCCTCCCCGCCCGCAAGCCGTCTCGCACTCCCACCCGCCCTCCCAACACAGACGTAGCACCCGAGCCTGGCCCGAGCCGCAGCACATGCAGCAGTCGTCTTTGGATGGCCAGCTACTGGGGGCCAATCCGCCGCCGCCGCCGCCGCCTCCGCCGCCGCCGCCCGCCGCCGCCGCCGGCGCCGGCGCCACCGCCGCCGCCGCCGCTGTCCGCCGCTGCCGCCGCCGCGACTGCGCTGCCCGCCGCCGCCGCCGCCGCCGCTGCCAAATCGCCGCCGCCGCAGCCGCTGCCGCCGCAGTCGCTGCCGCAGTCGCTGCCGCCGCCGCCACCGCCGCCGCCGCCGCCGCCGCCGCCGCCGCCGCCGCCGCCGCCGCCACCGCCGCCGCCACCGCCGCAGCCGCCGCAGCCGCTGCCCCCGCCGCAGCCGCCGCAGCCGCCGCCGCCGCCGCCAAGTGTACTCTGTATTGTTTTTTGACAGGGATGGTGGGGGGAGGCCGCATCGGGTTCCCTGCACATGCTCCGAGAGACAGAGTTTTTTTTTTTTTTTTTTTTTTTTTTTTTTGTTTTTTTTTTTTTGTGTTTATATATATATATATATATATATATATTTACAAGGGATGGTGGGGGCAGAGTGTGTTTGGTATTGTTTTTACAAGGGATGGTGGGGTGGCCCGCATTGACCTGGGTTGGCTCGCAGTTGCCCGGGGGAGGGGGTGTATATTCATAGGGAACAGTGATAAACCCCTCCCCGAAGGGGAAGAGGGTTTTTGGAAGAGGAAATAATGAATCCCGTTAGATCTGGTGGGGTTATCATCATTCTGATTGTTCATAATTTTTGTGATTTTATGATTAAGATCATTATTGTTATCAGTGTTATTAGTATTATCATTTGTAGTGTTATTATCATCATTATGGTTATCATTGTTTTTTTATAATAATGGTCATAATCATTTTCTCTGTGTTTCCCCCCCCCCCCCCCTGTTCTCGACCTCTTCACCTTCCTCTTCCTTCCCTTCATCCGTGATGAATCGTATGTATTACCATTCTTCGAATCGGGTCTTGAGCCTGGACGTAGTCCACACAAGACCGATCGTGCCATGTCTACCGCCGTTTTGAAGCTTTCATCGAGCTCTAGCTGCTTGAATATGCCTCGACCCCTTCGGACAGAGGACGAAGAACACGGCAGAATGGCGATCGAACGGTCGGGTTATCCCCCCTCTCCTTGTCCCCCTTCCCTCCTTCATTTCTCTCCTCGACTCTGCGCCTGCCCCCGTGGACGCCAGCCGGCTGGGCCGGGCTGGGCCCATCATTGGCTGGGGGGAGGCCACGATTTGGAGATGCCCTGGAGGATGCGCCTGCTCGATTCTTGTTGTCACTGCCTCTCTGTTGTGTCTTTGTCGTCGTCGGAGGAGGAACGGAAGGAAGAGGGAGAAAGAGGATGAGGAGGAGTAGGAGGAGGAGGAAGACGAGGAGGAGGAGGAAGCGGAGGAGGAGGAGGAGGAGGAGGAGGAGGAGGAGGAGGAGGAGGAGGAGGAGGAGGTGGAGGTGGTGCAAGAAGAGTAGCAGGAGCAGGAGGTCGAGGAGGAAGGGGAGGAAAGGGGACGTTCTCTCTCTCTCTCTCTCTTTTTCTGTCTCCCTCTCCTTCTCTCGTAGGGGTGGGGACGGGGGGGGTGGCTCTCCTCGTCCCCCCTCCCTCCTTCTTCCTCCTCTTCCTTCTTCTTCCTTCTTCTTCCTTTGTCACCTTCTCGGCTTCCTCCCTCCTTATTGCCCTTCTCCTCTTTGCAAGTATGTGCAGATTCGGCCGCAAAGTGGTGATCGGTATGGCTTTTTGACAGGGGCGGTGGGGGGGATGCCCTCGCGGTTCCGGGTTCGTCGCCGCTGGCTTGGGGGAGGGGGTGTGTACTGCCGCAGCGCCCCACTGGGAGGTGGACGATTGAAAATAGTCTCCAGGTTCGTCGTCGTCGTCGTCGTCGCCGTCGAGGCGTCCAGGCCGCGGCCAGCGACCCAGACGAGACGTTCCCCGAACAGTGCCTGCACTCGGGGCTCCGTGCTCGGTCCAGAAGAGCATGGGCCTCGGTGTCGGTCCGGTCGGCTTGTTGTCGCCGTCGCCGCCCGTCGCCGGCGTCCGCCGCCTCTGCTTGTGCGCTCGGGAGCCGGTCGCCGCGCTCGTTTTCGCCGCCGCCGCCCGTCGCCGCCGTCCGTGGCCGCCCGTTGCATTGCCATCGCATTGCGTTGCACGTACTCTGCATTGCATTGCAAGCGCATTGCATTGCAATTGTTTTGCAGTGCATTGCTCTGCATTGCATTACACTACATTGTTTTGCATTGCTTTGCATCGCATTGCCCTGCTTTGCATGGCTTGGCGTTGCTTTGAATTGCTCTGCAGTGCCTTGCATTACTTTGCATGGCTTGGCATTGCTTAGCCTTGCTGTGCATTGCCTTGCATCGCATTGTATCGCTATGCAGTGATTTGCATCACATCGATGCGCCACATGGATTGCCCTACTTGTGCTCTCCATTCTAAAAAGAGGATTCACTATCCCCCCCTCGGGATGATCAACCCCTTCGTCGTGTTACAATTTTCAAATGATTCTGCTCCATCGTCCATCTTAAACGTGAATTCGCACCATGCCAGGGGGGCTGGTATCCCCCCTCGTCATCCTTTGCGAAACAATTCTGCGCGCGCACTCGTTTATCAAAACCACCCGTTTTCAACAACACCTTGCAAACAATATGACGAAGTGCACACGCGCGCGTCGTCGCGCGCGCATGCTGAAATCCTTCAAAAACCGTCGGTTTTGTAATCATTTCAAAAGCGAGTGGCCAGAAAACATGAAAACAAATGGTTTCGCAACACGAATTTTCAGAAAAAGCTTGCGCGCGCTTTTACAAATGCTCAATATACCTTTTTTTGTTTGTTTGTTATCTTTCTTTTTTTTGTTTGTTTTTTGTTCTTGTTGTTTATATATATATATATATATATATATCTCAAAAATTTCAGAAGATGCTACCGAATGGGCTTCGCGCGCGCATGTCGACATCGTGAGAACGCCCTGGCGCGCGTGCCGTCGCGATAATCCTTTGCAGCCAATGTGACGAAGTGCACACGCGCGCGTCGTCGCGCGCGCATGCAGGAACCCGTCAAAAACCTTTCTGGGTTTCGTAGCGATTTCAAAACTGAGTGTCCAAACCGCGTATAACAACACATGGTTTCGCAACATCAGTTTTTCAAAAAACACGCGCTCGCACTATTGCGACTTCTTAAGAACACCATCGGCTTTTCAACATTTTCATGGGATTCTGCCAAACGGGCCTCTGTCGCCGCATGCCGACATCATTCGCGCGCCCTTGCGCGCGTGCGGGGGGGGCACGGTCCGTGTCAAATAATACGTAGCGGGCAACTCTCGCGCCTTGGCCGCGCACGCAAGTCGAGCCTTTCCTAAAACCTCCATCGCCGACGCGAGGACGCCGTCATCGTCGTCGGCGTGTTCAGCATCGGCGCTCGCACTGGCCGCACCGTTGTCGTATTCAGCATCGCCACCAGCGTCGCTACTATCATCATCGTGTCTACCGTTGTCGACGTTGCCATGATACCGCGCCCGCCCAAGTCGCCGAGTCGCAGTGAAGTGCCCGCTGGGATGTGCCCAGCGGTCAGCGCCACCGCGGCCGCGTCGGTCGCGCCAAACTAGCTGGCCGCTGCGCGCGCGCTTGGGTTGGCGCGCGCGGCCGCAGAGATGCGCCAGCCAACGCCAAGCATGCATCGCAATCGCCACCGCATGGGTTTTGTAAACCAAGTTGCGGGTGGGTGGGTGGGGTGTTTGCAAGAGTATGGAAAGTGTCAACGCCTTTGGTACAGTAATTTCCTCTTTCTAAAAAGAGAATAGACTCTACCCCCCCCGCCGGCGTTATCCGTTCCCCTTTCGGGTATGCAAATCATATATGATTCTGACCACATGTCCATCCTGAATATGAATCTACAATGTCCCAGGGGAGCCGGTATCGGTCCCGGGGCTGGACCTGGGACGCCGGGCCTGCGTTGGTCGTCTGCCCATGCGGACCCTTCGACCAGCTCAGCTTGTCACTGCGAACGTGCCTTTGGAGTGGGAGCCGCCGCCCGCGCCTCCGGCCTCAGGCGACGAGCCGAGCTCGGGCAAGCAAGGGCCCTCGCGTGACCCGTCTTGGTTGGCGCGCGCTCTGGGCGTTGACTTGCTTCCACATGCGCCAGTCCCGCCTGTCTGAACACTTGCGTTGCGGGGCTGGCTTGCCAGGTGGCGGATCGCCCCCAGCTCTCGCCGTGCTTCACTCGGCTCACCTTTTTGGGTGGGGTCCCGCGTCTACCGCTTCGACGGTCGTCTGGTTGCACTGCGCTGTCCTCCCTGCTCTCATCTCTCTTTCGCCCTGTGCCCAGCCGCTCTCGACTGCCCGCATTGTCGTTCTCTGCCTGGCCCCTCTCCGTCTACCACCCTCCTTGCAGCTTCGTGCTGCCGTCTTTGCCTCGGCCGTCTATTTGTCATTCGTCGCTCGTCGTGCTGTGCCTCCTCGTGTCGGGTCTTTGCCATTTCCACCCACGGCATCCTCGCTGCCCATGCCCGGGTCAGCAGATGGCTGGTCGACTCAATACGGGTCCCTCGCGCTCTGGGCGGCTGCCCGTGCGCGCGCGCCCGCCCGTTCGGTGGCTTTGTCCGCCTCGATGCTGCGCGCGAGGTCGCGACCGCGCGCGTGTGTGTGTGTGTGTGTGTGTGTGTGTGTGTGTGTGTGTGTGTGTGTGTGTGTGTGCTTGTGTGTGTGCTTGTGTGTGTGCTTGTGTGTGTGTGTGTATGCGTAGGGCTGTCCAGGCTGCTCGCCGCAGTTATCTAGACTTGTCGGCTCTTGTCTGTACGAACTTCCGCAGTGGTGCGGCGCCGCGCCTGCAAGTGGGCTTCGTGAACAGCTTACATGCTCGTTCAGTCTTTTTACATTTATATTCCACCTTCGTGCCCCCATTCGCACGGTCTGCTTCGCCTTTAGCCCGCACATATCTACTCTCCATGGGCCTCCTGCGTTTGATGCTGCGCTGGCTGCCTTCGCATCGCGCTCTTTAACTTCGCGTGCACTTCTTGTCTCTCCTGCTATCCATGCCAGTTGTTTTCCGTGCGCTTCGGCACCAGCCTAGCCCATCTTTCGTTTTTGCACGCGCACCCGCGGTCTCGCGTTTTTGTGCATGCGTCTGCTTTCATCCAGGCCTCCCACATGCTATGTCAGGTGGTAGTTGAGCTAATCGCTTCCCCCCTTCGTATTCACTGCGGAGGACAAAGTGTGGCCGCTCCGGTGCCGCTGGCGCCGCTGCTGCCTGGGCCGCCTGCCCCGCTGCCTTTTGGCCACTGCCCCGTGCGGGGCCGTCCGTCCTACGTATTGTCTGACATTGGGCGCCTGGGCGTCTTCCTGCTCTGGCGGCGTGCGACCGAACAAGTGTGTGTATGTGTATGTGTATGTGTGTGTGTGTGTGTGTGTTTGTGTTTGTCCCGATGTGGATCGTTTCCGGGTCTGTTAATGTGCGTGACGGCCACATGATATGATCAATGGGATGATGTGAGTGGGTCTGGTGACAGCATAGACAAGTTCGGGATCTCTTGTCCGCACCCGTTTTTTTCCGTTTGTTTTGGACGGACCAGGCACGCCAGGACACCCGCCACCATACCCGAGCCACTCCCACCGCAGTGGGTTTCGCAACCGCCAGCATATTTCTCCCAGGGATTCGGGCGCGAGGAGGAGGAAGAGGAGGAGGAGGAGGACGAGGAGCAGTAGGACGAGGAGGAGGAAGACAAGGAGGACGAGGAGAGGGGAAGGGGAAACGAAAGTATGCTGATGGAGGAGAAGGAGGGCTAGGATGAGCACGAAGAGGATGAGGAGGGAGTAGAACAGGTTACGAATGGATGATGATGATCATGAGGATGAGGAAGAGGAGGAGGAGGAGGAGGAGGAGGAGAAGGAGGAGGAGGAGAAGGAAGAGGAGGAAGGAGGGGGGGGGAGGAGGAGGAGGATGACGAAGATGAGGGATCAGAGGGAACATACACATCATATGATTCATATTCAGAAGCGATGAGTACTAATACTGATGTCAATATATAGAATTTAATGCTGTCAATAATAGTACGAATCGTACTAATCATCACCGTCGCAATGCTGATATCAGTATTCGTAAGACAACTAATACAAGCAATTACAATACTGTGTCTCGCCAGGCTGGCGAGACGCAGTTTCCTGGTTGGCAGACTGTCAATGAGCTCCCGGTCCTCGGCCACACAATCGCGGCGAATGGCAGCGTGGTGCCGTGTATACAGAAGACCAAGAAAGCCGTTTGGAAAGCTTTCTTTGCCAACGCCGGGGCGGCATCTTTCTCAAAGGCGCCGCTGCAGGTCAAGCTCTGGCTCATTTCCCGATCGTGTTTAGCACCCTTCGCCTACCGATGCTCGCGGTGGCCGCCGCGCGCGGAGCAGCTGGCAATGGTCGATCGCTTGCAGACAAGGTTGGTTACAGCCGCTATGCGAATGCGGAAGTGCCCCGGCGACAACGCTGAGTCCTTCGCTCAGCGCCGGAACGCCCGTACCGCGCGCAAGGCGTGGGAGCATGGAAGATGGTCGACCTTTTGGTGCAAGCGAGTGGTAGATTGGGACGGTCATATCAGGCGGGCCCATTGCCAGCAGCAGTGAAGCACGAGACTGGCGCTCTGGCACGACGGCCACTGGCTCCAAGACCGCCGGGACCGACAACACCGAGGGCGCCCTCGCACGCGCGTCTGCCGGGGGCAACCGGCCGCCCGGTGGGGCGAGGGCGTGGCGCTGGCCACCGCGAAGCTCCAGCTCTGAGTCCCCGTTGTTCCTGTTTTTTCCCCCCCCTTCCTCCTCCCCTCCCTCCTCTTGGACGTGCCAGTGATGTACGTAGCGTTCAATGTTTCCAGCCCAGGCTGCAGGTCTGGAGTCGTCAGTCACAGAGCCACAGCTGCCGCCATCAGCTGCCCAATCAATCAATTAATCATAACAATATTAACATTCTAATACGAGAACTGACAGATCTCATGCAGTAGTAATGAGAAGAGTATTCGTAGTAGCAGTGCTCGTAATAGTGACACTTCGTTATACGACGAAGAGGACTACCAACGTTAGTGGGAAGACGAAACCGAGTCAAAACACTAAAATGAACATAATGTTACTCATAGTACAACTGATGACAAAACCAATACTTCCAATAAGAAAAATTAAACGAACCGTACTAATTTGGGAAACGAAATACACTAACAATCAATTGACGAATAATAAAGACAACACTGATAAACATATTATTAACACTAACATGAATGATACTCATATCATGAATAATACGAATACCACTGATATTAATATTAGCCGCAACGCGCACTTACTATCAATGCGAGTGATACGTATAGTACTAGTATGAATACGAACACATGTTAAACATGATAAGAGAGTATTAACAATAATACGAACCGTAACCAGAAACATAAGAACAACGAGTTATACTATTAGGAATAATACGATGGGGAGGAGGATGAGGAGAGGGAATTCGTTCGAGCTTGATGGGGGGGGGGGAATGATGATGATGATGACGGTGATGATGATGATGATGATGATGATGATGATGATGATGATGATGGTGGTGATGATGATGATGATGATGATGATGATGATGAGGCGGGATGATGAGAAGGACGGATATGAGAGAAGGACGATGGTAGCCTTTCCGTGTCCGTCCCCCTTTGCTCCTGATCTGGCAGAGCATCTGGGGCAATCGAGCCGGCAGGAACTGCGACACTAGCGACGTGATACCGGAGTGGGACGGGGCGGACTTGGCGTGGGAAGTCTACGCCAGGCCTGCGAAGATAAGGCGGGCATTTCGTCCTCCAAACTTCCTTTTCCTTCTCCGCCTCTTCGTTCTCCTCCTCCCCCCACCTCCCTGTCCTTCCTGCTGCCTGCCTTCAACTTGTCCCTCTTCCTATCCTCCTACTCCCCACTCCTGCCTCTCACGTGTTCCTCCGCCTCCCCCTCTCTTCCCTCCTCTCTCTTCGCCCCCCGCGTCGTCGTCGTCCTTTTCTTCTTCCCCCCATGCCATTTCCTTACTTACTCCCTGTCGCACTATCAACCGTGTCGGTAGGGCCGGCTGGGCGTTTGGCCCCGACAGCCCCCACTGTTCACGAGCATGAAGCCCGAGGGTCAACATGGGTTCCCGGCCGCGCGCCGCGCGCTTTTTCGCCTCTGGCGGCCTGCTGCGGCTACAGGGATGGGGCGCGGCTTGTGCTCGAGATGCGCGGGCCACCGCTGCTGCCGCCCGTCGCGCACCGGCGAGGCACTCTGGCGGGCGCTCCCCAATGCACCACCTACCAAACCACCCCAACCCAACCCGAAGGCCTCGATTTGCCCTCCATTTCCAGTGGGGGGGGGGGGTCGGGGAACGTTGAAAAAACACATGGAACCCGTACCCCCTCCCAACCCGAAATTCGGGTCAAATTCGGGTCTTCGGGTTGGGCTGGGGTGGTCTGGTAGGTAGTCAGACGCGTGCCGCGCCTGGCGTTGCTGCCGAGCGTGTGCCAGCCCTCGGCCTGGCGACGTGCGGCCTGCCGCTGCCGCCCTCCCCGTGCAGCTGCCTCCGCGCCGTGCTCCTGCATCCTCCTGGGCCCCCCGGTCCGGAGCCGCCCGTGCGTCCTCGCCGTGCCGTTCTCCTCCCGCGGCCAGGAGCAGCGACGCGGGCGGGGACGCGGAGGTGGACCGAGAAGGGCGTCCATGGCTGGCTTCAACCCTCAGGCTGCTGCCGCCGCTGCTTGCAACGGCGCCAAGTGCCCGGGCGCCAGAGTGTTTCATGTAACTCCTTGGGGTGCACACTGTCGTGGTCCTCCCTCGGTGCCTTCTGCTGCACGTGCACGGTCTTGCAAGGCGTAAGCAAGGTCAGCAGCAGTGGGTCCTTGCCCCAGCCCGCTGCCCGTGCGGACCTGCGTCCTGAGGCTTCGAGGCGTGCTTGCATTCCCGTGCGTCGCTTCTTTGCGAGCTCCCGCCAGTGTGCTGAGTGCGCCGCCGCGGGGCGCATGCGCGAGCGCCTGGCGCGCTTCGCTGTGTAGTTGGCCCAGTGACCGGGCTTCGCCTTGCTGCTTTTCGGGATCTGCCTCTTCGGAGGCAGGCCGAGCCGCGCCCCGTGCTCCGTGCCCCGCTTCGCTAGTGAGGAGAAACCGTCGTAGCCTCTTCTTCCCTCCGCCCTCCCCCCCCTCCTCTTCCTCCTGCTCTCCATCTTCCTCCCTCTCCCTCACCGTGCGCCTTCCTCCGCACCGTCGCCCCCTCCCCCCCCGCTCCACCTGTTCCTTTTCCCCATGGATGAGTGGGAACACGAGCGGGAACTGGAGGGGGAGGATTGACGAGGAGGAGGAGGAGGCGGAGGAGGAGGAGCAGGAAGCGGAGGAGGATGAGGAAGAGGAGGAGGAGGAGGCGGAGGAGGAGGAGGAAGAGGAGGAGAGAGTGCAGGAGGAGGAGGAGGAGGAGGAGGAGGAGGAGGAGGAGGAGGAGGAGGAGGAGGAGGAGGAGGAGGAGGAGGAGGAGCAGGAGGGGGAGGAGGAGGGGGAGGAGGGAGGCGTGGCAGAAGAAGCAGGAGGAGGAGGAGGAGGACGACGATGACGACGACATCGCCGCCCCAGTGTGTCGCGGCGGCGGCTGGTCTCGACGTGGCTCGGGAGGAAGCTGCTGATTTCGAACGCCTTCAAGCCTATACTGGTCGCACCCCCCCCCCCCGCGAGCGCGCGGCCGCGGCGTGAGGGGGCAGGACCTCTGCAGTCGCCGCCGCCGCACTCGTCGTCATGGTTTGTGAAGCGCGCTGCGGCGCTGTCGTTGCTGTGGCCGAGGATGTCGCCGACGGCGACGGCGAGGACGCCGGAGACGTCGACGCTTCCCCGCGCATCGGCTGTAAAGCCAGAGTCGTCGTCGACGACGACGACGCTGCTGCCGCCGCCGTCGTTGCGATCGACGTCGCCGTCACGGTATTGCTGGTTTCGCCCATTTCTCCTATTTGCGTCAGGAGGATGTGCGCAAGGAGGATGAGGATGATAATGATGATGCGGATGAGGATGAGGGTGAGGATCAGGAGGAGGAGGAGGAGGAGGTGCTGCTCCTTGTTCTCCTTCTGCCTGATCCTCTTGCGCCTCCTCCTCCTCCTTCTCCTCCCTCCTCTTCTTCGCCCTCTCGCCTCGGCTCTTGCTCCTCCGATGGAGGCCCCAGGTAGTCTGTGGAAGGGGCAGACGAGGTGCAGAAGCCTCGATCCCGCTCGTCGACCCCTGCCCCGCCCCCCCCCCCCCTTCCCCCCTCGCCCTCCCGCGTCGCCGTGGCCCCTCTGCCTGCTCTCCCTGGTCGCCTGCTGCCTGTCCATGTGGCGTCCAGTCCTCCCTCCCCTCTGCTCCCTCTCCTCCTTTCCCTCCTTCCCCTCCTTTGCTCCTTCCCTCCTCTGCTGCTTCCCCTCCTCCTCCTCTGCTCCTCCCCTCTGCTCCTCCCCTCTGCTCCTCCCCACCTCCTCCTCTGCTCCTCCAGCTCCTTCCCCTCCTCCTCTGCTCCTTCCCTCCTCCTCTGCTCCTCCCCTCCTCCTTCCCCTCCTCTGCTCCTTCCCCTTTTCTCCCCCGTCCTGGGGGAGTCGCTTGCTTGGTACCAAGCCATGGGAGCCTGGTACTCCCTCTTAATTCCGTCCGTCTTCAGCGTCGATTAGCATCAATTGGTGTCTTGGATTCGATGAGCTAGCGCCGATTTAGCGCCGGCTAGCGTGGATTAGCGTCGATTTAGCGTCGATTAGAGTCGAACAGCGTAGATGAGCGTCGATTCGCAAGAGCCGACAAGACAGTATGGTAGGCTCCAATGGGTTGCCACCGAAATCTGGGGGGTCTTTGGGGGGATCTCTGGGAGTACCTCGGGGAAGGCCTCTGGAGGGAGCCGCTGGGGCAGCCACAAGGAGCCTTCTGTCTTGGCCCGTTCGTTCGCTCGTGCGCCGTCCCTGCCCCTCCCTCTCCCCTGCCGCCGTGGCCCCCAGTGGCCGACCAGCGCTAGGTCACCTCGCTGCTGGTGATGCTCTTCACCCGCTTCTTCACGCCTGGCGTCTCCGTCGAGCTGGCCACAGGAGCCGCCCTCTCAGGGGGTGCGGGAGGGAGGAGGAGGAGGAGGAGGAGGAGGAGGAGGAGGAGGAGGAGGAGGAGGAGGAGGAGGAGGAGGAGGAGGAGGAGGAGGAGGAGGAGGAGGAGGAGGAGGAGGAGGAGGAGGAGGAGGAGGAGGAGGAGGAGGAGGAGGAGGAGGAGGAGGAGGAGGAGGAGGAGTGAGGAGGAGAGGAGGAGGGGAGGAGGAGGAGGAGGAGGAGGAGGAGGAGGAGGAGGAGGAGGAGGAGGAGGAGGAGGAGGAGGAGGAGGAGGAGGAGGAGGAGGAGGAGGAGGAGGAGAGGAGGAGGAGAGGAGGAGGAGGAGGAGGAGGAGGAGGGAGGAGGAGGAGGAGGAGGAGGAGGAGAAGGGCAAGCGTGCAGTCGAGCCGCTGGCATCGGGAGCGCTCTGGGTCCGAGCGAGGGGGGGGGCTCTGGCTTGCGGGCCGCTACTTCGCTGCAGGTCGTGGAGCCCCTTCGTTGCCGAGGCTCGCCGTGGTTGCTTTGGCGGGGCGAAAGTTTTTGTCTGCAATGCGAAGGACCGAGATCACCGGAAGCCGAAGTCGGGAGCAGTCCGGGATCATTTTTCTAATGTGAACAACAAATGGGATTATTGAGGCCGGGTTTTGGGAGACGCTGGGATAATCATTCTCTCGTGTACACAGCCAATGGGATAGGGATACTTTCGGTCCGGGATCTCATACATAATTACAGAGGCCCAGGGCCCCAGGGCTTAGTTATCCCGCCGATGGCAGGGGCCTGAAACATCTCTTCTTGATTTCTACTGGGGGAAGGGGGGGGTTATGCCCTTTCGGCAAGTCCGCGGCCCCTTGCCTCGATCTCCCCAAGCATTCCAATGACAGGACACTCGATGGGTCCTCGAATTGTCGGCCCCCTTTCCTTCGATCACTTCAAGGGATCACCTAAACTCGATACTTGAATCCTCGCTCACCTTTCTTGTGAATCGCGCAAGAATTTCCCAGGATCGATCCTCGAGTCATCCTACTCCTTTCTTCAATGGCTACCGGATTTCAAAATCAAAAACAAAGGCTCGTTCCTGAAATCCTTGCTCCGCACCCCTACTCGGTCATCCCAGGGCTTCCTGAAGAACCCAATCCTCGAATCATCGCACCCCTGCATTCTCGAATCCTTGCTCGCCTTCCCTTCGATTGCCAAAACATTCCCCGAATGCTCGATCCTCGAATCCTCGTTTCCCTACCCCTCAACCGCTTCAAGCCTTCCAAACAACTCGATCCTCGCATCTTCGTCCCCCTTCCCTCCCATCTTCCCAAGCGTTCCAACAAAGCTCGCTCCTCGAATCCTTGATCCTCGGAGCCAGGGAACGCGACACCACCACCACCACCACCACCACCACCACCACCACCACCACCACCACCAGCGAGCCGCGTTGCCGCCCCGAGACAGACTGAGGATGCACTGCGCCGCAACACCAGGGGGGACCGCACCACCAGGATGATCCTCCCTGGCCCCTCGCGGTGTTGGCTGGGACGAAGGGGCGGGAGCAGGAACGGGAGGGCTACGACACCTGCTGCGTGCAGCTTGTCTCGGCCTCGCCGCTGGGCGCGCTCCTCGGTGCTTCCTTGCTCTCGGCGCGAGGAGGCGCCGGGGAAACCCGCCGGGCGGGTTGACTCTCCCCTCCCCCCTCGTCCGACCCGGCGGTGCCGGTGGCCCGCAGATCAGACATTGCGCCTGGGACCTCTCCGGGGGTGTGCTCCGATCAGAAGCTGGAGGGGTGTTCGGCCGTGGCTACGGCGGCGCCCCAGGTGGTCCAGGAGCGACCCAAACGTCGCAATTTGACATTGGAACCTCTATGTCATTGCCCGCGGCGCCAGCTTTCCCTGCTCCTGCTCCCGCCAGTGCGAGGGCGTCGGCTACGGCTACGAGTCGACGACGGCCACGACAGCGGCGACGACGACGACGACCGCAGCGACGCTCACGAGGGCGACGACGGAGGCGGCGGCTGGGCCTGGCGAGAGCGATGGCCAGGCTGGCGACCGCGGCGGCCGCCGCGGAGTGGCCTGGGCGGCCGCCGCGCCGGCGAGCGGCGCCGTGCTGCCCCCCGGCCCCCGAGACGTCCCCGCCACCGCGATCTGCGGCGCGACGATGAAGACTGCGCCCCGCCCCGCCGCCTCGACGCCGCCGCCGCCGTCGTGGTCGTCGCTGTCGCCGCCGCCACCACCGCCGCCGCCGCCGCCGCCGCCGCCGCCGCCGCCGCCGTCGTCGTCGTCGTCGTCGTCGTCGTCGTCGTCGTCGTCGTCGTCGTCGTCGTCGTCGTCGTCGTCGTCGGAAGAGAAACAAGGCACGAAAGAGGAAGAGAGAGGAGGAGGAGGAGGAGGAGGGAGGAGGAGGAGGAGGAGGAGGAGGAGGAGGAGGAGGAGGAGGAGGAGGAGGAGGAGGAGGGGAGGAGGAGGAGGAGGAGGAGAGGAGGAGGAGGAGGAGGAGGAGGAGGAGGAGGAGGAGGAGGAGGAGGAGGGGGGAGGAGGAGGAGGGGAGGGGAGGAGGAGGAGGAGGAGGAGGAGGAGGAGGAGGAGGAGGAGGAGGGGAGGAGGAGGAGGAGGAGGAGGAGGAGGAGGAGGAGGAGGAGGAGGAGGAGGAGGGAGGAGGAGAGGCAGTGGGGTTGTAAGGTTTTTAAGGGCCTGGACCCTTGGTTTCCCAGGCGCTCTTGCGCGCTCTTGCGCGGGCCCGGGGTGTGTCGCGTAGGCTTTTGGGACGACACGACTGCCCGAAGTCGGGCCAAGAGGGCCTTCAGAGACTCCCAAGATGGTGGGAAAAGGGCCCCGCGTCGTCGAACGATCGGTGCAACACGCCCAAGATGGCCTCCAGACGGTCCAAGATGCCCCCCAAGACGGCCCAAGAGGCCTTCAAAGAAACCTTCCGAGAGGGCCTCAAGAGAACGATAATATATGCTTGACCAGTGTTTGAAATATTGTTCGCTCTTGGAAGCCTCGGTGTGCAGAACTTGTTACTTCACTGTGAGCTCGTCGGGAACCATGGTGTAATTTGGCGCCACGGTCGGTCGTCGGAATGAGCAAAAAGGGGGGGGGGGCACGGGGGGCCACGGTCGGGCAGGGAGGGGGGGGGGCACGATCGGTCGGTCGGAATAAGCGGGGGGGGGGGGGGGCACGGGGGGAAAAGGGGAGGGCGCGGGGGGCAACGGTCGGGCAGGGGGGGGGGAAACACGGTCGGTCGGTCGGAATTCGCAG
>CAUYUJ010018766.1:133482-195931 GCA_963575745.1 Prorocentrum cordatum
GAAGAAACTCGATGCCGCGAACGTTGGGCGCCTCCTGCAGGAGACCGTCCTGGCCTCCCAGAGGGGCCACACCAATCATGTATGGAAGCTCGCTTACCAGATTGGAGCTCGGTATCGCGGTGTCTGCAGGAGGCGCTTCAACGCACTTCCGCGCTACCAGCCCACCATTGAAGAGTGGGCAGACGATGCAGGCGCCAGCGGCAGAGGGCGTCTTCTCGACAGTGCAGGTCCCTGAGCCCGAGCTTCCAGCGTTTGCCGCACCCGCGCTCCGAGAGAAAGACGACCCCGATGGAGAGTGGAAGGCTTTACTAGGCCACCCAGCGTCCGCGGCCTACGACGACTGGACCTACACCTTGCAGGCGCTCCGCAGCGCTGCTCGCCGTCGGTTTGCATCTGCGCATTCTGCTCCCGCCGAACTTTGGCTCGCAGCACTCCGCGCGGCGACTCGAGGGCATCGAGGCCATGGGGGGTCCCCGGATGACGAAGGCAGGCCTTGCCCTCTCGCTAGACAGCCACGCCATGTACATTGCCCTCGGCTGTGTGAGCGGCTACTTGGACCTTTCCAGCAATTCAGATTATCATGCAGAACACTTTTTTCCAATTAGATCAGGGAAATGCGAAGAGGAGTGCGAAGGCGATGAGGTTGATTCACTGCTTCTGCCCCTTTGGCAAGGCTTTGGTACCGAGGACTGTTTGCTAGGTTCCCGAAGCCCGACCTGCCGTGCCGCGCCCGTGGCTATGCTGAACACAGGGCCCGCCAGGGGGCACAATTGGTGTCTCGGTTGCACTCCTTGGCGACTAAGGAAACTGAACGTGAACCACCTCCAGCTGGAGAAAGGCATGGGCAACGCGTTCCCTAGTGCGGACGACGGGGCCCTTGGGTCGGTTGTCGCGGAACTCATCCCAGATCTCCAGGCCCAGGGGTGCTTCATTCAGAGGCGCCAGGAGGCGGTCATGGAGATCGGGTCAGGCACGGAGGCGGCATGTTATGTTTCTGGTCACGGTGGTGGCATGGGAGACGGCAGTGCCTGTGAATTGCTTGTGCGATCCTGCATGCGCCCTGTGGAGTCGTGGAACGAGGAGCTCCTCGCCGCGACTATGGTTCCTCTTGGGGCGAAGAACGAAGAGGTCCCTCTGCGCGAGGCGACCGCGCTGATCGCCTGCCCGTTTGCGAACACTCTTGTGGATCTGCCGATGCGGGACTGCGCCGACGATGTCTCGCAGACTCTCCCGCTGCCAGATTGCAATCCGTTTCGTGCTGCGAGCTGCGCCAGGGCCTCGTCGGATCTACTCGCTCAAAAGCTTCCGGGCCAAGGGGGGTGCGCGCAGAACGCGGACGAAGAGGCGGCCCTTCCTGTTTTCGTCGGTCCAGGTGGCTATGCGGCTACCAGGGCGGTCCTGCCGGGCCTCGTGCAGTTCCCTGGGGTTCCGCGGGCGCGAGCGGCTTGCCTGGGTGGGGTGGGGCAGTTGACGGAAGGGGCGGGGACTGAGATCAGAGCAAGAGTAGACGCTGCACGTTCGGCGTGGTGTAAGCTCAGCTGGTTTTGGAACCAGCGCATGTCTGTGCGACTGAAGCGCGTGGCCTTCCTGGGGGTGGTCCAAAGCGCGGCCCCCCCTCTCGGGCCTCGAGTCGTGCATCCTCCTGGCCCAGGATTTCGCTGGGTTGGGTTCGGTCGTCCTCGGGTTCGCCAAAGTCGCCCTTCGCGGAGTCGCCAGGTATGCGAATGCCGATAGAACGGAGAAAGTCAGGACCCCCCCAGCGTGGCAAGTGCATGAGACGCTGCTGATCGCCGATTCGCGAACCGAGCTGCTCATCAGACGAGTTCGATATTGGCAGCAGCTGGCGAGGTGCCTGGCCGCTTCGCAACAAGTGGTGGCGGCGATTTTCGGACGCTTCCAGGCGCTAGACGATCAGCCAGTGCTTGATGCGCAAGGGTGGGCCCGTGAAAAAGCGAACCCGTGGGCCCTTCCGTTACAGGAAGATGTGTTGGCCTGCAAAAATATCCCGACTGGAAGGGCATTCTGGGACCGAGGCCACACCGTAAAGACGAATTCTCGGACTATCGCATAGCAATAGCATTCGCCAGCCTGGGCCCCAAGTGCCTCCGCAAGATCTACTGGAGACAAAGTCGTCGCAACCTATTCGGCCTCCAAGAGACCCTCGAGCACCTGCGCCTCCTCCAGTGCCTGGGCCCCCGCTACGAGAACACGTCTGTGAGCTACTAGTAGGTGAAGGAGAATCCCGCAACATAGTTTTCGCCACTAGAGGTCCCCGGAGAGCCCGTCAGTGCCATCATCCGGAGCATCGTTGATGAGTGACCCTGAATCAACTGATCGTTACCAACCAATGCTTCTATTGTGCCCCGCGTTCTCCTCGGTTGTGCCTGCGAGGAGGCATGCGCGGCAATCGTTGAAGCTCGAGGGGTGCCTTGCCGACTGCAGCCTGTCCCCCCCTGCTGCGCAGAACCCCGCGACTCTCCTCTGCCCCGTCTGCGATGATCCTGGCAGAGCCCACCCCATGCATGGAGAACGACTATTCCGTACTGGAGCCGCGCAGGCCCAAGGAGAGTTCTTGTCACTTCACGCACTGCAAGAACACATCAGAGTCGCGCGCGCCCCTCCGCCACCTGATCTTCTCTTTGATGTCGAACCTCGCGGGGCGCGCCCTGAGCATTGGGGCAGGGCAGAGGCAGCGGGTGCTGCGCGGATGGGCCGCCAGAGGAGCAGATCGCACCCGCAGCAACGAACGGGGCGGCCCGCGCCGAGGACGCAGACAGCAGGCATCGGCGGCACAGCCCGGACAGCAGCCCGCAGGGCCCGCGCAGCCCGCGGGCGCAGTCTGGGGCGCCACGGACAACCACTACGGACTGGCGCAGAGAGACGTCGACCAGCTCGACAGGATGCCGATCGACTGGATGCAGGCGATCGCCCGCATATCGGCGAGGGTCGCGCTCCGACACGAGAACGCTATCAACCACTCGGAGGCCGCCGCGTGCCACCGCGTGCAGATGCTCGCCAAGCACGACGTTATCATGGCCATGCAGGTGACGGCGAAGTTCTACGGTGCGGAGGCCGCGCGTCTTCGGAAGGACCGCAAGGAGGAGATCCAGGCGGGGCAGCCAGTGGCCGAGCTGGGGCAGCTCGGGATCCCGCACCCACATCTGTGGATGGCGCTGATAGGCGCATCGATTGGTCAGGGAGAACGGATTGGACAGGCCAACTTGCAGACGATCAATGCGTGCAAGGAGAAGGTCGCCCACGAGAAGAGTGCGAGCGCGAACCTGGCGCGCGAAATCTGCCATTGCAGGGCCCAGCCAACGTATCGGGGCGACAATGTCGAGCTGTGCCTGTCGGCAGACCCCCCCCGACCTCGAACAGGCCGTGGTGGATGCGCTGGTGCAGTTGGGAGAGGTCCACAAGTGCGGGGCCCCGCCTCGCCCCCGCAGCGCGAGGCTCCTGCAGGTTCATCTCGGCGGCATGACGACCTAACAGTGGACAAGAGGGCGAGCGCAGCACAGGGACCACGCTGCGATGCCTTTGCCTGGATTGCCTGTGGGAGGCCCAGCTTTGCTAGCAGCATGGAACCCCAACAGTCAACCCTGCAGACTGCCAGCGCAGCACACGGACCACGCTGCGACGCCTTTGACTGGCTTGCCAGTGGGAGGCCCAGCTTCGCTAGCAGCGCGGGTTCCCAACAGACACCCTACAGACTGTGGGCCCCTCTCCTCCGATTTCGCCGCCGACACTTACTTCCCAACGCAGAGCCCAGTCGCTATCCACTTCGGGAGCCCAGGGGCCATCGACTGGCCGGAGTCCATCTCCGTCGTCGCCAGTTTCGCCGCTACGATCGGGGGCACAGGACAGTAGAACTCCGATTTCCACCCCGCCAATGCAGAGGCTAACGACTTCCAGTGAGTCCAGGGGGCTTGAGGAGGCTAGCGCCATTCCGTCTCTTCGTGTTGCCGCCAGCCCCAGCGTCCACCAGACTCCCGCCCCTTCGTCTGAGATCCCTCCCTTTTAGTCGCAGATTGAATCTTCCGGGGCTGAGACCGCGGAGCCCTTGATCTATTCCTGGGTCCTGGACTCGGGCCGTGTTGTAGCTTCCGTGGACGATTTTGACCCGCTGTGCTGGTTTCTTTTGTCTCCTGTTCCGTGGGCCTGGCGCGTTTCAGGGCCCTCTGGGAGATGCCGTCCAACCTTTAAGCGCTCCTCCTGGCGGTTGCTGCTGCGGCTCGCCGTGTTCTGAGCTCTCCCGTTGCCCCCTTGCTTCGCTAGTCTCCTCGCTTGCGCTCCGTGCGTGCGCTTGCCCGCTTGGCTGGCTGGCTCCTCTCCTCCTTTCTCGTCCTCTGCCCGCCAGGGGGTTCTTTGACTTAGTGTCGTGTGCCAATCCATCATTGTTGCCCATCCCTACGGCCAT
The DNA here is from genome assembly GCA_963575745.1 of Prorocentrum cordatum. Taxonomy (NCBI): domain Eukaryota; class Dinophyceae; order Prorocentrales; family Prorocentraceae; genus Prorocentrum; species Prorocentrum cordatum. The sequence goes on from CAUYUJ010018766.1 coordinate 137,900, forward strand.
CCCTGCCTTTTAAGCGTGGGAAACCAGCCGTGGTAGGGGGGTGGGTGGGAGCCCGTGCTGCTCAGCCACGCGTGGGACGACAACAACAACTTTGTCGACCATGGCGAACGTCAGGTGGGAAGTCGGCGGCGTCAAAGACGGTTCGCCGCTTTTGTATGTGTGCCGAGGCTTCAGACTGTGTCGACACCCTCCGGAGGCGCTGCTTGCTTGCTTTGCTTCTCCTCCTCCTTCCTCCTCCTCCTCCTACCCTTCCTCCTCCTCCTCCTCGTCCTCCTCCTCCTCCTCCTCCTTCTCTTCCTCCTCCTCCTCCTCTTTGTCCTCCTCCTTCTTCTCCTCCTCCCCCCCTCCCCATCCCCCCTCCGTCTTCTTTGAGGTTTGCGGACGTTCTTGGCAGTTGTTGGACCTCCGCATTTTTCTCTTCTTCCTTCCTTTTCATTTTGCCTTTTCCTCCTGGGAGTCGTTCTGTGCTTTCGAAGCATGTTGGGCCTCGTTCTCCCCATTGTTCACGCGTAGGGAGGAGTCAGTGAGGGAGGGGGTGGGGTGACAGAGGATGAATTGATGGAGCAAGGGGCTAAGGGTATGGACCAGTTCAGGGCCAGGTGCGACGGTGGAGGAGGAGGCGGAGAAGCAGGAGGAGCAGCAAAAGGGGGGAGGAGGAGGAACAGGAGGAGGGGGCGGAGGATGATGACGATGATGAGGAGGAGGAAATCTCTGGAGGCGGAGCCAGCCGTTGCGACGAGGTAGCCTTGAGAGGGCCACAGTGACCCCGATTGGGGCCCAGCGCCTCGACCCTCCGGGTGCTCGATGTCTACTCTTCCATCGGAGGACAGCAGACGGCACAAACGTAGCCGTCGGTCGTGGAAAGGAGGTATTTTGGGATTCCCAGATCCTGATCTACAATTCGTGCCTTCCTACTTCAATGGTCGAGTGGTTTTACCTCTTCCCTCCTCTTCGGGGGGCGGGCGGAACCCCAATCTACTTTCAATGCCTTCCTGCTTCATTTTTCTACCCGACCGACGGGTACTTTCTCGTAGGTCCGCGCTGATTTCTGGGATCGGCGCTGGGCCCCCCTGGCCGCGCCTCTCGCGCCGCCCCTGGCGCGCGAAGTGCGTCAGGGCGGTGGGGCCCAGCGCCGATCCAAGGAACTAGGGCGCACCTCCGAGACATCGTGTTTGTGCTCTTTTTTGTTCTCTCTGCATGCCACTCTCAAACCCATCGCTGAGCTCAATTCATGCAGATCCTCCGCCTGGGGAACCGATGCCTCAGGACCCACAATACAGTGGATATTAGCATCTGTTGGCCCAGCGAGCATACACGTCCAGTGCCTCCCGGGGTGCTCGGACACCAATTCCTCGGGGGGCGGCTGCTCGTGCGGGCTCTGGCCTCGGACCCTCCCACCGCTCGGTATCGTTTAACCGACCCCCATCCCCATCCCCATCCCCTTCGAGACCCCCACCAAATTACCCCGCCAGTTGGGGATACACCCGTCGAAACCCGAAGGATACTGCCTATATCCCCATCTAGGGGGGTAAATCGGCCAGTTGGGCCCAGGCCACGCCGCTGGAGATGGGTGTCGGATAAACGATGCTCAACCGCGCGCCAGACCTCATCCTGAGTGAGGTCACCACCTTCGAGAGCGCGTGGATGATCACGAACTGCGTGGTATCCGAGGCGCGCCGGGCGCGCGTGGCGGGCGCCGTACGCCAGGGGCGAACAGCCCAGGGGGGGAGCAGCACGTGTATCCAGGGGCGCCAAAATCTTCATGTCTTCGGCGAGGCTCCCGGGCGAATACGTGCAATGCCCGCCCCTGGACTATTCGCCCCTGTCGTCGCCCTCCACGCCTGCGGCGCGCCGTCGAGGAAGATGGCAAGCAGGGGGATGCGAGAAGGCAGGTGGAAGGGAGGAGGAGGAGGGGGCGACGGAGCGCCGAGGGCGATGATGAGGTTGGTAACGACGACACTCGAGGGTGTTGCCTCCCTGGGAGTGGAGGAGGAGGAGGGAGGATGCGCGATGAGGATTTGACATGAGCGAGGATGAGAAAGAGGGCGAGCGATTCAGATAAGGCCCAGTGTGAGGACAAGGGCGAGGAGGAGCGATGAGGATGTCGACGATGACAAATTTTAATGATGCTGTAGCTGACGATGCCGAGCATGCTTATGATTACGATGATGCAGATGGTGATGTTGATGGTGTTGCTTGATGATGTTGCGGATGCCGACGACGACGGTGGTGTGGTCGCGGCTGCTGCTAGCGATGGAGATGCAGATGATGATGATGATGATGCTGCTGCTGATGATGATGATGATGATGATGATCGTAATGGTGGTGGCAATGAATACAATTCTTAGTATAATGATGATGGCGCTGCCGATGATGACGCTGATGATGCTGCTGATGATGATGACGACGATGGCGAAGATGACGACGATGCCAGTGATGACAGTGATGACGATGACCATGATGATGCTGCTGCTGATGATGATGATGCTGATGCTGCCGATGATGATGATGACAATGGCGATGACGACGATGATGATGCTGCTGTTGATGATGCTGATGCTGCTAATGATGCTGATGATTCATGATGCTTATGATGACGGTGCTCATGAATATGATACTGATAATGTTGATGATGTTGGTGATGATGATGCATATGCTACTGCTGATGATGTTAGCGACGATGACGATGCTGCTGCTGATGATGATGATGATTGTGCTGATGGTGATGATGATGTTGATGATGATGGTGGTGATGCTGATGATTATTATGATGATGATGATGATGATGATGATGCTGACGACGATGATTATAATACTGATGATGCTGATGATGCTGATGACGATGATGCTGCTGATGTTGATGGTGGTGATGATGATGGCGCTGATGGTGATGATGACGTTGACGATGATGACGATAGCTCTTTATGATGCTGATGCTGATGCTGCTGCTGATGATGCTGCTGATGCTTACGATGCTGATTTTGCTTATGATGAGGCTGATGATGCTGATGCTGATGATGATGTTGATGTTGATGATAATACTGCTGCTGCTGATGATGCTGCTGATGATGCTGCTGTTGATGATGATGATCATGATGCTGCTGCTGATAATGTCGATGACGATGATGATGATGCTGATGATGCTGTTGATGGTGCTGATGCTGATGCTGATGACGATGCTGATGCTGTTGTTGTTGATGTTGATGATGCTGCTGCTGATGATGATGCTGATGATGCTGATTCAGATAATTATCTTGATGCTGATTATGGTGATGCTGATGATAATGATGGTGATGATTATGATGATGCTGATGATGATGGTGCTTCTGTTGCTGCTGCTGATGATGCTGCTGATGCTAATGATACTGATGTTGACGACAATGATGAGGATGTCGAGTCTGATGATTATGATTATGATGATGACAATGCTGCTGCTGCTGATGATGACGATGATGATGATGATGGTGATGATGATGATGATGCTGATGATGATGATGGTGATGATGATGATGATGATGATGATGATGATGATGATGATGATGATGAGTAGTATCATTTTTTACTGTTGTTGTTATTGGCATGGTTGTTGCGATTGTTGTTCTTGTTGTTGTTGTTGTTGTTGTTCTTATTCTTACTGCTATTATCATTATGATGCTGACGATGCTGTTGATGCTGCTGCTGATGATGCGCATGATGATGCTGCTGCTGATGATGTTGAGGTTGATACGGATGCTGTTGACGATGACGGTGATGATGTTGACGATGGTGACGATGCTGACGACGCTGACGGGGGGGAGGAGGCCGAGGAGGAGGATGAGGCCGAGGAGGAGGACGATGAGGAGGGGGAGGAGCATGAGGAGAAGGAGGAGCGAGGAGGAGCGATATGGAGCGACGAGGAGCGAGGCGGAGGAGGAGGACGACGAGGAAGATGAGGAGGAGGAAGAGTTGGACGAGGAGGAGGAGGAGGAGGAGGAGGGGGAGGAGGAGGATGAGGAGGCGGATGAGGAGGAGCTGAAGGAAGAGGATGAGGAGGAGGAGGTGAGGAGGTGAAGAGGAGGAGGAGGAGGAGGAGGAAGAAAAGGAGGAGCAATGCGGAGGAGCGAGGCGGAGGGGGAGGAGGAAGTGGTGGTTGAGGAGGAGGCGGAGGAGGAAGCTGACGAGGAGGAGAGGAGGAGGGGCAAGGGGAGGAGGAGGAGGAAGTGGAGAAGTGGTGAGGAAAAGGTGGAGGAGGAGGAGGAGCAATGCGGATGAGCGAGGCGGAGGAGGAGGAGGAGATGGTGGTGGTGGTGGAGGAGGAAGGGGCGAACGCATAGGATGAGGATGAGGATGAGGACGGGGACGAGGACGCGTATGAGGATGACAATGATGAGGATGTGGATGAGGATGGGGATGCTGATGACGATGATGATGATGCGGATGATGATGCTGATGATGCTGATGAGGATGATGACGCTGATGATGCTGATGATGACGATGTTGAAGATGATGATGACGATGCTGATGCTGATGCTGATGATGCTGATGCTGATGCTGATGCTGATACTGCTGATGATGATGATGATGCTGCCGTTGATGATGATGATGTTTACGATGATGCTGTTGATGCTGATAGTGATGCTGATAGTGATGCTGATGAGGGGGATGATAATAATGATGATGATACAGATGATGATGATGATGATGATGATGATGATGATGATGATGATGCGTCTGATGGGTATGATGATGATAGCAATGATGATGCAGCTGCTGATGCTGATGATGATGCTGTTCATGACGATGATGCATGCTTTCATGATGGTAGTGCTGATGCTGCTGCTGATGATGACGATGATGCTGATGATGATGCTGATGCTGATGCTGATACAGCTGATGCTGATGACGGTGAGGCGGCTGATGATGACGATGAGTATTGCGATGATGATGACGATGAAGCTGACTATCATGATTATGAGGATGTTGCTGCTGATGATCACGACGACGATTCTGATTCTGATGACTCTGATGATGCTGATGAGGAAGCTGATGATGCTGATGACGGTGATGCTGATGATGCTGATGATGTTGTTGTTGATGGTGGCGATGATGATGCCGCTGATGTTGCTGATGATTATGCTGATGATGCTGATGCTGATTTGACTGATGGTGCTGATGAGTATGATGATGATGGTGATGATGCTGATGCTGGTGAAGACGATTCTGATGATGATGCTGATGGTGATGATGATGACGATGCCGATGACGATGATGATGGTGCTGCTGATGATGAGGCTGCTGATGACGATGCTGCCGATGCTGATGATGCCTCTGCTGATGATGCTGCTGCTGATGATGATGATGCGTATGCTTCTGCTTATGCTGATGATGATGACGATGATGATCTTATCCTGATGATGATGATGATGACGCAGGCGATGATGATGCTGCTCATGCTGATGATGGTGATGACCGTGCGGATGATGCTGATGATGCTGCTGCTGATGATGATGCTGATGCTGGTGATGATGCTGATGATGATGATTCTGATACTGCTGATGATGCGAGTGATGCTGCTGATGATTTTTCTGATGATGAGTGATGATGACGATGATTCTGATGATGATGATGACGATGATGATGATGGTGATGCTGATGACTATGATGCCGATGATGACGATGATGCTAATGATGACGATGCTGCTGGCGATGATGGTGATGATGGAGACTATGATGATTGATGATGATGGTGATGCTGATGCTGATGATGATGATGATGCTGCTGCTGATGATGATGATGATGATGATGATGATGATGATGATGATGATAGTGAAGGCAATGCTGCTGCTGCTGCTAAGGTTCATGATGATGACGGGCACGGTGGTAATGATGCTGCTGATGATGCTGATGCTGATGATGATAATGCTGATGACGATGCTGATGCTGCTGATGCTGCTGATGATGATGCTGATGACGATACCGATGATGCTGAGGACGATGATGATGGTGATAGTGATAGTGATGATGATGATGATGATGATGATGATGATGATGATGATGATGATGATGATGATGATGATAATGATGACGATGATGATGATGATGATGATGATGATGATGATGATGATGCTGCTGCTGCTGCTGCTGCTGCTGCTGCTGCTGGTGGTTATGATGGTGATGATGGAGGGAAGGAGGAGGAGGAGGAGGAGGTAATGAGGTGAGGTTTTGAGGAGGTGAAGAGGCGGATGGGCAGGATGAGGAGGAGAAACAAGGAGGAGGAGGAGGAGGAGAAGGGGGATCGAGGCGGAGGAGCGAGGTGGATGAGCGACGAGTGAGGAGGAGCGAGGCGGAGCGAGGCGGAGCGAGGCGGGGCGAGGAGGCGCGAGGAGGATGAGGATGAGTATGACGACACGGATGGTGATGCTGACGATGTTGGTGACGATGCTGATGCTGATGACGCTGATGATGATGATGATGATGCTGCTGCTGATGCTGATGCTGATGCTGATGCTGATGCTGATGCTGATGCTGATGCTGATGCGGATGATGATGCTGATGATGCTGATGGTGATGGTGATGCTGATGATGATGATGATGATGATGATGATGATGCTGATGATGATGATGATGATGATGATGATGATGTTGCTGATGATGATGATGATGATGATGATGATGATGCTGATGCTGATGCTGATGCTGCCGATGATAATGATGATGCTGATCAGGCGGAGGAGGACGATGAGGATGCGGAAGATGATGATGATGAGGAAACTGTGGAGGAGGAGGCGGAGGAGGTGGCGAAGGAGGAGTAGGAGGAGAAGGAGGAGGAGGAAGAAGATGAAGAGGAGGAGGGGGAGGACGCGGAGGAGGAGGACGCGGAGGAGGAGGAGGAAACGGTGGAGGAGGAGCAGGAGGAAGAGACGGATGAGGTGAGGAGGTGCGGAGGTGAGAAGGTGAAGACGAGGAGGATGATGAGGAGGAGGATGACGATGAGAAGGAGGAGGAGGAGGAGGAGGAGGAGAGGGATGATCGAGGCGGAGGAGCCAGGCGGATGAGCGACGAGTGAGGAGGAGCGATGCGGAGCGAGGAGGAGCGAGGCGGAGCGAGGAGGCGCCAGGAGGATAACGATGCGTATCAGGACGAGGATGAGGATGATGCTGCAGAGAAAGGAGGAGGCGGACAAGGAGGACGAGGCGGATGATGCTGATGATGATGCTGATGATGATGCTGATGCTGATACTGATGATGATGATGATGCTGACGATGACGATGATGATGATGCTGATGCTGATGATGATGATGCTGATGTTGATGCTCATGGCGATGATGATGCTGATGATCCTGATTATGATGATGATGTTGATGTTGCTGGTGATGATGCTGATATTGACGATGATGATGCTGATGCTGATGCTGATGATGATGATGCTTCTGATGACGATGCTGCTGCTGCTGATGATGCTTATGATGCTGCCGGTGAAGATGACGATGATGACGATGCTGCTGCTGTTGATGCTGCCGCTGATGATGCTGATGATGCTGATGCGGACGATGATGCTGCTGGTGATGCTGATGCTGGTGCTGCTGAGGATGCTGATGCTGATGCTGATGCTGATGCTGATGCTGATGATGACGATGATGATGGCGTTGACGATGATGATGGTGATGCTGACGATGCTGATGATTCTGATGCTGATGATGCTGATACTGACGATGATGATGATGACGATGCGGATGCTGCTGCTGATGATGATGCTGAGGATGCTGATGATGCTGACGCTGATTATGCTGCTGCTGATGATGATGATGCTACTGGTGATGATGACAATGATGATGATGATGATGATGATGATGATGATGATGATGCCGCTGATGATGCTGATGATGCTGATGATGATGACGATGCTGATGCTGATGCTGATGATTCTGATTATGATGATGCTGATACTGATGCTGATGCTGATGATGATGATGATGCTGATGATGATGATGACGATGGTGATGATGATGCTGAGGATGATGATGATGATGATGATGATGATGAGGATGATGATGATGATGATGATGATGAATATTATGATTGTGATGATGATGCTGCTGCTGATGATGATGAGGAGGATGATAATGCTGATGATGATGACGATGTTGATTCTGATGCTGATGATGATGATTATGATGATGCTGATACTGATGCTGACGATGATGATGATGATGATGATGATGATGATGCTGATGATGCTGATGATGATGATGATGCTGCTGATGCTGCTGATGATGATGCTGATGCCGATACCGATGATGCTGAGGACGATGATGATGGTGATAGCGATGATGATGATGATGATGACGATGCTGATGATGATGATGATGATGATGATGATGATGATGATGATGATGATGATGATGATGATGATGATGATGATGATGATGATGATGATGATGATGATGATGATGATGATGATGATGATGATGATGATGATGATGATGATGATGATGATGATGATGATGATGCTGATGATGATGATGATGATGATGATGATGCTTGTGATGATGATGCTGCTGCTGCTGATGATGATGATGATGATGATGATGATGATGATGATGATGAGGAGGAGGAGGAGGAGGAGGAGGAGGAGAGGAGAGGAAGAGATGATGAAGAGAATGATGAAGAGGAGGAGGAGGAGGAGGAGAGGAGGAGGAGGAGGAGGAGGAGGAAGGAGGATGAGGGAGGAGGAGGAGGAAGGAGGATGAGGGAGGAGGATGAGGAGGAGGAGGAGGAGGAGGAGGAGGCGGAGGATGAGGCGGAGGAGGGGAGGGGAGGAGAACGGGGAGAGCGCGGAGAGCGGGGAGAGCGGGGGGAGCGAGGAGAGCGAGGATCAGGCGATCGCAAGCATGGATCAAGGGGGCGTGGATTAGCGGCGGGCCCCTTTTCCACAGAAAATCGTGGATTTCGGCCGCATCTTGGGGAGGACACCTCCCCCGATCCATGGATCTGGTGACCGCGCGCGAAAACTATAGATCGCTAATCCATGTTTGCGCGCCCCCGAGAGGTGATCAAGGAGAGCGAGGAGAGCGAGGAGAGCGAGGAAAGCGAAGATAGCGAAAAGAGCGGAACGATGAGAGCGAGGATAGCGAGGAGAGCGAGGAGAGCGAGGAGAGCGAGGAGAGCGAGGAGAGCGAGGAGAGCGAGGAGAGCGGGGAGAGCGAGGAGAGCAAGGAGAGCGAGGAGAGCGGGGAGAGCGAGGAGAGCGAGGAGGAGGAGGAGGCGGAGGAGGAGGATGAGAACGACGAACACAAGCATAAGAAGAGCAAACTTATTACTAATAAAATTAAGAATAGCGCTATTAATATGAATAAGACATACAAGACGAAGGCTAACAATACTATCTTTCGCGTTCGTAATAAGAGCAATCAAACGAACACTATTAGTAATTAGTGTCAACGAAGTAGTTCAACGACGAGAAGAACAAAGGTATTACTAATATCAGAAGAAGAATGTTCATACGACGAATCGTGCTTATAACGTGTTGAATAAATAGATTACCTTTATTTCTTAGTACTATTCATAATAATCGCAATGGCACGGCTAATAATCACAATCGTACTGGACAGACCACTAATATTAGTAGTAATATCAATACCACGGACACTTGTTCCAGTGATAGAATTAAGGGCAGCAAGTGTAGTAACAAGTCTAGTACTAATACTACTAACACTCATCCTGCTACTAATGACAAACTAGCAGCTGTAATACTATTGACACTATATTCCCAGGGCTGATGAGAACAACAATGCTACTACTAATAATCACAGTAGTACTTTTCGTACTTCTAATCAGACTACTAGCAATACGGATAGTTATAGTAGTAATTGTAGTCGTAGCAGTAGTAGCAGTAGTACTAGTAGCAGCAGTAGTAGTAGTAGTAGTAGTAGTAGTAGTAGTAGTAGTAGTAGTAGTGGTAGTAGTAGTAGTAGTAGTAGTGGTAGTAGTAGTAGTAGTAGTAGTAGTAGTTGTTGTAGTCGTACTAGTGGTAGTAGTAGTAGTAGTAGTAGTAGTAGTAGTAGTAGTAGAAGTAGTAGTAGTAGTAGTAGTAGTAGTAGTAGTAGTAGTAGTAGTAGTAGTAGTACTAGTCGTAGTAGCAGTAGCAGTAGCAGTAGCAGTAGTAGTAGTAGTAGTAGTAGTAGTAGTAGTTCCCTACCTAGGCTCTGCCTAGAAGGGTTCTTGCCCTATATCTGAAAGGGGCGGGCAGTGGACCCCGCCCCGGGCGGTTCCCCGGCATCCGCCCCGCGGTTCCCTCAGTTGGGGCCCTTGGGTTCACCCAGCTTAGCTTAGCTTAGCTTAGCTTATCTCAGCTTAGCTTAGCTTAGCTTAGCTTTGCCTAGGCTGACTTGGCTTAGCTTAACTTAGCGTAGCTTAGCTTAGCTTTGCTTAGCTTATCTCATCTTAGCTTAGCTTAGCTTAGCTTGGCTTGGCTTGGCCTAGCTTAGCTTAGCTTAGCTTAGCTTAGCTTAGCCTAGCCTAGCTTAAGTTAGCTTAGCTTAGCTTAGCAGAGCTTAGCTTAGCTTAGCAGAGCTTAGCTTAACTTAGCTAAGCTTAGCTTAGCGCAGCATAGCGCAGCGCAGCACTAGCACAGTACAACATAGCATATCATAGCCAAGCGTAGCATAGCATAGCATAGCATAGCTCAGCATAGCATAGCATAGCATAGCATAGCGCAGCATAGCATAGCATAGCATAGCATTGCTCAGCATAGCACAGTGCAGCATAGCATAGCATAGCATAGCACATCACAGCATAGCATAGCATAGCCTAGCGTAGCCCAGCATAACATTGCGCAGCATAGCATAGCATAGCATAGCATAGCATAGCACAGCACAGCACAGCATAGCATAGCATAGCATAGTGCAGCACAGCATCCACTATTGCTGCTGCTAATGTTGCTTTCCTAGAGGCTCCAACTCCTAGGTAGGGTCGCACTTTGATATTTTGTAGTAGTAGTAGTAGTAGTAGTCGTAGTAGTAGTAGTAGTAGTAGTAGTTTTCGTGGTAGTAGTAGTAGTAGTAGTAGTAGTTATCGTAGTCGTAGTCGTAGTCGTAGTAGTAGTAGTAGTAGTAGTAGTAGTAGTAGTAGTAGTAGTAGTAGTAGTAGTAGTAGTAGTTGTAGTAGTAGTAGTAGTAGTAGTAGTAGTAGTAGTAGTAGTAGTAGTAGTAGTAGTAGTAGTAGTATTATTTGTAGTAGTAGTAGCAGTAGTAGCAGTAGTAGTAGTAGTAGTAGTAGTAGTGGCAGCAGCCGTAATGATATCATACTTATTAATGGTATTAGTAATATGATGCTACTGATATTCGTGATCGTAGTCATACGAATGGTACTTGTAATACTTATGCTATTACGAGGAGGAAGGGGAGGAAGAGGTGGAGGAGGACTACTACTCAGAGTAATAAGAAGAAGCATAAGACGAATACAACTAGTAAAATGAACAGCACACATCACAATCTTCATACTCATGATAATAGTAAATAGTAGTAGTAGTAGTAGTAGTAGTAGTAGTAGTAGTAGTAATCGTAGTAGTAGTAGTAGTAGTAGTAGTAGTAGTAGTAGTAGCAGTAGTAGTAGTAGTATTATTAGTAGTAGTAGTAGTATTACGATAATTCGTACTATGACTAATATCATGCTAAGAGTATTATTGCACAGCAACAATAATTCGAATCGTAAAAAGGAATACTAGTATTACGAACAATGATAATACGGATGACAATAAGGATACTAATACGAGGACTAATAATGATAATAGTAATACTCCGAACAATAAGCGTAGTACGGATACGAATGCTAAGAATGAGAAAACAACACAACTAATACTAATGCGAATCAGAAAAAAATATTAAACATTAGAAGAATATTCATAATAATAATAATATTAATAATATTAATAGTCATAATAATAATACCAATGATACTCATAGTAATACTAATAATACTAATAATAATATTACTACTACTAATACTACTAATAATAATAATAATAATAATAATAACACTGTTCATAACAATAAAAAAAATGATAAAACCCAGAATAATAATAACAAGAAGGGGAGGAGGAGGAGGAGGAGGAGGAGGAGGAGGGCGGAGGAGGGTGGAGGAGGCGGTGGAGGAGGAGGAGGCGGAGGAGGAGGAGGCGGAGGCGGAGGCAAAGGAGGAGGAGGAGGAGGAGGAGGAGGAGGAGGAGTAGCAGAAGGAGGAGGAGGAGGAGGAGGAAGAAGAAAAGGAGGAGGAGGCGGAGGAGAAGAGGCGGAGAAGCGAGGAGCGAGGAGCGAGGAACGAGGAGCAAGGATCGAGGAGCGAGGCGCGAGGAGCGAGGAGCGAGCAGGAGCGAGGAGGAGCGAAGTTCCAGGGCCCGCGGTCGCAGGTCGCGCTGCTGCTGAACCGCCACAGCATCTGGGACGAGCCCCACGTGTACAACTGGGAGTGGCAGCCCGGGGCCCGGCGCGCGGCCCCTCACGGGCGGAGAGTTGCCGCGGCACCCCCCAAAGGCACGCTCGGGAGGGACGGGGGAGAAAGGAGGGAAGGAGGGAGGGGAGGGAAGGGGAGGGACGGGAGGGAGGGGGGGAAGGAGGGAGAGAGGAGGAGGAGGGAGGAGGAAAGAGGAAACGGGGGGAGGAAGAAGGAGGGATTAGAAGAAGGACCAATTCAGGAAGGGAAGGAGGGAGGGATGAGACGGGAGGGGACGCAGGGAGGCAGGAGGAGGGAGGGATGGAGGAGTGATGGTCGAGACGTAGTGCAGACGGAAGAAGGAGGGCGAGCGGAGGGATGATGACGATGATGATGCTGCTGCGGCTGCTGCTGCTGCTGATGCTGATGCTGATGATGATGATGATGATTCTGATGATTCGGATGATGTGGATGATGATGATGATGATGGTGATTGTGATTGTGATGATGATGCTGATGATGCTGATGACACTGACGCTGATACTGATGATGACGATGCTGTTGGTGATGATGATTGGGGTGATGATGATGACGATGATGATGCTGATGATGATGGTGCTGGTGATGATGATGCTGATGGCAATGATGATAATGCTGATGCTGATGGTGATGATGCTGCTGATGATGATGGTGTTGCTGCTGATGATACTGATGCTACTTGAGAAAATGACGACGATGAATCTGATTCTGATGATGATGGAGATGATGATGACGACGATGATGATATTAATGATGACGATCATGCTGATACTGATTATGATGATGATGGTGATGCTGATGTTGATGATGATGCTGCTGCTGATCATGATCACGATGACGATGACGATGACGATGACAATGATGATGATGATCATGATGATGATGCTGCTGATGATGATGATGATTATGATGAGGACGTGATAGTGATGGTGCTGATGATGATGTTGACGAGGATGATGATGACGATGACGATGACAACGAGGAGGATGACTCCCATGATGAGGATGAGGATGCTGATGACGATTATAATGACGATGACGATGCGGACGATGCTCATGCTGATGATGACGATTCTGATGATGCTGATGATGACGATGATGATGATGACGATGATGAGGAGGAGGATGATGATGATGCTGTCGACGCTGCTGACGATGGTGGTGCTGATAACGATGAGGAGGATCACGACGACATCGATGATGATAACGATGAAGATGATGCTGATGATGATGATGATGATGTGGTGATGATGCTGATGATGATGATAGTGGGGTTGGTGATGATGATGATGCTGATGATTCTGATGCTGCTGATGATGCTGATTATGATGGTGACGATGACGATGAGGATGATGATGATGACGATGATGATGATACTGATGATGATGATAATAAGGATGATGATGATGCTGGTGATGATGATGGTGATGGTGATGATGATGATGATGATGATGATGATGATGATGATGCTGATGCTGATGCTGATGCTGATGATGCTGCTGCTGATGATGATGATGATGGTGGTGGTGATGATGATGATGATGATGATGATGATGATGATGGTGCCGACGATAATGATATCGCCGACGATGATGCTGCTGCTGATGATAATGCGGAACATGTTGCTGATGAGGATGTGGAGCAGATGACCAATGACTTATTAGGACGGCGATGACAACGTTGGTGATGACAATGGCGAACACGACGCGGTGGTGGTGGCGGCGACGACGACGCTGATGATGCTTTTGTTGATGACGAGGATTTGGAGGATGGGGGGAGCAGCTTCTGACGTGTCCTCGATCACCCTAGGCTGGGGGACATCCTGCGATTCCTGTCGTACCTGCCCCTGTTCGTTATGCTGTGTGCCACCACCGACAGCCTGCGCATGAACAAGTTCGTGAAGATGGTGCCGCCAGGGGGCTGGAACCGATCCCCCTTCATCCTCCTCCTTTCCGCTCTTTCATGGAACTTTTCGACGCCTCCCTCGTTGTCATGGCTGGACGTCGGCCAGAAGTCAGGTAACGATGATGCCTGGGTTGCGCCCAGGGGGACTGTGTGGATGTGTGTATGTGTGTGTGTGTGTGGATTTTCTTGGAGCGGCCTTTTGTTGCCCTCTGCCAGCGAGGACGAGGGGGATGAGCAGGATGACGAGTGTAATGAGAGGGAGGACGGTGATGATGACGATGACACAGACGATACCAATCACGATGACGCTGCTGTTGTCGTTGCTGTGGTTGCTGCTGCTGCTGATGCTGCTGATACTGATGATGCTGATGCTGATACTGTTGATGATGATGATGCTGCTGCTGCTGACGATGATGATGATGATGATGATGATGATGATGATGATGATGAGGATGATGATGATGATGCTGATATTGATCACGACGACGACGACGACCACGACAGTACTTACGATAAAGGAGCAGGGATACATGATAAGGCAGAAGATGTGAGGACGTATGCAGAATCAGTGAGCGGGGCGAGGAGGCGCAGCAGGGAGAGTGGGCATATGGTGGATGGGAGCGTAGGTCGGAGTACGAGGATGGTAGGAATCGATGGGGGCAGCGCCGCCTTTTTTGCGCGGTATCGTAGATGACAGCTTCATCCTGCTGTGCAGTCAGTCGCGGGCCCAGTCTCCTTTGACGAGAGAAAGGGATAGAGAGAGAGAGAGAGAGTAAGAGATAGAGAGAGAGATGGATATAGGGAGAGAGAGAGAGAGATATTGGCCTTCGGCACATCCCGCCACCGTGCCTGGGTTGTGGGTCAGAGTTCTCAGGGATGCTTCTTCGATTCTTCTCGGGGCGCTTTAGGGAGGCACGCGGGAAGAGGGGCCCAGGTGTGCCTCTGCATCGGGCTGTCTTACCACCTGATGGAGTACGTCAAGGCCACCATTGCTGCGGCTGCTCCTCCTTTCTGCTCTCCTGCCCTCCTCGCCTCCTCCTCCTTCTCCTCCGTCCTTCTCCCGCCGCCTCCCTCCCACTCCTCCCCTTTCTCCCTCCTCCTCCTCCTCCTCCTCCTCCTCCTCCTCCTCCTCCTCCTCTTCCCCCCAGCCGCCGCGCGCTCAGGGGAGCGGTGGCAGCGCGCACTTCGCAGCGGCGCGGCGCTGCCGAGCCAAGTGCCGGGTGGGCGCGCATGGCATGGCGGGACTCCCCGAGCGCCCCGAGAGCACCGTGGAGGAGCCGCTCGCCGCGCGTCCAGGACATCGACCGCCTTGTCAACACGGCGGTCCAGGCGGCGGTGGAGGCGGGCGTGCAGGCAGCCCTGCGCAGATCGCCTTGGGAGGTGGTGCCAGCAATGGTGAGGCCTACGGGACGGCCCCGCCCTACGGTGGCGCCGCAGCAGCCGCAATTCGCCCTGGAGGACAGGGCCCCATCGCCCCCCCCTGGCGAGTGGGAGGTGACGCAGTCGAGGCGTGCAATCTTGACGGCGGTGCCCATATCGTCGGGATCGGCGGGAACTTCAAGAACATCCAGGTCTCGCTCAAGGCGCCCGCGCTCGTCGTCCCGTCCAGCAGGACCTCTGCGTGTCCACGGGTACCAAGGCCACCGTCACCGCCAAAGAGCCCCAGGAGCCTTTTCGACGTGATGCAGGAGGGGAAACATTCTCAACCACCACTTGGTTGGGAAGGTGCGAGGCCTGTACTGGAGCGCAAGGAGAAGAAACACAATAATATCAAAAAGGAGAAGAAGAGCAAAAAGAGACAGAAGCAGCCGCTGGAGATGTCGTGAACTACTACCTGGCCAACGCCAGTGACGTGGACGACTCGGAGCAGGATGATTTGGTGGTTTGGCTCGGTGTGAGTGGTACCTACTGCGACGGCAAGCAGGATACCGTGGCCAGCCTGCTGGATGGAGCTGGAGTTGCTGATGGCTGTTTCTTCATTGGCATGGGGAGCGGGGCCACGATCGTGAATATCTTCGACTTCTACGGCAAGCCGGCGGACGTCTTCAACACTATGGCTCAGGTGCTGGAAGGCTCAGGCGTCGACGGCACAGAGCACGACAAGCAGAGCATCGAGAGCGAGACCATAGGTGGTAGCAGTGCCGACATCTATGGCACACTCGATGAGCATATCGAGAAGGTAAAGGAGAGCAACCTTGACAACCAGTTCGGGGATGGCGCGACGATCGGTGATACAGACAAAAAGCAGGTCGTTCTCCTAAGCACTGGCGACGAGAAGGCGGTGCAGGACACCGCCAACTTCGAGGATGAGTTCGTGGAAATTGACAAGCAGCAGATTGAGAATGCGGCGCAGGATATCATCGAGAAGGATGATGGGGAGCATATCGAGAAGCCAGGACACCTCACAATCGCATTTGATGTCAGCAGCAAGTTCGCGGGGCTGGCAAGCGGCGAGGAGGACGTGGACGAGCGGCAGGACGACTCCTAAACATCAGACATCTCCGACGATGTGGTTTTCGAGGAGGCAGTACAGGATGCCCGTTCCAGTTCGAGCATGACGAGATCGAGAATGTGGATCAGCAGCAGATCGGGACGGCAGCGCAGGATACCGAAGGTCCAGTAGATCCTCGAGGCGGCGCAGATGCTCGACCCATAGATGGCTGAGCTGCTCTGGGTCGCTGCCGAGCGCGGCCGGTCATCGAAAGGGGAAGCAAGCTGTGCATCAAGGAGAGGAGCGCATGCATGTCGACGGATTCGAATGGCACAGGCGCGTGAGCTTCTCGAATTTGTACGCGAAACAGTTTTGGGAATACTTCAAGGTTCGGGGGATCGTCGAGTGTCGTCACTCGGGGAAGCCCTAAGGCATTTAGGGCCTCGAGGGGTCCCTTCCCTCTCGCGTGCTCCTTGGGCTCCTGGGTTCTGGGGTGCGTGTGGGGGTGGGGTGGCCTCGGTGGCCTGGGCGGCCTGCGGGCCTCGTCGGCCCTTTTGGGCTTCCGCTGGTGCCCAATGATCACCCAGGGGGCATTGAGATTCCTTCGGGATGGGGCGTCGGCGCGCGGCATGCGCCGAGGAGCGCGGAATCGACCCGCGCTCGCAGTGTCATTGCCCTCATTACCCTCCTCCTCCCCCCTCCTTCATCAAAGCGCTGCCGATCCGTGATCCTCCCTCCTCAGTCTTCCTGCTGGCCGCCTCCCTCCTCCTGTCTTCCCTTCTTACCTCCTGGTGCCTCCCCGCGTCTTCTTTCCTCGCCGCCGCCTCCGCCTGCAGGGGCGGATGGCTGCGGGCCGCTCTTTGGTCCTCATCCGCTCTCGCTGACTCTGCTTGCGCCCCCTCCCGGTCCGCCTCTCTCCGCTTCGGCGGCTTGGCTTCGGCGTCGCACCCGCTGTGATCCCCCTTCGCGGTGCTGCTGCACGGCCGCACGGGTGGTGCCGATTCACAAGTTGGCGTGCAGGAGGGAGTTGGTCGCTGTCACTTTCGAGGCCGTGCGCTTCGGGTAGCCGCTCCGCACCGTCGTCCTGCTGCTCCTCCCTCGTGCCTCCTCCGTTCTGCCTCCTGCCTCCTCTGCCCTGCTTCCTGGCCTCTTCCTCCTCCCTTTTGCCTCCTCCGCCTCGCCGTCTTCATCCATGTCGCCTCGTCCCCCACGCTTCCTTATCCTCCAAGTCTTCCAAGGAGGAGTGATTTGCGCGGCGGGCAAAATGAGGAGAAACAGTATGAGGACGGCGGGAACATGATGGTCGGGATGAAGACCAGGATTCCATGCTCGCAACACAGCAAAGCGCCGCGTTCCTTCTATCATCTGATCCTGCTGTTGCATTAGTTGGCGATCTCTACTTGTGGGGCAGACTCGCGAGACGGGGGTCAGTGCAAACGGTGGTCAGCCAGAGCGCCAGATTTTGCAGGGCCCTGCAGCTCCAGGGTCGCACTGCCGGCTTGGGTGCAGGATTCTGCACGATTCTGTGGGATCTTGAAGGATCCAGCAGGGCTTGGCAGGCCAGCCACAACTGGGGGAGCTGTGGTCCTTACCCCCCTGGTGTACCCATCGATTTCGACACCCCTCTCGAGAGATCATCGATGCGATGGGTTCCCCTAGGGGGGTAAGGGCCACAGGTCCCCCAGTTATGGCTGGTCGGCTTGGCTGACCCGGGTCTGGCTTGGCCCTGGTCAGCAGATCCCCGAGGCAGGTTCGCCATAGGGGAAATTCGGCGGCGAGCGAGGGGGGGAAGTGAGAAGGAGAAGGTCCTCGCAGGAGGCGGCGGGACTTCCCAGAACCCCCCCGCGCCTTCTGAGAGCTGTTCTGTGTCCTCGGGGAAGGCTCAGAAATCTCTCAGAAGGCCGTGGGACTTTCTCACTTCCCTTCATCGCTCGCCGCCGAGAAACGGGCCCTGAGGGAAACTTGTCCTGAGTTTTTTTCCGCCATTTTCCGAGTCATGGGGCCCTCAGGGGCCCCGGGATTGTCAGAAAATGGCTCAGGATAACGATCTCGTCCTAGGGGAAGGCCGCGGGGCCCAGGACCCGTTTCCCTCAGGGCCTCGTTTTCTCATGCTAAACATGGTAAGAGCTCCACCGAATGCTTCAGTGGCAGGGTTCGCATGCAGTTGCACCCTCATTTCGGCGCACCCCTCACACGGTTCGTTGCCCCATAGGGAGCTCCATCGAAGGCCCCAGAGGCATTGTTCGCATGCAGTTCCACCCTCATTTCGGCGCACCCCTCACACGGTTCATGGCCCCATGTGGGAGTCCACCGAAGGCCCCAGCGGCAGGGTTCGCATGCAGTTCCGCCCAAATTTCGGCGCGCCTCTCACACGGTTCGTGACCCTACAAGGGAGCTCCACTGAAGGCCCCATTTGCGGTTCTCGCAGCCGCTTAAGCTAATTCGCGTGCGCTACTCGGAGTTTGCGCGCCCCCCCCTTTATTCGTCTCATCTCCCTCGAGGTACTCGCATCTGCATTTGGTTGGGTCTTTCGTTATGCTAATTGTTTTTGCTGGCCCGTTAAACACCGCCGCTCGGTGTGTTTCTCAGCCTTTGTCCCCCACCGTTTTCTTGTTTTTGTCGGCCTATCCCAAGCCGCTTCTCGGTATGTTTCTCACTTTGTCCCCCATGGCCTTCTTGTTTTTGTCGGGCTGTCCTAAACCGCGTCTTGGTGTGTTTCCCCTCGTACGCAGGCGCGCTACAGCACGTCCGAGTGGTGCAGCGGCTCCGAGTTTCTCGGCATGGACTGCAGGGAGTTCAAGAACGCCTACCAGTGGACGCCCGGGTGGCAGGGAAGTTTGTCTGCAAGACGGGGAGGATCAGGGGCACGAGGAGGAGGAGGAATCAGGAGGTCGGCGATGATGATGATGATGATGATGATGATGATGATGATGATGATGATGATGATGATGATGATGATGATGATGATGATGACGATGACGATGACGATGACGATGACGATGATGATGATGATGATGAGGATGATGATGACCATAATGAGGATGCGGATGAAGCGGAGGACATGATGACGAGGATGATGAGGATGTGGATGAGGATCAGGATGAGGATGATGATGAGGAGGAGGAGGAGGACGAGGATGATGAGGAGGATGACATGCTGTGGATGATGATGAGGACGAGGATGATGATGGGGATGATGATTATGAGGATAATGATGATGCTGCTGATGATGATGATGCTGATGATGATGATGATGATGAGGACCTGATGAGGATGATGATGATAAGGCTGATGATGGGGATATTGATGATGATGATGCTGATGCTGATGCTGATGTTGATGGTGATGATGATGATTCGGATGATGATGCTGATGATGATGATGATGATGATGATGAGGATGATGATGATGCTGATGATGATGATGATGATGATGATGATGGATGCTGATGCTGGTGATGATGATGATGATGATGATGATGATTCTGATGATGATGCTCATGCTGCTGATGATGATGCTGCAGATGATGATAATGATGATGATATGGAGGTGATTAGGATGATTATGCAGTTGTTGTTTTCGATGCTGATGTTTATGCTGCTGATGTCATTGTCATTGTTGATGCTCATGGTCATTTTGAGGAGGATTAGGATTAGGATGATGTCGATGGTGATGCTGCTGCTGATGTTGATGCTGATAATGATGATGCTGAGGATGAGCACGATGGTGATGATGCTGATGACGATGATGACAATGGTGATGACGACGCGGCTGCATCTGATGGCGATGCTTATGATGCCAATGCTGATGCTGATGATGCTGATCATGATGATGAGGATTGTGATGATGATGGGGATGATGATGATGCAGGTGATGATTACGATGCTGATGATGATGATGATGATGGCGATGACGATGACGATGATACTGACGATGATGATGATGATGATGATGATGATGATGATGATGATGACGATGCTGCTGATGATGATGATGATGATGATTACGGCGGCGACGACGACGATTATGATGATGTCGCTTCCAATGATGGTGCTGAAGATGATTATGATTCTATTGATAATGACGGTGCTGATGGCGATGCTGACGATGCTGCTTCTGATGAGGATGATGACGATGATGATGATGACGATGTTGACGACGATGATGATGATGATGATGATGATGATGATGATGATGATGATGATCATGATAATGATGATGATGATGATGATGATTGTGATGGTGGTGATGATGACGACGATGACGATGGTGATGATGGTGCCGCTGCTGCTGATGATGATGGTTATGATGATGCTGATGATGATGATGAATGATGATGATGGGTCTAATGATGATGATGATGATGATGATGATGATGATGATGATGATGATGATGATGATGATTATGATGATGATTGTGATGCTGCTGCTGCTGCTGCTGATGCTCCAGCGGCTGCTGCTGTGGGGTAGAAGGAGGAGCAGGAGGAGGGGGATGATGCTGCTGCTGATGTTTATGATTATGATGATGACTCTGATCATTATCAAGACCATGATCATGCTCATGATCATGATGATGAGGATTGTGATGATGATGGTGATGATGCTGGTGATGATGCGGAGGATGATGAGGATGAGGATGATGATGAGTTTGATGATGATGATGATGATGATGATGATGATGATGATGATGATGATGATGATGATGATGATGGTGGTGGTGGTGATGGTGGTGGTGGTGGTGATTCTGATGATGATGGTGCTGATGATGATGCTGCTGCTGCTGCTGATGCTGATGCTGGTGATGACGATGCTGATGATGATGCTGATGATGATGATGCTGATGCTGATGATGATGATGATGATGATGATGATGAGGAGGAGGACGAGGAGGAGGAGGGAGACGAAGAGGAAGACGACGAAGAAGAAGAGGAAGACGAAGATAACTGATAATTTTAATAGTAATATGTGGAATTTTCAGAAGAACACTGATACTAATAGTTATATTCGCAAGACTAACAACAATAATATGAATGATGGTATAAGTAATCGTATAAACGGAAGGGTACGAATAGTATGAACAATAACTCTCATACTAGTGAGAAGACAAAATAAGAAAACACACATTAGTAGTGGTACCAGTAATATGAATGCCACTAATCATAACAATCATAATCATAATAACGATATCAATAAGACGAAACAGAAGACGCATACTAAACAAAACGAAAAGACGCAAAATAGGAAGGTGGGGTCGGTACCCTGGCCCCCCTCACACTTCCCAGGGGGGGCGGCCGTCGGCCCCAGCTGGCTGCGTGGCCGGCTGCCCCGGCTGGCTGTCGCGCAGCCACTTCGGCCCCTTAGTTGTACCTGCTGCCTTCACATTCCCGGGCTATGTCTTCGACGTGTCCGCGCTGTGCCTGGACCTGGCGATCGCCTATGGTCCGACACTGGGTGCCCGCGAAGACCTCCAGGCGAATCTACAGGCCATCCTCAGGAGGGGCCATGCGCCCGTTTCGGAGTACCACGGCCGCATTTGGCGCTCGCCAACATTACGAGCGCGAGCTCAGTGTCACGCCGAATCTGGGCCATGCCATCCGCTACTTGGCCATTTTGGAGGCGATGTCTCATGTTGTCTTCGACACATTCCAGCGGCCGGACCCGCTGGTAGTCGACTACATGGACGACATCGTCGAGGGATCCACGGTCAGGATCGGAGGCGTCATCTTCGAGATGGGCAGAGTGCCAGCGATCTTCGTCTACGACGTCTCGGAGCAGATGCGGTCCTTGTTGGGCGAGGTCGGCACAGTGATCAACCGAGCGGAGCTGATGGCGGCCCTGATGCTGGTCTACTCGGCCCCCGAGTGCAAAAACGTCGTATGTTTCCTGGACAACGCGAGCGCGGAGACAACGCTGGTCCAAGCCGGGGGCCCGACGGAGACGATGTGCTTTGTGGCGCTGGTCGCCAGCGCCACCTTGGGCGGCCTCGGCGTCGCCGTATGGTGCGACCGCGTTGGCGCCGGCAACAAGTCGGCAGACGTTTTGTCCACGGCGCGTCTCGAAGACCCGGTGGTGTTGTCGAATGTGGGGCTCGGGGTGTGGGGCGCAGTGTGAAGGTTGCAGAGCCTGGCGCGACCGCCCTCCCATAAATTGTGGCAGTGCCGGGCATGACCGTTCGGACTGGGGAAAAAGTCTGAAGACGCATGAGCATTCTGAAATTCGTAAGTGCAGGGGGTGGTTTTTTCTCACTGTATTCGTATTTTAAATTGAAATTCGGTCTGCGCGCCCAGATCCTCGCGGCAATCCCGCCCGCCGCGTCTGCGCGGCAGCGGGGGGCAGCAGACTTAGCGCATTGGGCAGCTAACATAGCAGGCAGGCAGCGATGTCAGCCGAGCAGCAGGGCGCAACCGCAATAACGAACGAGTGCGATCTGCTGCTTTAGTTCCTCGGGCAGCGCATGCTCCTCGGGGCGATTGCGCGTCCCGCGAGAACGCTGCGCCCCGCGCGCGGCGGGGGGCGACTGTGTGGAGGGCCCTGGCGCAGGGGGGCGCTGCAACCGCGTGGCGTCGCGCCCGTCGTTCTTTTCTAGGAGGGCGTTCCATTGGTAGCGCTTTCGCGCCGCGGCTGGAATGTCCATGACAAGGGGCCTCCTACCCAGGGAGAGGTCTCGGAGATGCGGGGGCTTCGGCGTCGGGGGCGTCTCCGGCCCTAGTCTCGCCGCCCCCTCGCGGGAGCCGCGCGGTCGCCAAAGTTTGTAGCGAGGCTGGCTCGTGCCAGGGCCCCCCCCCCTCCTGCTCCCAGTGGTCGGGTGTGGCCCCGGGGCCTCCTGGGAAGAGCCAGGCCAGTGGTTTGGCTGGTTCCGAGCTCAGACCAGGTCGGCGGGGCGCGGGGGCGGCGGGGCCCCGCCGTTGCGGGGGGTTCTCGCGACGGCGCGCGCGCGTGGGCGCGCGAAGCTCCGCGTGGTGGTATTTTTGGACGCCGTTGAGAAGCAATTTATGGGTTTCTTGAGAATCGCAAGAGCGCCAGCGCGGGTTTTTCCTGATCATCATGTGGTGTTGGGTCCTCGTTTTGACGAGACGGTCACCGCGTTCGTCCTCCCTCCTTCGTGGCACCGCAAGGAGCTCCACCGAAGCCCCCAGTGGGGCCGCCCGCGTGCGTCGAGCTCCACCGAAGTCTCCAGTGGGGCCGCCCGCATGCGCTCCGGAAGCCCAATTTGGTATTTTCACCCGCACAGTGCAGCGTTTCGTGGCCCCGTAGGGTGCCCCGCCGGAGCCCCCAGTGGGGCCGCCCGCGTGCGCCCTGGAAGCTCAATCTCGATTTTCATCCACCCAGTATAGCGTTTCGTGGCCCCTTAGGGAGCTCCACCGAAGCTCCCAGTGGGGGCCGCCCGCGTGTGCCCCAGAAACTTAATTTCGGATTTTCACCCGCCCAGCACAGCGCTTCGTGGCCCCATAGGGAGCTCCACCGAAGCCCCCAGTGGGGCCGCCCGCATGCGTCCCACGTGTTCAGTTTTGCATTTTCACCCGCCAGGTACAGCGTGTCGGGGCCCCATAGGGAGCTCCACCGAAGCCCCCAGTGGGACCGCCCGCGTGCGTCCCAGAAACATAATTCGGCATTGTCACCTACGCAGCGCAGCGTTTCGTGGCCCCATATGGAACTCCACCGAAGCACCCAGTGGGGCCGCCCGCGTGCGATTCGGAAGCCGAATGTGCTTTTTTCACCCACGCAGTACGGCGTTTCGTGGCCCCACAAGGAGCTCCATCGAAGGCGCCAGTGGGGCCGCCCGCATGCGCCCCGGAAGCCCAATTTGTCATTTTCACCCACCCAGCACTGCGTTTCGTGGCCCATAGGGATCTCCACCGACGGCCCCAGTGGTGCCGCCCGTGCAGCGCTTCGTGGCCCCATAGGGAGCTTCACCGAAAAACGTATTCACAATTGCGATCCCCAAAACTTCGCCAGAACGATTTTTGGAAAATCTTCGTTGCGAAGCTGTGTGTTGTTTATCTGTATCGTCGGACATTTGATTTCTTACGAAACCTAGACGAATTTGAAGGATTTACTTCGTCTTTTAGTGTGCGAGGGATTTTTAAAGTTTTGATAAGCGAGCGCGCGCGTGTTTTTGTTGCAGAGGATGGCGGGGGGGTGTCGATGCCAGTTGCCTGGCCCGGGGGTGGTGTGAGTTCATGTTTGGGATGGGCGATGGGGCAGGATCAAAAGTAAATTGCAGCGCGAAAAGGGGGGCCGATAATCTCGGGGGGGGGGGGGGGGGGGGGTAGAATATGTTCTCTGTCCAGAACGGAGAATCTATGTGGTGTAATCCACTCTGCTGCACTTGAAGTCGTCATCTCCACTGCTCGCGCAAACGTCCCACCTACCCACCCGCAATTTGGTTTGCAAAACCTCTTAAGACCGACTGCGACGACACCGACGACAACGACTGCGACGACACCGACGACGTCTCCGACGACTTCGACGACGACAGCGACGCCGACGCCAACGAGGACGAAGACGACGACGACGCCAACGAAGGCGACGACGAGGGAGGAGGAAGGACGACGACGGCGACAACGACGCAACGACGACAGCGACGAAGGAGGACGGAGGACGGCGACGACGCGAACGACGAAGAAGGAGGAAGGACGGCGACGCCGACGACGACAACGACGAGGGAGGAAGGAAGACGACGACGACAACGACGACGACGACGGCGACGAAATAGGAGGGACGATGACGAGACGCCGACGACGGACGACGACAACGACTAGGGAGGAGGAGGAATGACGACCACGGCGACAACGACGTCGGAAACGACCACGACGCCAAAGAGGACGACGACGACGAACACGAGGAAGGACAGAGGATGACGTAGGCGACGACGACGACGACGCGGGAGGAGGGAGGACGGCGACGACGACGACGACGACGACGACGACGCAGGAGCGCGCGCACGCTTTTGTTGAAAATCCGTGTTGCGAAACCTCGGTTTTTTGTAGGTTTTTTGGACGCGCGATTCTGAAATCCTTCCGGAACCGATGGGTTTGAAGGTTTTCGGCGTGCGCCCGCGACGACGCGCGCGTCTGCACTTCGTCCCATTTTTTGCAGAGGGTTCTCGCGACGGCACACGCGCAAGGGCTTTCGAGAGATTTCGACATGCCCGCGCGAAGCCCGTTTGGTAGCATTTTGTGAAAATCTTGAAAACCTTTCTGGTTTTCTCAAGATTTCGCAAGAGCTCGCGCGGAAGCTCTTTTAGCAAATCAGTGTTGCGAAACCTTGTGTTTTTTGTATTTCAGCAGAAACTCGATTGCGAAATCCTTCCGTCACTGAGGTTTTTTGAAGGATTTCGACATGCGCGCGCGACGACGCGGTCGTGTGCATTTTATCACATTTTTTTGCATGGGATTCGCGAGTACGTGTTATGTTAGAACAAACATGCCACCGAACTTTATTATTCTTGTTAATATATATGTATGTATGTATGTGTGTGTATATATATAATTATATATATATATATATATATATATATATATATATCAGGGGGAGATACCGGCCGGCCTGGGATAGTGTAAGTTCATATTTCGGATGGACATGTGGTCATGATCATGTATGATTTACATACCCGAAAGGGGTGGCGATAACGCCGGGGGGGGGGGGTAGTTCCTATTCTGTTTTTAGAAAGGATAATTGACCGCGCTGCACCGTGTGCGACCGCCTCCCATGCTCGTGCAAACGCCCCACCCTCCCACTTGCATGTTGGTCGGCAAAACTCATGGTCGCGACTGCGGTTGCATCGTGGAGCTCGTCCGCAAATTTCATCGAACTCACTGGCGCGCGGACCCTCGCGGCGCGGGCAAAGTCCATCTTGTGGGGGGGCGCGGGCGGCAGCGTCGACAAACGACGATGAGGTGGTCGGCAGAATTTGCGGTCGCGAGTGCAGTTGCAGCGTGGAACACTTCCGATAATTGCATCGCGTCCATTGGCGCGCGGGCGCTCGTCGCGCGGGCAAAGTCCAACTTGCGGGCGACAGCGCGGGCGACGGCGTCTACGAACGACGACGAGAATGATCGCGACGCTTCTGACGGTAATGGCGACGATGACGTTGCCCCGCATGGCGTTATTTGCTAGGGATCATGCCTCTGGCGCGCGCGCCCAGGTGTAAATTGCAATGCCCCAGGGGGGTGGTAATCCCGAGGGGGGGGGGGGGGGGGCGGGGGTAGTGTCTAATTTCTTGTAAGAAAGCTGTTTTTTTCGCGCGAGTTGACGCATCCCATGCCGGTGCAATCATCCCACCCGCCCGCCCGCAACTTGGCTTGCAACGCCCATGCGGTGGCGATTGCGATGAGTGCTTGGCGTTAGCTGGTCCATCTCCGCGGCCGCGCCAGCCCGAACGCGCGCCGTAGCCAGCTAGTTCCGGCGCGGCCGACGCGGTCGCGGTGGCGCTGGCCGTTGGGCGCATCCAGGCGGGCAGTTCACACCGAGTCGGCGACTTGGGCGGGCGCGGTATCATGGCAGCGTCGACGACGGTGGGCGCGGTGATGGTAGTGGCGATGTTGGTGACGATGCTGACAACGACCACGGCGTGGCCAGTGCGGGCGCCGATGCTGATCGCGCCCTCGCGTCGGTGAGGAAGGTTCTGTAAAGAGTTCGATGGGCGCGCGCGCGACGCGCGAGAGCGGGCCGCGTTGTTTTATTTGACGCGGATCGTGCCCCCCAGCATGCGCGCAGGGTCGCGCGAGTGATGTCGGCATGCGGCGCCAGAATTGTATGGACATGTAAATGATTTTTCAAGATTGCGCAGGAGCGCGAGCGCGCTCTCTCTCTCTCTCTCTCTCTCTCTTTCTCTCTCTCTCTCTATATATATATACATATACTCTGTAATATTATTAGTATTATTATTATTATTATTAGTGTTATTGTTATTGCTGTTATTAGCATCATCATCATTTTAATTATTATTATTATTACTATAACTCTGCTTCTTCTTCTTATCAGTATTATCATGATTATGATTATGATTATGTTCATGATTATGATTATGATTATGATTATGATTATCATTATTAGTATTCGTATTCTTATTACTATTATTATATATACAAGAAAAACATTGTCCGTCGACGCTCGGTTTCGACATCGCTGCGAAACGTTTTTTTTGCGGGTTTCGGCGTGCGCGCGACGACGCGCGGGCGTGCACTTCGCTTTGTTTTTGCTCATGATTCTCGCGACGGCACGTGCGCGAGGTCGTTCGAACTATTTCGACGCGCGCGCGGAACCCGCTTGGCAGCATATTATGAACATGTTGGAACTCCTATGGTGTTCTTGGGAATGTGCAAGAGCGCTAAAAATACATGTATATAGTATGAAAGTATGAAATCATTGCGAAATCAAAAACAAGTTTCTTTAAGGATTTCGGCATGCGCGCGCGAGGCGACGCGCGCGTGTGCACTTCGTTTCGTTTTTTTTTTTTTTTTTTTTTTTGTTTGTTTTTTTCTTTCTTTCCAAAAACGATTATTGCCAATTCCTGGTTTTCGACAAACGAGTGCACGCGCATAGTTCTTTCCAGACGATGACGGGGGTGATCGATGCCGGTGTGGCTGGGATAATATAAATTCATTTTTCGGACGGACGATGGGGCAGAATTATATGTAAATTGCAATGCGATGGTACCTGAGCTATTTGGCTACAGGGCGATGGGGCTATGGGGCTATATGGGCTATGGAACTACAGGGCTATAGGGCTATAGGGCTATGGAACCATAGGGCTATAGGGCTTATGGGGCTATAGGGCTATAGTGCTATCGGGCTATAGGGTCATACGGGTATAGGGCTGCGGCTGTAGGGCTATAAGGCTGTGGGGCTATGGGGCTCTGGGGCTATGGGGCTATGGGGCTTCAGGGCCATAGGGCTATGAGTCTATGGGGCTATGGGTATATAAGGCCATAGGACCATGTGGCTACAGGGATACAGGGCTATGGGGCTATAGGGCTATAGGGCTATAGGCATATACAGAGCTTTGGGGCTATAGGGCTATATGGCTATAGGGCTATAGGGCTATCGGGCTATAGGGTCATAGGGCTATAGGGCTATAGGGCTGTGTTGCTACACGGCTATTGGGCGAATGGGCTGTAGGGCTGTAGGACTAGAGGGCTCTGGGGCTCTAGGGCTATCGGGCTATAGGCCTATAGGGCTATGGGGCTATAGGGCTATCGGGCTATAGGGCTGTAGGACTACAGGGCTATAGGGCTACAGGGCTATAGAACTGTAGGGCTTATGGCGATGGGGATATAGGTCTATACGGCTAGAAGGCTATAGGGCTATAAGGCTATAGGGCTATTGGGCTATGGGGCTATAGGGCTATTGGGCTATAGGGCTATGTGGCTATATTGCTATAGGGCTAAAGGGCTATAGCGCTATAGCGCTGGGGGGCTATAGGGCTATGCGGCACCCGCTCACCCGGGCACCCAGGCGGGCCGCGGAAATCTGTGGCGCGCCTCGCCTAACCATGTGAATCCGTCAGGACCCCTGCAGAGGCAAGCTCTGATTCGGGAAAAAGGGGTACCGATGATCCTGGGGGGGGGTCTATTTTTGTTTTTAGGATAATCTATCTGGTGCCATTGGTTTTATCAGACGAGTTGACGCATCCCATGCTTTTGCAATCATCCCGCCCACCCACCCGCAACTTGGTTTTGCAAAGCCCATGTGGTGGCGATTGCGATTCGTGCTTGGCGTTGGCTGGTGCATCTCTGTGGCCGCGCCAACCCGAGCTCGCGCGCAGCGACCGGCTGTGTGGCGCGACCGACGCGAACGCGGTGGCGCTGACTGCTCGGCGCATCTCATCGGGCACTTCAGTGCGAGTCGTCGACTTGGGTGGGCGCGGTATCATGGCAACGTCGACGACGGTAGACGCGATGATGATAGTGGCGATGCTGGTGACGATGCCGACTGCGACGACGGGGCAGCCAGTGACGGCGCCGATGCTGATCGCGCTGGCGGCGACGACGGCGTCTTCGCCTCGGGACTCTGGAAGGAGTTCGAAATGCGTGCGCTGCCGGCGCGCGAGAGTGGCCCGCGTGGCATTATTTGACACGGCCCGTGCCACCCCAGCACGCGCGCAAGGGCGTTAGAACGATTTCGACATGAGCGCGCGCGGAGCCCGTCTGGTAGCATGTTATGAAACATTTGGACACTTTGTTGGTTTTCTGACGAATCTGCAAGAGCGCGCGCGAGCTTTTTTTGGACATCCGTCTTGCGAAACTCAATTTTGAAAACCTTAAGAAATCAATGGTTTTTGAAAGATTCCGGCATGCGCGCGCGACGACGCTCGCGTGTGCATTCCGTTTTGTTTCTTTGCGAGGGATTCTTGGCAATTTATGGTTTTTGATCAACGAGTGCGTGTGCGTAGCATTTTTTGCAAAGGATGGGGGGGGTCGATGCCGGTTGGGCTGGGATGGTAGGAATTCATATTTAGGATGGACGTTGGGGCAGAATCGTATGTAAATTGCAATGCGAAGAGGGGGGCCGACACCCGGGAGGGGGTGTTGGTGGTAGAATCAATTACTTTTTTGACAGGGGAATCTAGGTGGCAAGCAGTGCGAAGCAGTGCAGTGCAATGCAAAGCAAAGCAAGACAATGCAATGCAAAACAATGCAACGCAAAGCAATGCAACGCAACGCAATGCAACGCAATGCAAAGCAAAGCAACGCAATGCAATGCGAAGCAAAGCAACGCAAATCAAAACAGTGCAATGCAATGCAACGAAATGCCAAGCAATGCAATGCAATGAGATGGATAGCGACGCAATGTGCAAAGAAATGCAAATTAATGCAAAACAATGCGAAGCAAAGCAACGCAATGCAACGCAAGGCAAAGCAATGCAATGCAAAGCAATGCGAAGCAATGCGAACCAACGCAAAGCAAAGGCATGCACAGCAATGTGCAGGAGTTCACAGCAGAGCAAGGCAATTGCAAATCAGTGCAATGCAACGCAATGCGAAGCAATGCAAAGGAATGCGAAGAAATGCAAACCAGATCGATTCAAAGCAAAGCAATGCGGCGCGGGCAGGGGCGGAAGCAAAGCAATGCAAAGCAATGCAAAGTAATGCGAAGCAAGGCACAGCAGTGCACTGCAATGGGAAGCAATGAAAAGCAAAGCAATGCAATGCAAAGCAATGCGAAGCTAGGCAATGAAAGTCACTGCAAATTAATGCAATGTATTGCAGCGCAACGCCGAGCAAAGCAATGCAAAGCAATGCGAGGTGATGTAAATAAATGCAGCGCAAAGCAATTCAAAGCGAACCAAACCAATGCAAAGCAACGCAATGCACAGCACATCGAAGCACAGCAGCGCAACGCAAACCAATGCAATACAATGCAACGTAATGCAACGCAAGGCAATTCACAGAAAAGCAGAGAACTGCAAATCAATGCAAAGCCAATCGATGTAAAGCAAAGTAAAGCAATGCAATGCAAATCGGCGCAAATCAATGCAATGCAAATTAAGACAAAGCAAAGCAATGCAAGCTAATGCGAAGCAATGCTATGCAAAACCATGCAAAGCAAAACACATGAACGCAACGCAGAGCAACGGAAGACAACGCGAATCAATGCAGAGCAATGCACTGCAGAGCAATGCGAAGCAAGCCGATGCAAACCGCTGCAAATCACTGCAAAGCAAAGCAAGGCAAGTCAAAGCAGCGCAGTGCAAAGCAAGGTAAAGCTAATGTACACATTCAAAGCAAACCAGCGCAGAGCAAAAGCAATGCGGCACGGGCGCGGGCGGCACGGGCGGCGCAGGCGGCACGGGCGGCGCGGGGGCGGCGCGGGGTGGCACGGGGGCGGCGCGCGGCGGCGCGGGGCGGCGCGGGGGCGAAGCGGGCCGGCACGAGGGCGGCGAGGGGCGGCGCGGGGGCGGCACGGGGCGGCGCGGGGGCGACAAGCCCGCAGGCACGGCCAGATGGTTCGACCAAGTAAGGGGGCCTAGGCTTCCATTGTTTGGGGAGAAAGGTCTCAGTGTCGTGCGGGGCGACGCGCGCGTCGACGTCGGAGCCGCGATTGGGGGCGGCCTTCGCGGATGGGGTCCCCGCGGCAGCTCCCAGGAGGCAAGCCAGGGCTGGCGAGGCCACTGAAGGCCAGGAGGTGGGAGCATTCCTCGGGGCCCCCGAGGCCCTCGAGGAGGACCAGCCGCGCCTTGCCCAGGGCGTCAAGGAAAGCAGGAACGAGGCCAAGGAGGAGTTCGACCACCTCTACCTGAGCAGCGGGGAGAAAGGGGGGGGGACAGGCAGAACAACGCAGTCAATTGGGGCTACGGCAGTTCCATAAACGCCTTCGAGCAGTGGAAGCGATTGCGAGAGAGGAACACAACAAGCAACAACAGGCATCCAGACAAGCTCCACATTACCAGATCGACTTGAAGGAACAGATCGCGAATGCTGCGGTCGCAACCGAGCAGATGGCAGCCCGCGGCGAGTGCCCCCAGTCCAAATCCGCGGGGGCATCGCAGGGGGCCGAGGAGGAGTTCGAGGCTGCCAGAAGGACCGCCAGTAGCATCGCGGACCACGACCGCCGTCAAGACGACCAAGGCCACATTGCCAACATCCAGAACAGGCTGCAAGTGGCCCAACAGACAACTCGCCGAGCGCGACGACGACCGCGGGAATCTTCAACAACAGCGGCAATTGGTGGAGAAGACAGACATGGATCCACGATCGAACGAAGCCCAGAGGATTAGCGACTTCAGCGAACAGGTCCAGCTGCGCAGCCAGTGGAGGGAATCCGACAATCTGCTCCGCAACGCCACCTCGAGATGCAAAACCAAGAGGCGAACGGAGGCCGCTATTCAGAGCGCCCAGGAGTATCACGACGAGAAACCAACATCGAGAGATTCGTGCGACCTGGAGATGCGTGGCCCAACAGCACGAGCAGCATATTCAAAGCGTGTTCACGGACATGAGCAACTACCATGAGCAAGATCAACACCGCGCATCTTAGGCAGAAGGTCAGCTACATCTGGCATTTCAGCGATGGGAAACCAGCCCAGCAGAGCAGAAGGTGGCCCGCCAGCACGACATGCACGGTAACCAGCAAGAGGAAACTGCATTGAAGGAACGGAAGGCAACTCGCGAAATACGCACCGAACAAGCGTCCTGGGAGTGCTGCAACGTGCGGCAAGCTGCTGCGCTAGCACAACAGCGCCTGGACAACGTGGCCATGGTGGACGCAATCGAGAAGGCCGTGATCACCGATCTCCCCAGCGACGAGGAGGAAGCCTTGGAATTCACGCTGCCAGTCCAGCCAATGGCTACGCAAGATACGGCACCAGGGCAGACGCAACAGACGCAATCGCTCGGCCACCAAGTAGCTCGAGACAGCGCCAGCTGGGCCTCAATGTCAAACCGCCGATCGCTGACGACCCACAGTATTTCATCGGCTCCAGCAAGGGGCCGCCGTGCCCCAAGCGCGACGCACGATCCAAACGGAAATGAGATCCCCACGGGGTGCGCAGACTGCGACGCACCAGTGCCAGGAAGATCAAGGCAGCATGCCAGTTAATTTGGCAGAGGTGAGAGGGAACAGGATGAGGAGGAAACAGGGGAGGAGGAGTAGGAGGAGGAGGAGGACGAGGAGGAGGAGGAGGAGAAGAAAGAGGAGGAGGAGGAGAAAGAGGAGGGGGTGGAGGAGGAGGAGGCGGAGGAGGAAAGAGGGCGGAGAAGGGGGGAGGGGAGGGGGAGGAGGAGGAGGAGGAGGAGGAAAGGGGGCGGAGGAGGGGGGAGAGGAGGAGGAGGAGGAGGATGAGGAGGAGGATGAGGAGAATAATTATGAGGAGGAGGAGGAAGAGGAGGAGGTGGCGGAGGAGAGAGGAGGAGGAGGACAAGCTAGGTGCGCAAGCGCCTTATCTGACGTCCCACCCCTCCCTCCCAGCCCATACCATGGCGCAGATCTCTTCTCGATTCGCGCAGTCGGATGTCGTAGCCTAGCATAACATTACATGGCATAACATGGCGAACATCAAGGCATAGCATGACATAGCATGGCGCGGCACTGCGTAGTCAAGCACTGCATGTCATATCATTGCAGCTGAAGGCATGGCATCGCACAGCGGAACACACCATAGCATTGCATTGCATGCCGTGGCATGGCATTGGAAATGAGGCCAGCGTTGCAGCGGGAACACGATTCGGAACGAGCAGAAACGCGGAAATGAGGCCAGCGCTGCAGCGGGAGCGCGATCCGGAATGAACGGAAGCGCGGAAATGAGGCCAGCGCTGCAGCGGGATCACGATTCGGAATGCGCGGAGGCGCAAAAATGGGGCCAGCGCAGCAGCGGGAGCAACACTTTGAAGGACCGAAAGGAATCGGATTGTCAAAGACACATATGGAAGCCACATTCCCGACCATCCTGTGTGTAAAACAACAGCACGCGGAGGGGTGCCGGCCATCCCCCGCACAGACCCAGGGGAGAGAGGAGGAGGAGGAGGAGGAGGAGGAGAGGAAGAGAGGAGGAGGAGGAGGAGGAGAGAGGAGAGAGGAGAGGAAGAGAGGAGAGGGGAGGAGGAGGAGGGGAGAGAGGAGGGTAGTCTTCATATTGTGTCACTGTGGAGGAGGAGGAGGACAGGAGGACGAGGAGGGAGAACAGCCGAGCGACACGCCGTGTGATCGGACAGGCGTGAGAAGGAGCACGACCAGGAAGCAGCAGCAGAGGAGAAGGAGGAAGCAGCAGCAGAGGAGCCGCTGAGGACTATGCTCAACATCACCATTTTCATGCTGAAGGCGCTGAAGTCCTACGCGTTCGGGCAGGCCATCCCTTGGTCTGCCCGCCACTCCTTTGCCGTCTCTCTCGTCGCTTTTGCCCTTCTTCTTTCTCCCCCCTCCATTTCATCATCATCATCATCATCATCATCATCGTCATCATCATCATCGTCATCATCATCATCATCATCATCATCATCATCATCATCACTATCACCATCATCATCATCATCAGCACCATCATCATCACGATCATCGCCATCGTCATCATAATCATCATCGATGAGTCTCAGTCATCATCGTTTTCCTTCCTTTCCTCCCCCTCCTCCATCTACTCCTCCTCCTCCTCCTCCTCCTCACGCCTCCCTCGCCGCTCACTTTTCCTTGCGCCCGCCTCACTCCCCCTCCGTCGCCCTTGCTGCTTCGGCCGCCGGGCCCGCTGCCGCCAGCGTCACCTGCGAAGGGAGGCCTCAGATCGCCACCTCGGGCGAGAGGTGCCGAGCGATGCGAACAACTCTGGAAGCACGCGTCCTCTCGACGCGGCCAAACCAAGGTGTCGCGGGATCTTGTCGTTGCTGATCTTGGGCATGGTGCCTGTCGGCCGTCGCCGACTCGCGAGGATGATCCATGAATCGGCTCTGACCAAGATCGACGCTGACCACGTTCGAAACGACGTTTCCGTGTTCAGTCTTGGTCATGGTCCCCGTTTTCTTCCCCTCCACCTTGGGCCCTGCTTTGGCTGGGAGTCCCAACAGGAATCCCGCTGCCCTATATGCAGCAGTGATCACGCGGGCGCGGCCGGTGCCTCTGGGTTCGATGGCCGTGTGCTGGTCGAGGCCCTTGCGAGGAGTTGTGCCGAGCATTCTGCTGGTGTGTCGAGGACTTCCGTCGTGGCCTTCGTGGTACTTCCTTGTCGCCAGAGGGGGTGCGCACGGGGTGCGGTCTCTGTTCGTCGCACGCTTCCAGGGCGTGGCAGACGTGGCACTTCCTCCCCACCAATAATGGCGCCCAAAATTGCCATCGACGCGCTGTCACTTCCGTGCTCGACGACGAAGAGCTGCATGATCGAGATGATTGTCGAGGTCGAGGTTCGTCTGGATTGCTTGCGCATGTTCTTTGTCAGGCAAGGCTCGAGTAGGAGATCGACTACATAACCGATTTACCCCCAAACATATTTATCCGTCGAATCTACGACGACGACGTAGAAGGGTTCGTAGATCCACGGAACATGATGCCTTTTTTTGTGTTTTTTTGTTTTTCCTTGTCATTATTGTTATATACAACTCTCCAAACAAACATATGATTATTCTTGTGGTAGGTTTGGCGGGCCATTGATGTTGGGGTACATCAATTCGGTAGTCGACCTCCTGTTCGCAGGGCGTTCTTGAGCTGGCTCATCGTCCGACTCGGGGCGCGGCCCCACGCTGGCAGGGCGCGGCAGGAGCCCCGCGGGAGGAGGCGGCACTACCCCGCGTGATCGGGAGCCGTCTTCGCCAGATACAAATGCTCGAGTAGTAGATCGTCTACACTCGAAAGCTGGGCGAGGGCTGCTAAAACCGTGGCTGCTAAAGCGGCCCTCCCGGAAGGAAAAAACAGCTTCCCGGAATGAGGCGCGGCACGCGAAACAGTCAACGGGCTTCTTCCCGGAAGGCGAAGACAACTTCCTGGAGGTCGATTTTAGCAGCCACGGATTTAGCAGCCCTTGCCCGGCTTCCCATACACCGTTGTCTCATCCCCACATTGAAATGTTCATGGAACCTACGCCAACCAGACGCAGCTTTTCGTTGATCCAGGAACTTTGTACGTACTCGGTTGGTTCGACGAGAATTTGATTATGCAGTAAATCAATGATTTAGCCGATCCTTCATTCGAAATGCTCAGAAAGAAGTGAGCTCAGTATGTGGGGTCCTTCGGTAGCGTTATTTGTGAGGCTTCCTTTCGACTTCGGTCTTTCTGGAGGGCCTGTTCTGGGAGCCCGGGGTTCCTTTGCCGCCCCTTGGGGTATTCTTGGGGGCTGTTGGGTGCCTCAGAAGGCCACCGCTGTTATTCTTGGGCCGTCCTGGAAGCTTCGGAGAGCATCGGAGAGGTCCAGAGAGGTCCAGAGAGGTCCGGAGAGCTCCAGGGGGGGGTCGGTGCGTGCAACCAATCGTCACCGGGAGGGCGAGCGGTGG
This sequence comes from Prorocentrum cordatum, assembly GCA_963575745.1. Taxonomy (NCBI): domain Eukaryota; class Dinophyceae; order Prorocentrales; family Prorocentraceae; genus Prorocentrum; species Prorocentrum cordatum. The sequence continues at coordinate 174,592 of CAUYUJ010018766.1, forward strand.
CTTCTTGGAATACCTCTCGTGGGCTCTACTGGATAGCTTGCGGGCATCCTAACGCGCCCATGTCGCGCGGGCACGGTGGCGGATGATGAGCTTTACCCTACGGGCTGATGGATCGGTGGCCTGGGGGCCGTCGGGTTGGGCACGTCTTGGTATTAGTCTGAGGCTTCCGAGGCCATCTCGGGGCATTCTTGGTGCAGTCTTGGGCCAAGAGAGATCGACGTCAGAGTCCTCGGGATTTCCAGGGCCGGCCGTACGTTGGCCCCGGGTGCCCCCCGAGAACGGAGCCGAGCTAAGGGTGGTGACAACGGTGGAAGGGGGCGGAGCTGGTGAAAAGGCGGGAGCCTTCAGTCAGGCGATCGCAAACATGGATCAAGGGGGCGTGGATTAGCGACGGGTGCCGCTTCCATAGGAAATCGCGGATCCTCCCCCGATCCATGGAGGGCTCCTCCCCCGATCCATGGATTTGACGACCGCGCGCCAAATCCCTGGATCGCTAATCCATGTTTGCGCGCCCCCGATTCAGACAATGGGCGTTCCAGCGCGCCCAGGCGGGCCGAGGTCACAGCGGCGGATGCTCACTCCCTGGCCCCTCCTCCGTGCCCATCCCCGTCTAACCGCTGGGAGCTGCGGGCAGCTCGGGAGAGAGTCCGGCAACCTGCAAGATCTCCGAAGACCTCGAAGGCCTCAAGACATCTTCGGTGATATAGTTTTCGCATGCCCCCGGCGACATTCGAATGCCTCTTCTCCTCTCCTCTCCTTTTCCTCCTCCTCCTCCTCCTCCTCCTGTAGCAACGCAGGGCAGTGTGCAATGCAGAATTTTCTGTGCTGGCCGCAACTGTCTGTGCTCAAGTGGTTTTCGATGCGGCGGATGGGAGATTTCGGCTGGCCCTTCTCCCTCACCTGTTCTTCGACTGCAGATTCGGCGAGCGATACCCTGCAGCAGACCCAGCGGGTGAGCCCTTGTGCGGTCGTGCTCTCCACTTCGGCCAACGCCTGCTTGAGCTCGCAGGGCATCTGGTCGACTCCAGGGTCGTCGGGCCCGGCCGTGTCTGGCATCGCCCTGTCGTTCGCTTTCGGCGCGCTGCTGGTGCTGCCGACTCAAGCTCTGTTTTGCTCTTTCTACGTGACGTTCAGGCTGGTTCTCGCGGTCGCGGTCGCCTACAAGCAACCAGCGGCTCCGTGCGTGTGTTGGCCCCATTGCCGGCGCCACCTCAGGTCGATCGCCAAGATACAAAGACGTTCGAAAAGACAGAGATTGTTGGGACTGAAGCCCGGGGACGTGGCGTACCTGAACTGCGGCGTGGAAGGGGAACCCTGGCATGAGCGGCTCATCCCGGCGCTCGTGGAGGGGTGCGCCTACATCGTCATGCCCCCCAGATGCAGACCTCTGCGCCGAGACGATCAGCAGGGAGTATTTGGAGGACTTCTTCTGGAGGGCGGCCCCGGCGGGGGGGCGGACGGCGGGGCTGGGCGCGGCGCGCGGCCAGCCCGTGTGCCGCTCCCAGGCGCGGCCCGTGGGGCAGGAGCTGAGTGACCCTGCTCGAGGAGGGCCGGGCCAGAGCGGTCGACGAGAGGCGCGTGCCGGGCTTGTCGCCGGAGGAGTCAGCGCCCCGCCCGGTGGCGGGTGGTGCTGCGGCGGCGCCTCTGCCGCCTTCAGCAGGACCGCCGGGGTGGGCGCCAGGTCCCGAGCGCTTCAAGTTGGCGTCTGTGGCCAAGTGGTCGGCCGTTCCGGTTGGTTCAGGAGGGGAAAAAACACACAGACACAATGAATCGTCGATCCCCTGGAAAATGTGGGGAACTATGGGAAGTGGGGGGGGGAGAGACGAAAACCGAGAAAACATATGTCAATATGGGGAATCCACGGGTCTGTGTGTATTTATTTGTGTGTCCCTGGGCTCCATTATTGGCAGCATCTTCGCGCTAGCTGAGCGCCGCAGCTCCCCATCCGACAGGTTCACCAGCATGGGGGCGGTCGGCCTCCATGGCGTGGGCCTGCGCGGGGGCCCGGCGGTGCTGCGCAGGATAGAGTTGGGCGTGACTGAGGACGAGGTGATGGCGACCTTCGGCCGCGTGATCAATCAGGCGATCACACTCATAGATCAAGGGGGCGTGGATTAGCGACGGGTGCCGCTTTCAGGGGAAATCGCGGATTTCCGTTGCCGAGCGAGGCGGCACTGGCCACAAGGGGAGGGCACCTCCCCCGATCCACGGAATCGGCGACCGCGCGCCAAATCCTTGGATCGCAGAACCATGTTTGCGCGCTCCCGAAACAAGAAGGACAATGGGGTGGGGGTGCTGGCACTCCGCCGAGGCGGCGTCGGTGGCGGCGAGCCGAGAGGACGCCCGCGCATTCCCATTGTCCAGGACAACGGCGGGAAGCACTTCAGGGACCTGAAGAGCGTGGTGAGCTCGTCCGAGCAGTTCGCGTTCTCCGACTGGATCTTGGAGGGCCCCCGCGCGGCGCTGTACGTGATCAAGGAGATGCCCGAGCAGGCGGGTGGCCCAGTCCAGCGGCGCATGATTTGGAAGCACAAGAACAAGCTGCAAGGGGAGGAGCACAGAGCGGTCACCCACGATATGCTCTCGGATATCCTTGAGCTGGCGACGACCTTCGACAAGCTCGACGCGTTGAACCTCGCGTGCCTGTGCCGCCGCGCCCAGTGCATCGAGCAGCGCGCCGAGAAGAAGCGGGGGACTGGCAAGGACTTCGACGCTCAGGTATTTTACCCGCGCAGGTGGCGTCGCACTGGCGGCGCCGTCGTGGGCCCTGGGCTGCCGAAGTGGGTCGCCCAGTCGGCTGCCCGCGACTTGGCCATCTTGAAGGAGGAGAAGAATGCCGACGAGGAACGCGCGCGTACGCGCGCTCCCAAGAAGTCATTGTGACGGACGGGGCTGGAGGGTGGCCGTCGCCCGTCCAAGCGCAAAGCCGCGCCGTTGAGAGGATCGTGCCTCGGGATCTGCCTCTACTGCCAGTCAGTAATGATCGTCTCCCCTGAATCCCGCCGAGGTCCTTGCCGCGCTGCTCAGCGTCTGGGCAGGAAGGCGGCCGTCGGCCGACGCTCGAACGACTGCATCGCCGCCCTGGACAACCTGTGCGGGGACGGTTCTTTCTTGCCTTGGCCTCGACCGTCTCAGGCGCAGTTTACGGCGCTCAATGGCATCTGGCACGCGGTCGCTGATGACAGGCCGCCAGAAGCTTTAATCGCCCCCGAGGCAGCCCTGCAGGGGTTGCTCGGCGCCGAGGCCCTCGACTACGCGTCCGAGGACCTCTCGGTTGCGCCGTGCGATCGCGGCCTGGTCTCGTGGCCAGACACATCGGCGTGCTTGCTGGGCGCGTTGCCTTGCCCTGACCGCCGGGGGGCGATGGGCGGTCACCGTTTGAGGGGGCCCGAACTGAGGGGGCGCCCCCGCCGGACTGCGAGGTCTACCGGGATAAGACACTTCGCGCGGACAGAGACGAGTGAAAGCTTTTTGTTTCGGAATTGTTGAATGGGGGCGCGGTGGAGCTCCGAACTCGTTGAGATCCTGTGGATTGGGTATATTCTTCGTGCGCAAGACGTCAGGCCGTCTACGCCTGAAAGTTGATGCGCGTTCAGTCAACCAGAAGCTCCGGAGTCCTACCTGAATGCAGTTAGCCTCTACCGCGGCGGTCGTTGGCCTCGAGGTGGAGCTGGCTGACAAGCTGAAGTTCTCGAGTCAGGATATCGCGGATTGATTCTACCAGTTCGAGGTGCTAAGGTGCCAGACTTCATGGTGCCGTGGTCTGGGATGAAGCCGGTCAGAGCTGGCGAGATGGGGGTGACGGCCGTGCTGGGAGAGCCTGTCTCGGCGGGCGCGCGGCTGTGCCCCTGTCTGTGGGTCTTGCCCATGGGGTTCTCATGGGCCATGAGGCAGGCGCAGCAGGCCCATGGAGAGCTCCTGCGGCGCGCAGGACTAGGAGGCATTGGGAGTGAGCTGGTGGACCGGCAGGTGCTGCCAGAATCTTCGGCGTGCCCAGTGATTCGCATCGTGTGCGTGGACGACGAGGTGTTCGCCCCGCCCCGGCCAGGGGCCTCCGCCGCCGCCAGGAAGCAGGCTGCCAAGGAGATGTTCAGCGTCGGCCTGCCGCTGCACGAGGTGGAGGAGGGCGAGCGCGTCGTGGGGGCGCTGGGGCTGGAGCTGGATGGCATCGAGCCCCGATACTGCCTGGCGCCGTCGAAGAAGAGGCGGCCGGTGCATGGCGCTCGCGCATTGCTCGGGCGGCGGCTGGTGGCGGGCAGGTTGTTGGAGACGCTGGTCGGCCACTTCGCGCGCGCCGTGCTGCTCGACCGCCCGGCTCTCTGCATCCTCCGCGCCGCCAACGACTTCTCTCGTCGGCGCTATCGCGCGCCTGGTGGACTTTGGCCAGCGGTTCGACAGGAGCTGCAGGATGGATGTCATGCGCATCTTGTCGCTGCTTGCGGCGCAGTTCGATTTGCCGTGGTCCGAGCTGGTCGCCCGCTCCGACGCGACGCTGAGGGTTGCGCGGTGCAGGGGGTGGACTATCCGATGTCCGAGTTTCGGCGCGTGGGGCGCCGGGGTGATCGCAGGCGCTTCGTGGTTCAGGGGGCCGGCCGGCCTCGATCGGGCGTTGGGCGGCACGTCGCTGCCCGAAAGCCCCGTGGCGTTCCCGCAAAATGCAGGGATTGACTAGGGGTGAACTTCTTCCATTTCGCGACAGTCATTGTGTCATTGCCGACGTTGACGACGTCTTCATCAGCGTCAATGACCTGTTCCCTGAGCTTCCAGCATCTTTACCAAGGAGGGCAACTGGAGGACGATGCAGGCGCGGAGGCGTCACGGGAAGGAGGCAATACACTGGAAGGAGTTGAGGGCAGTATTCTTCTGATGGAGACGTAAATGCAGACAAGCCAAACATCATCATCAAATCATCTGCTTTTGTGACTACTTGGGCGTAGTCTTGAGTCTGGAGGAGGGTCGAGCGGTCTCTGTGCCCGTGCTGTTTCTGCTCAGAAAGTGGCCGCCCTTTCCTTGGCCACGTCCTCTCGTGCCATTGTGCGCTGGGTTACAAGTGGGCTTTGGCCCCGGTGGGCCCGGCCGATGGTTCGACGCGCCTGCCGAGCAGGCGGCTGCAGCTGCATTGGGGGCCCTCCGGTGCTGGGCGGACGGAGGAGCGCCTGGGGCTTGCAGTAGCCCCTCCCGCGCTGGCTGGCGCAGGCGCTCCTGGGGGCCGGGCCTCAGCGCCCCGGAAGGGGGCTGGCGAGCTCGGGCAGCGCCGTCGCCGTGGCCGAGGTCGAGTGTGGGCAGAGCGGAGCTGGTCAGGGCTGCGGGCGCGAGGGGGTGCGCCCGCGATTGGATCCTGCAGCAGGAGAGCGCGGCGACCAAGACGAAGGAGGACTGCGAGAGGAGACTGGCGCGGTTCGTCGACTTCTGCAAGACCAACGGCCTGGCGCGCGACGCCGACGAGCTGCTGGAGAAGGCCTTGGTAGAGTGCGTGGACTTCTTGCTCGCGCTGTGCGGGCCCTGCAACAGCGGCGACGAGCTTCTGGCGGCGGTGGGCCACTGCTGGCCGAGGCTCCACCGCGCCGGGCGGCTGCTGAAATTGTTGAGGGTGGCCAAGGCGCTGCAGGGCTGGCGCGGGGTGGTGCCGCCGGTGACGCGGGCGCCTGTCCCGTGGGCAGCCGTTGCGGCGATCGCGCTGGCGTTGGCCCGACGCGGGCAGCCGCGCGCGGTGCTTTCGCTGGCGCTGGCGGCGGGCGCCTACCTGCGGCCCGGCGAGTTGCTTTCGCTGCGGGCCGACCGCGCGGTGCCGAGCCAGCCGCGGATAGGGGGCGATTGCCGCTCCGCGTCGTTGGTGCTGGGGCCGGGGGAGGAGCTGCTGCCCGCCGAGACCAGGGGCTTCAACGACCCCGTCTTGCTGGGCAGTGTGGCGAGGCCGTGCCTTGGCGCGCTGCTGGAGAGGCTGGCGCGCCAAGCAGAGTCCTCGACGGCTCTCCTCTCCACGTGGTCGGCCGCGGCCGGCACTGCCGTGTTCCGGGGTGCTGCGGCCGAGGCTGGTCTGAGCAACTGAGAGCTGGCGCCCTGCATCTTGAGGCTTGCGGGGCCGTCCCACGACTGGCTGACCAAGGCGAGGTCGCTGGGCGGCGTCGAGCGGCGCGGCCGGTGGATCTCTGACATGAGCGCGCGGAGGTGCGAGGAGTCCTCGCGGGTGATGAGGCGTCTGGCGACGCTGCCGCGGGGCTGCCGGCTGCTTCTGTCCGATGCGGCCAGCAGCCTCGAGCGCGGGCTTCGGTTCGGACGCGCCTCGAAGTTTGAGAGCAGGCTCCGAGACTTGGGGCCGATTTGAGACCGTTTTTTTTTTTTTTTTTTTTTTTTTTTTTTTTTTTTTTTTTTTTTTTTTTTTTTTTTTTTTTTTTTTTTTTTTTTTTTTTTTTTTTTTTTTGTTTTTTTTTTTTTTTTGTTTTTTTGTTTTTTCTTGTTTTGAGTTTTTGCGGGCCAGCAAGGGCTGGCTCGTGCCCTTGCCCGCAGAGGGTGGCGGTCTGCCACCTGGGGCCCCCCTCGCCGCGCCACGACGTGACCAGAGAAGTTGTTGTCGGGCAAAATTTGCAGTTGCTTTCCGGCGCGAGCTGGGTGCATCTTGGCACGCCCTGCAGTTTTTTTTGTTTCTTCCCCCCCTGGACAGCTTTGCGAGGCGTGCTCAGCAGCCCAGGTGGTCCCCTCAGGTCCTGGCAGCGACCCGGGGGCCTCGAGAATCTGTCAGCCGCCGATGCGGCCAAAGTTTGAACGGGTACTCGTCTCATGCAGGTCTCAGCACGTGTCATCAGAGTTTGCATCAAACATGAAGTGCAAGTGTCATTGGAGAACCCTGGGTCCTTTTGGGCTGTGGAGACAGCCCGCCGTCGCGTCACTCTTGCGTCAGGCTCAGATCGCAAATGCTGTGTGGTGTGAATTCGGGACGTCGTTGCGGAAAGCCACGGCCGTCGCGTACTGCAGCCCGACTTATCTCGTTCGCTCGAACCCTGATTTGCATAATGTAATGGCCCTTGCTGTACAATCGCAGGTAGAAGACATCAGATGTTAGAAGGCAAAGTGTCCGTGGGAGAGCTTTGGACCTTTGTTGCTGAGCCGTGCCCTCGTTCTCTGGTTGCGCCGTGGGCTGCGTGCATTGACAATTGGAAGAATGTGGGAGAAGGGCCGCCTCGACCGCCAGGTCTCTAGATAATGGCGGTTGTTGGCAAGGGTGGCCATGTGGCCAAGTGTTCTCTCTGCTGCTGCCTCGCCGAGCTCGGCAGCAATCGCAACGGTAATAACTTGGCCTGAAGATAAATGGAGCATGTAGCAACGCAGGGCAGTGTGCAATGCTGAATGTTCTGTGCTGGCCGCAACTGTTTGTCTTCGAGCGGTTCTTTAGCCCATCCGCGCTACTTCGCGCCCTTCTCAGTGTGCCTTTCGGCAGAAGCGCGGAGCCTGGACTGTTGCCAGAGAGTGTTTTTGTTTCTGTGCAAAGGTGGCCATTTAGCCTTGTGTTCTCTCTGCTGATGCCTCGCCGAGCTCGGCGGCCGCAATCACATCGATAATAGCTTGGCCTGAAGATAACTGGAACATCCGAGCATCCTCCTCTTCCTCCTCGTCTCCTCCTCCTCCTCCTCCTGTCCTTCTCTCTCCCCCCTCCACCTTCTCCTTTCCCTTCCCGCCTCAGCTCCTTTCTTCCTCCCTTTATTCCCCTATCTGGCGCCAGCGGATTCTGCGAAGTTGTTCAGGTTGAGTTTTCTGCATGTGGGCCCGCCCCCATGCCACGATGTCCCAACATTTCATCCCCGCCCAGCCCGTCGTCCACTATGACCTCCCACATCTATTTCTCCTTATTCTCCTCTCTCCTTGTTGCCCCTCTCCCCCCCTTCCCCTCCTCCTGTTCCTGTCGTTTTCCTCTCCCATTTCATCCCATTCCCCTCCCCCTCTTCCTGTGTTTTTCCTTCCCTCCCCCCTACTCCTTCCTCTCCTCCCCCCCCTCCTCCCCCTCGTCCTCCCCCCCCTTTCTACTCCTCTCACCCCCCCTCCTCCCCTCTTCCTCCCCCCACTCCCATCCCCTTCCCCGCTTCCCATCCTCTCCTCCTTCCCTCCCCGGCGCATCATGGCCCAGCGCCGCGGGTTCCGCGGCGCCCACGGCTATCGCCCGCAGGCGTTCGCCGTCGTGAAGGCCGCCTACTTCAAGGAAAAGACGCTCGTTGCCAAGCACATGAACAGGCCCCCCTCCGCTCCTTCCTGCCGTCCTTTCCTCCTCTTTCTCTTCTTTTTCTCCTCCCACTCTTCCTTCTCCTCCCCCTCGTCCTCCCCCTCCTCTTCCTCCTCCTCCTCCTCTTGCCTCCTCCTGCCTCGCCCTCCTGCCCCCGCTTCCTCTCTTTTCCCTTCTCCTCCTCCTGCTCCTCTTCCTCCTCTTCTCCCAGCAGCACCCTGAATCGGATCCTCCTCCTCCTCCTCCTCCTCCTCCTCCTCCTCTTTCTCTAGCGGCACCCTGAATGGGGTCCTCCTCGTCCTCCACTCCCTGTCCTTGATCTCTGTCGCGCCCCGAGACGAGTTTTTAGGGCGGGGTGGGCGTTTCGCCAGAGACTTCCTCACCATCCATGATTCTGAAGCTTTAAAAATTGGCAGCCGCTTCGCAAACGGAGGACGGGTGATTTTCACAATGTGGCTCTCGCCTAAACGCCGCGCGCATTCTTTTTTAATGCATTGCATGAGTTTCACGGATTGAGGGCGGTTCCTTTTCAACATGTGCCTCTCGCGCTAGCGCTGGCGCACATTCTTTTTATACTTTTTGCACGAGTTTGACGGATTGAGGGCGACCCGTTTTCAAAATGTGGCTCTCGCCTTATCGCCGCGCACACTCATTTTAAACATTTACAGTAGTTATACGGATGGAGGGTGGTTCGTTTTCAACATGTGGCTCTCGCTTTAGCACCGCGCACATTCGTTTATACAAGAATTTCACGGGTTCCCATGGTCAACGTACCAGAAATGGTGTTTAGGAAGGATTCCGGATTATGCGGGTGCAGAAGTTACGTTGGTTCGCGGCGTTGAAGGCCAAATAATGGCGTTCTGGTTCGAGTCAGGATCGTCGAAACGCAACAATCAGGTTGATCCATTGCGTTGGAATCCCGAGAACAATGTTTTGGCATGCTTCAGGGTCTTCAAAATGGTTGTCTTCCAACGACGCAGTTCCTTCAATGGAAATGAATCGTTGTAGGGGCCTATGAAAAGGGAGCTTGGAGGAAGGGTTTATTCCAACATCGTTGATAACTCCTGGATATGTCCAAAGGCAAGCTGGTGCCGCACTAGGGGCCGCCGAGTTCCCGTGCTCAGAGATGGCGCAGCCAATAGGCGTAACTCGACATCGTCGTCGCCAACGCTCCTTCGAGGATCCCCCTCCTCCTCGTCCTCTTCTTCCTTCTCTTACCTCCCCTCCTCGTCCTCCTCGTCCTCCTCGTCCTCCTCCTCGTCCTCCTCGTCCTCCTCCTCCTCCTCCTCCTCCTCCTTCTCCCCTTCTCCTCCCCCCTCCTCTTCGTCCTCCTCGTCTTCCTCCTCCTCTTCATCATCCTGCCCTCCCCTCTCCTCTTCCTCCACCTCCTCCGCCCCATCCACACCAGGAACTAGCTCTTCATCCAATGCTGGTGCTCGGAGCAGCGGTTCTGGCGACTGTGTCGCTGGGCCGCAGTGTTTTGGTTCGGGTGACTGTGCCACCAGACAGGGACTGCAAGGCTGCCCAGATACAGCGGAAGTGCCGAGACGAACAGCGCGACGAACCACCGACACATCGGTTGGCAAACCGATTCCTTCCGACTGGACTCGTTTCGCCGTTCCCACGTCACTACGAGCACTACGAGGGGACTCGCGCGAGACATGCCAGAGCTGCGCAGATTGCACCGCTGGTGGTGGCGCGCCGCTGGGGAGGCCATGGCGCGAACACAACGCGCAGCCAGAAATTCCCAGGGCATCTTCGTCCTCATACCAACAGTGGTGAACAACTGTAGGAATGCCGCAAGTGGAAACCACCAGCACACCAAACGATCCCTACACTCCGACTCTCAGTGCGATTCAACGACCACGCCGATTGCGACATCTTTCGCTACGAGGATCGCAGGATCATCCATCTAATCTGCTGCGCTTCGCGTGGGCGCAGCTGCCAGGAAATTGATTTCATACGCGATTCGGTTTTGCTTGCAGCCATCGACAGATCATGGGTCAACCTTTTCGGTGCGATGGAGGCGTTTATCGTGCACGGAGAGGGCGGCATGACCTCTACCTACTTCTTGGAGGAAAGAATGCGACGAGGAGTCCAGGTGGATATTCGTGCCCCGCGACAGCACGTTCGCTTCATCGAGCGACGTGGTGCTACTCTACGACATGCATTTTGCGCCACAGAGGAGCAGCTAGAGCACGAAGGTATTGGGGCTCACTTCGGTTCAGTGATTGTTCGCGCCGCATTTGCAGGCAACAGCTGTACTCATGTTGGTGGCGTCGCGCCATGCAATTTCGTCTTCTGGAGGCAGCCGTCTATACTGCCACCGCTGGAAGCATACGAATCGGGTGAGGTGTCTGGCGACTGTGTCGCTGGCGCCGATCCCTTTGCTAGTGGGGATGTGCAGCCCAGCCGATTGCAGTGGCGGATCAGAGAGGTCGCGCTGCAACGCGTGATTGAGGCCACGCCCACCTCCCGCGTCAGCCGCGCCCTCCAGACACGCGCCGCCGAGTCCAGCGAGGACCGGGTGGAGATCCACAGGCCTCCGAGCACAAAGGACGTATCAGGTTGGACCGGTCCTGGGACTGTCGCGTCTGTCGGTCCGGCTCAAGGATAGGTAACGGTCAAAAGTGCAGTCGAGCCGACGTGGTCTGCAGACTGCAGGATGTCAGGCCCTTCATCGCTGCCGTCTTCGACGACATGGGCACCGGCCTGGCTAGAGCTGGCCAGGCCTGTGACCGAGTGGAAGCCTTCGTCGAGCACGTCATCCCAGGCTCTGGCACCAGGACCTTCGCGGCCACTGGGAGAGCGCGAGGCGCGTGCAGATGATCGCGCGGACGCGGCAACGCCTTGACATCATCGAAACTCTACGCCACGTACCCCGCACATGCTTTCAGCTTTCAGAATCTCGCGCCGTGCTTCTACTGTGGGCGATTGGCCAGGCTGCGCCCGCAGCGTGGTCATCTGGTGGTACTCTCAAAGTCTTGGCGGCATCCGGCAGATCCACTTGGGCGGCATCAAGTTCGACGCCCGCGCGGTCATCGGCGATCAGTGGAAGGGCGCTCGCATCGTCCAGTTGATTCTGTGTGGCGAGGCGCTTTTGGCAGCAGACGCCAGACATAATCCATATGTGGCGTTTGATGATTGGGTCATCGGCGCTCCTGAGGACGCTATCAGCGTCGCTGAGGGAGGGTCGCCATCGGTATTGTCGGCCATGCCCGAGGCCGGCCCGAGGAGACCGGCGCCGACTTGTCCGGCCACGCCCAGTAGGTGATGTTGGCGGCGTGGCACGAAGTCGAAGGGGCAGGGGACCTGGCCCAGGAGTTGGATGCGCTTGAGAGCGACGACGGCTGGCGGATGATCTGCGCTGCCGTCGAGCACGCTGCGGCTGGTCCTGGCCGCCGGCCGCGCGAGTGGCCCTGGCGCCTTGCGACGCGGCGCCAGCGTCGAGGTACCGCCACTCCTTGCGCGGCGCCGCCCTGTAGGACTGAGCCGCGTTTGAGGAGGGGGGCGAACGATGTGGGCGCGTGAAGATGTGACGCGACCCAGGCGTGCGTGAGGCATTCCTGAGCTTCAACGAGGGGGCGCCCATCGCCTGCGTTGCCGGCGCTTCCCGCGCAGCCGTGCTTAACGCGTGCGCCGCCGTCGCCGCCGTCGAGACCGCGGTCGCCATGCGCGACGCAGGTCTCCGGGCCGAGGAAGAGGTGTCCAGGCTGTCCAAGTAGGTCGTCGCTGCCATCCTCGAGGGGCTCACCATCAGGGTCAAGTGCGCATGTTTTGAAAAGCGACCGCTCGCGGGCGCCCAAAAAAGTCATAGGCTCCAGTCGCGTCTTTAAGCGGAAGCGCCGAAGGGGCCCCGACACCTCGGGCAGGTGCCCGGCCACGAGTCCTTCAGCGAGAGGGCCGAGTGCCTGCGTTGCGTCGAGCTGGGCACGGGATGCAAGGGCGCACCCTTGGCCTTCTTTATTAAGCTCGCCCAGGTCACGAGCAGACTAGAGTGCGGCGCCGAACCCGCCGTGTGGGGCCTGGAGCTCGAGGTCGTGCGTGAGTCGTCCGGCAATTGCGTTGCTGGCGACTCGCTCTCCTAGCGCGTAGACGACCTGAAAATCGCCGGACAAAAGGGGCCACCTCGACAAGCTTATCTGGCACGTCGAGAGCGTCTTTGGTAAGGTAAAGGGGGGCTGCGACGACCTCGCCAACTGTGGCGCCCATCAGCGCCGCATGGGATCTTGCCGTTCGAACAGGACGAGTATTAAGTCGGGCCTGTCCCTCCACAGGGGAGTTTTCAAAAAGAGTCAAAAAATAGCCTGGGGTCGGTTTTTGGGTTATTTGTTTGAATATTTGTTGAATATTTTTTGCCCGACGGGCCCGGCCCGCCTTTCCCAGCCGCCATGTCCATTCTCTGTCGTTGGGTCCACGTTGCCCTCCGCGACCCCCCTGCCTCCAATCTGAGAGAAAGCGTCGAGGCTGCTTGTGTGGGCCCGTCCCTAGAAAACCAATTCACTGGCCAAACTTGCGTCCCAGGCCGCTTTTAATTTTCCGGACAAGCACACCATATTGGCTTGCTGTCAAAACGAACCCACCAACCACCCACCACTCACGTCCACCACCCGCCCACCACCCACCCACCACCCACCGCCCACCCACCCACCCACCCGCCCACTCACCACCCACCCGCCGCCCACCAACCACCCGCCGACCCACCCGCCCACCACCAACCCACCACCCACCACCCACCCACCACCCACCCACCCGCCACCCACTTACCACCCATCCGCCGCTCATCCGTTATCTGCCCATCAACCACCCACCCACTATCCACCCATCCCCGCCCACCCACCCATCACCCACCAGGAGGAAGAGGAGGAGAGAGGAGGAGGAGGAGGAGGAGGAGGAGGAGGAGGAGGAGGAAAGGAGGAGGGAGGGAGGAGGAGAGCAGGAGGAGGAGGAGAGGAGGAGGAGGAGGAGGAGGCGGAGGAGAGGGGGAGGAGGGGGAGGAGGCAGGGAGGAGGAGGACGGGAGGAGGGGAGGAGGAGGAGGGCGGAGGAGGAGGAGGAGGAGGAGGAGGAGGAGGAGGAGGAGGAGCAGGAAGAGGAAGAGGAAGAGGAAGAGGAATATGACGAGAAATAATATTAATAGTAGTAATAATTCTACTACAAGTAATAACAATACGACGAATAAGGATAATAAGAAGAATAAGAAGACGACTACTAATAATAACAAGACGAATCATAATAATAATAAGACTAATATTGATAATACGAAGAAGAATAGAACGAATCATAATAATCATAAACATACTAATATGAAGAATCGTATCAAGAATAATGATACTAGTATTCAGAAGATACGAATAAGAATAATCATACACATAATAATATCAATGAGAATGATACTAATATTACTAGTAAGAATAATTCTAATACGACGAATAATAACAATAATAGTACACATAGTAATACTAATACTACTAGTACTAATATTAATAAGAATGATAAGCCTAATAATAATAAGACTACTAATAATAATGATAATAATACCGACCTACTAATAAGAAGAAGCATAATAATACTTATACTCAGAGTAATACTCGTATTACCAATAATAATACTACTGATACTAATAGTAATAATATCAATAAGAACAATACTACTCATAATAATAATACTAATACTAATACTAATAATACTAATAAAAAGACTAAGAAGCAGAGGAACAATTATAATAGTAATAATACTACGATGAATAATACTATTGATACTATGTATAATAAGAAAAATAGGCCGAATAATAATAATCAGGATACTAATACTAATAATAATACTGATAAGAAGAATGCTAATAATAGTTAGAAGAATACTAATAATAATATTAAGAATAAGAACAATAATCATAGTACTAATAATAATACTAAGAAGAAGAATACTAATAATAATACGCATAATAATAATACTACTAATAATAATACTAATACTAATACTAATACTAATACTAATACTAATACTAATACTAATACTAATACTAATACTAATACTAATACTAATACTAACACTGTTACTATTAATAGTAGTACTAATAATAATACTGATAATGATAATAATCATAGTATGACCAATAATATAAATAATACCAATGATAATAATAATACTACTAATAATAATAAGTATTAAAATAATAATAGTAGTAGTAGTACTAATAATAATATTAATGAAAATACTAATAATAATAATGATAATAATAATACCAATAATAATAATGATGATGATAATAATAATAATAAGAGGAGGAGGAGGAGGAAGAGGGAGGAGGAGGAGGAGGGGAGGAGGAGGAGGAGGAGGAGGAGGACGAGGAGGAGGAGGTAGGAGGGAGAGGAGGAGGAGGAGGAGGAGGAGGCGGAGGAGGCGGAGGAGGCGGAGGAGGAGGAGGAGGAGGAGGAGGAGGAGGAGGAGCGACAGTGCCTGCCGCAGGCAGAAAAGCTCGGTCAGCCCCGCCAGGGGAGCGGTCCGCCTCCAAAACCGCGGGGGCGACAGTGCCTGGCGCGTCGGCCTGACGGAAAACCCCCCGACCCGAAACATGCAGGCGCCAACGCTTCTGGATGATGAGGGCGAGGCCCCCAGAGCGTCCCGCGGGTCTTCTCGCCGCCAGCTTCGCCTTCGCTTCCCTTGTCGCCGCCGCCGCTTTCGCTTCCGATGTCGTCGTCGCCGCCGCCGCCGCGCCGCCGCCGCCACCGCCGCCGTCGCCGCCGTCACCGCCGCCGTCGCCGCCGTCGTCGTCGTCGTCGTCGTCGTCGTCGTCGTCGTCGTCGTCGTCGTCGTCGTCGTCATCGTCGTTCGTCGTCGTCGTCGTCGTCGTCGTCGTCGTCGTCTTCGTCGTCGTCGTCGTCGTTGTCGTCGTCGTCGTCGTCGTCGTCGTCGTCGTCGCAACCACCCTGGTCGCCCAGTCGCAGACTGCTCAAAATTTGTCCCCAGACCTCTCCGTGGGGACGTCTTCGCCAGCCTCTCATCCCGGCTTAGATTCCCGATGGGATGGCCCTCCGGGACCTCAAGCGGGCCCCTGGATGACGATGTCGAGGCCCCCAAAGCATCCCGCGCGGTTTTCACGCTGCCGCTTTCGCCTTCTCTTCCGCCCCCGCCGCCCCCGCCGCCGCCGCTGCCGCCGCCGCGGCCGCCGCCGCCGCCGCCGCCGCCGCCGCCGCCGCCGCCGCCGTCGTCGTCGTCGTCGTCGTCGTCGTCGTCGTCGTCGTCGTCGTCGTCGTCGTCGTCGTCGTCGTCGTCGTCGTCGTCGTCGTCGTCGTCGTCGTCGTCGTCGTCGTTGTCTTCGTTTTTGTGGTCCGTCGCCGCGCTCGCGCGCGCGAGCGGCGGCGCGGGCGGCCAGGCCTGGGACGGAGACTGAGGCAGCGGCGACGACCGCGGCGTCCCCCCCGCCGCGCGTGCGCCAGTGGCGACCACTGGCTGGAGTCCTTCAGCCGCGGCCAGTGGCTGAAGGGCACGCCGCCGCAGGCGCCGCGCGACGAGGAGGATCCCTCGCCCGCGGCACCCGCGTGGCGGCGGCGGCGGCGGCGGCGTTGTCCCCTGGGATCCTGGCGTCTGATTTTTTACGAGCAGGCCATTTTCGCCTTGTTCCGGGCCCCAGGACCGTCACATATCGACCCGGCTTGAACAGCGCAGAGAGATCATGTCTAAGTCTCTGGTCGTGATGCTTTGCGATGTTGTATTTCTTTTGCAGCGTCGGATCTCAGGGTCGTCGTCGGCGTCGGCGTCTTCCGTCGAAGGTTGCGCCCGCGAGGGTGAGAGGTTTTCTGGCACTGCGTTTTCTATGGGCTCCCCTTCGAAAATCCTGGCCAGAGTGCACCCCCGGAGAGATCTTCTTGGAGCGGACTCCCGCGGGGGAGGTCGTCATCGTCGGCTTGGACGTCGGTGTCGACGTCGGCGTCGGGATCGCCGTCGGCGTCGGCGTCGTCGGCGTCAGGGTCGTGTTCGTCGTCGCTGTTACTTTCGGTGTCGTCGTCGCCTGGAAGCAGATGGAGGATGGAGGGAGGTGGAGGGAGGACGAGCAAAATGCTACGTCGCTGCACGGCAGGTTCGCGTCGTGTCGACGCGGCGGCGGCCCCGCCGCCGGCTTTCAACATGGAACTCCGCCGGCGACCCAGAATCGGTCGATGTTGCAAGTTGTGACGCTTCGGAAGCGGCCGACCGCTCCGAAGCGATCCCCGCGGTGTCAGAAACTGGCGCCGAAGTCGGCACGACACGAGCCTGCCGAAATCCGTCGTCGTCGTCGCCGTCGTCGTCGTCGTCGTCGTCGTCGTCGTCGTCGTCGTCGTCGTCGTCGTCGTCGTCATCTTCGTCGTCGGCGTCGGCGTCGGCGTCGGCGTCGTCGTCGTCGTCGTCGTCGGCGTTGTCCTCCTCAGCGCCAGCGCTCGTGGGGAGGCCCTGGCGCAGAAGCTTCGCCAGGGGCAGCTGCGCGGGCCCCCAGCCTTCGCGAGGCTGGCGGAGCTGCCGTGTATACGTTTGCCGCGGCGTATCTCTCGGCGCGCCCGCAGTGGCCGCGCGGGGAGAGCGCGCCGTCCTGGCGCGGAGGGCGGGCGTCAGGGTAAACGATGGGGGGGGCAAGGCACAGGGGGGGATGCATGGACCCCCAATCGCCCATTGATCGCCGACAATAGGGGAAACATCGGGGGGGGGATAGGCTTCGGGGTCGGTTCTCGACGGCTTTCCATCCTCGGGTTGCCCGAATCGTCCCAAACGGCCGCTGGAGAGCCGAGTTGTGACCCGAAAGCCCATGGGGCAATGCCGTGAGGGACAGGCTCAGGGAGGGATGCATCGACCGACAGTCATTCGCTGATTGCCGAGAAGGGTCTCCCCTCCTCCTCCTCCTCCTCCTCCTCCTCCTCCTCCTCCTCCTCCTTCTCGGTAGCTCCGCCACGCCCAGGAGCGTGCGGAGTCGCTATCGGGGGCCCATCGCCGACGTATCGTCGATGCGTTGCCGATTCCGGCTCGATTTTTTCTCTCTGGGCCAGTCCACCCCCTCCTTCCCTCTGTCATTGGAAGGGGACGAAAGGATGAGGGGGGTGCTCTTAGGTATCCAAAGAGCAGAGGGCTACATAAGCATAAGCAGTCGAAGGTCCGCGTGGAGTTCCCCTGGCGGTGCATCTAGAGCGCCGCCCCGGCGCGCTGCGCGCGCCAGGGGGAGGGCGGATCCAGCGCAGGTCAAAGAATTCTCTGCGCGGACGCTTCGAGCGTTGCTGTTTATGCTGCTGCTTCTTCCTTCTTCTTGTCCTTCTGATCCTTCTTGTTCTTCTTCGTTTTCCACTTCTTCCCGGTCCTTCTCCTTCTTCGTCTTCTTCTTTATCTTTTTCTTCTAATCGCTCTTCTTCTAGTACTTGTACTTTCTCAAGATGCCATAATAAGGGGTGGTCACAACCCTCCCAGACGAGCAATTTTAGACGCTCCCCAGAGCAGCCAAGAAAGGGCTGCCCTTTGCCCCAACCCCCTGTGGCCCTGCAGGACAGCTTAGATCAGACCACCCGAATCAGACCCCTCCGACCCCATCTATCCTGACATCCAGAGTAACCCTCTTCCTCCTCCTACTCGGGCATCTCGCAATGCGTTGCTGGCAACCCGGCCCTCCTGCTCAGCGCATTTTCCAGCTTGCTCATGTACGCGGCGGGGAGGGGCTGGCGGCAGGCGGCTTCCCCGCGGACCCAGGCCAGTTCGCTGGCGGTTCGTGAGATAGGGGTAGGTGCTGTGCTCAGTGCAAGTCGCAACATTTGCACTGTGCGCAGCAGCACCGATGGTTCTTGGGGGCAGTAGTGGCAGTTTATGTTATGTGGAAGCATCCTGATGAAGCGGCTGACCACGCCCCCAGCTCACTGGAGAGTTCCAAGTGGTATCCAGGCGAGGCCCAGCCGCAGCCGCGGCAGGAAGCCCTAGAGGCATACCCCCAGTCTTTCCTACGGTCCAGATTGAGCCTAAAGAGGCAGGTATATAGCACCATGCCATTGCGGATGAGAGTGAGGGGGCCAGGAGGGAGAGGAAGGGGAGGGAGAAGCGAAGCTACGACCACGCGTTTCTTGAGGCAGTCCGCCTCCCTAGTGAGCCCTTCCAGCGTGCCCTCCAGCGCGCCCTCCCAGCGCTCTCCCAGAGCACCTTCCAGCGTGCCCTCCCAGTGTGCCCTCACAGCGTGCCTTCTCGGCGTGCCTTCCCAGCGTGCCTTCCCAGCGTGCCCTCCTAGTGTCCTCCCAACATGCCCTCCCAGCGCCCCCTCCCAGAGCGCCTTCCCAGCGCGCCCCAGCGTGCCATCCCAACGTCCATTCCCAGCGTGCCCTCCAAGTGTCGCCGTCCCTACTCCGGCCACGCGCGCGCGCAGGGATCATGTAAGACCCTTCGGCCCCCGCACTCTGACGTATCTGCCCCATCGGGCAAGATGGTCAATCTGAACCGTCGCACTCGAAGCAGTGCTTGGAGTGGTGCAGGGCAGGGTGCCAGTTGGGTGTCTGGGAAGCTTCCCAGCAATCCCATATTTTGCTTAGTAGTTACCCTGTGGTACACCATGGTAATGCGTCAGCCCCCTGGTCCCACCAAGGGGACTTAGGCGCCACAAAGACTTCTTTTCCGCGTGCGCTCGAGGTTCATTCCGTTTTGCGCATTAGTCCGCTCTGGGCGGCAATGCGGACAGTCATGCACAGTGCACAGTGCCTGAAGAGATCAGGTTAGACACGACAGCCTGCACCTCGGATGGAACAAATCGCTAAAAGTTGTTTCCACCCTGCTCTGAAGGCCAAGAAGCCAGGCTCTAGGTTGAGACAGCTAAGCTGTCAGCGCTCATCGCGCTGAGCCCGCTTGACATCTTCTGGCGGTTTTGGCGTTGCACACATTGATGTTTCACACAGTCGGAAACGGAGGTGCCGTTCGTGGGAGCGTCGGCCTGCCCCGTGTGTGGTTTTTTCTGACAGGTCCGGATGAGGACAGTCAACCACACGCCGAAACGTTGGAGACGGACAGGACCAGGGGTGCCCGAGAAAGTGCTCATAGTCAGTCCTAGACGAAATCAAGGCGCGCGACAAGGGCTTCAACGCGGGTGGGCATCATGTCTTGTATGTAGCAGTGATGTGGAAATCTATGGCAAACTGCGGCTGATGCTGCTGTTGCTCTTAATGTTGCTGCGGCTGCTGCTGGTGCTGATGATGGTGATGCTGATGCTGATGGTGACGACGATGATGGTGATGATGACGATGCTGATGATGATGATCATGATGGTGGTGGTGGTGGTGATGGTGGTGGTGGTGGTGGAATTGTGGTGGTGGTGATGATGATGATGATGATGATGATGATGATGATGATGATGATGATGATGATGATGATGATGATGATGATGATGAGAAGGAGGAGGAAGAGGAGGAAGAAGAGGAGGAGGAGGAGGGGGAGGTGTAAGATGGTCCCCGGCAGGACGAATTGCAGCCCTCGAAATCCGCAGTTCCGGCCGAGCGCGTAGCGGGGGGGGGGCGCTCGTCTGCCGCTCCCGCCGGCTCCACCCCCCACTCCTCCTCTCCTCCTCCACCTCCTCCTCCTCCCCTTCCTCCTCCCTCCCTCCCTCCTCCTCCTCCTCCTTCCTCCTCCTCCTCCTCCCTCCTCCCCCTCCCTCCCTCGCCTCCCTCCCTCCCTCTCTCTCTCTCTCTCCCTCTCCTCCCCCCCTCCCTCCCTCCCTCTCTCCTCCTTCTCCCCTCCTCCCGCCCTCCCGGAGGAGTTGGGGTACTTGTTGCCCAGGGGTCCAGGAATCCAGAACCCCCTCAGCAAGTCCAGGGCGGTGGAGTTCTGAGCAGACGTTGATTTTCTGTTTGAAAGCAAAAAGCGATGTCCGCGCACATTCAAGTTTTGACAGCGCCGGGCGTCGCGATACCAGGGGTGGGAGCAGCCGGCCCAGGAGAATCAGGAGGTCTTGTGGAATCCAATTGGACGCCGGCGGTAAACCGCCAACCTAGTTATCGCTGGGACCCTCGTAGAGCTCCCCGCGTTTCGAAAAAAAACTCAAACAAAGCGGAAGCATCGTAATTCTCAAAGCGGCAACTTGACTCGACCGAATTGCGCTCTTTGATGCACGTAGTTTGTTTCATTCGAGCGTTCTGTTTCGACAGCAATCAGTTTCGACGCTGGCGATTGCCTGCAGCTCACGCTAGCTGCCGTTAACCTTCTCTACAATAGAAGAATTTATCAAATAATCTATTCATAGGGTTCGACAATGATGTCGACCTCCTGAGGCGAGTCATTTCATTTATCTCATCAGTCTTCTGCGGGGGAAATCAGTGTGCTCCCTGGCAATGGCCTGTACCTTGTGCTTTCTTTTGCCTACCTGTCCGGCCTCAGAAAAATGAACCATGTGATTAATATTTGTTTGAATATTATGACAGTTCTAGAGTGAGTTCCACTCCCTCATACCTTGACTTTATTGTTCTGCTGTTGCAGTATTAGTGTCAAGCCTAACGGCATGTGAATCGAACCGTATTCTTCTGAGGTGCTCTACCTCAGGAAAACTAGTAATATGATAAATCGTTTCCGAGACAAGTTCAGGAACGATTCCACCTCCCTGTTGCATACAGCTGAATTATGAGCTCTAATGGCTTGTGGCTCACGCTATCTTATGCTAACCGACATCAGAAAATAGTGATATGGTACATCGTTTGTTCGCATTTTTGTTAAATCTTTGGAAACGATTGAGGCTCCTTTGCGTGCTTCTTGATTCATTCCATAATTTTGTTTCGCCAGAAATAAAATATAACCTGGCGATGGCTTCAGGCTTACCTATCCTTTGCTAATGTACGCGACACCAGAAACTTAGTAGTATAATACATATTACTTTGAATATTTCTGCGTTTCTGGAGCGATGTCGGCTCCCCGATGCACGCTCTATGACTATTTCATCATTCAACGGCTGT
This sequence comes from Prorocentrum cordatum, assembly GCA_963575745.1. NCBI lineage: Eukaryota > Dinophyceae > Prorocentrales > Prorocentraceae > Prorocentrum > Prorocentrum cordatum. The sequence goes on from CAUYUJ010018766.1 coordinate 195,732, forward strand.
ATACGTTATTTCTAGCCCTGGTCATGGCCTGCAGTTGACATTATCTTCTGCTAACCTGCGTGACATTAGACACATTGGTCAAACGATAAGTAATTGTTACCCAGAATGCCCCAGGACGTCTCAGCAGGCCTTGGGATTCTCAGGAGGCCCTGGGATGATCCCGAAGGTCGAACAGGGAGGGGGGAGGGAAGGGGGAAGGG
>CAUYUJ010018767.1:0-65000 GCA_963575745.1 Prorocentrum cordatum
CATCATCATCATCATCATCATCATCATCATCATCATCATCATCATCATCATCATCATCATCATCGTCATCAGCAGCAGCAGCATCAATATCATCAGCATCATCAGCATCATCAGCATCATCAGCATCGGGTGTGCCGAAATGGGTGTGGGGGAGTGGCACTCGGGCCTTCGGTGGAGCTCCCATGGGACCACGAAACGTGTGAGGGCTGTGCCGAATTGGGTTTTGGGGACGCATGTGGACGGTGGCACTGGGGCCTTCGGTGGAGCTCCATATGGGGCCACGAAACGTGTGGGGAGTGTGCTGAAATGGGTGTGGGGGACGCATGTGGACGGTGGCACTGGGGCCTTCGGTGGAGCTTCCTATGGAGCCACGAAGCGTGTGAAGGGTATGCCGAAATGCGTGCGGGGGACGCATGTGGACGGTGGCACTGGGGCCTTCGGTGGAGCTCCCCATATGGCCAAGAAACGTGTGAGGGGTGTGACGAAATGGGTATGGGGGACGCATGTGGAGGGTGGCACTGAAGCATTCGGTGGAGCTGGTGTGGGGGGCGCATGTGGACGGTGGCACTGCGGCCTCCATTGAAGCTCCCCATGGGGCCACGAAACGTGTGAGGGCTGTGCTGAAATGGGTGCGGGGGACGCATGTGGGCGGCGGCGCGGGGGCCTTCGGTGGAGCTCCCTATGGGGCCACGAAGCGTGTGAGGGGTGTGCCGACATGGGCGTGGGGACGCATGTGGGCGGTGGCGCGGGGGCCTTCGGTGGAGCTCCCTACAGGGCCACGAAGCGTGTGAGGGGTGTGCCGACATGGGTGCGGGGGACGCATGAGGACGGTGGCACTGGGGCCTTCGGTGGAGCTCCCGATGGGACCACGAAACGCTGTACTGGGTGGGAGAAACGCGATGAAGAGGGAGGAGGGGGATCGGCGCCTGTGAGAAAATCTCGGTGGTGGCAGTGGGCAGTGGTGCTGCTCAGCGGGATGTTCAATTCGGATGTCGGGTCCAGCGTCACCAGCTACACTGTTAGAGTCGGATGTGGGGCCCAATGTCACCAGCTACAGTGTTGGAGTGTGCGCGTGCGAGGGGGAGGGCGTACAGTTGCAGCAGGATTCGGCGTCACTCAGTGGGGTGTAGGGGGCCACATGGGGGCCCGGCGTGACCAGCTACAGGGTTGCAATCGGCGCCTGTGTGACATCTGGGCGGTGGCAGTGGGCAGTGGCGCTGCTCAGCGGGAGGTGGAATTCGGAGGTGGGGCTCAACGTTACCAGCTACAGCGTTGGGATCGGCGCCTGCGAGAATTCTGGGCAATGGCAGGGCAGGGCGGGCAGTGGCAGCATGGGCCGTGACCCGGAGCCTCTAGGGCGTGAGCGCCGCTGGCATCCGGGTGCGGCTCGCGCGCATGGGAGCGCGCGGGGGCATGTCCCCTTCAGGAGCAGCAAGAGCAAGAGCAAGAGGGGAGGGAGGAGGGAGGAAGAAGGAAGAGAACGCGGGGACCGTCTCTTCAAAACGAGGACCCAACACTACAGGATGGTTGGGAAAAAATCTCTATCCTCTTCCTCCTGCACCTCCTCACCCCCCTCGTCCTCTTCATCCTCCTCCTCTTCGTCCTCCTCGTCCTCCTCTTCCTCCTCTCCTCCTCTTCCTCCTCCTTCTCCTCCTCTCCCCATCCCGACATTGTACGCTTTTGCCCGAACCATTGCCTTGTGGCACGATGAGAAGGTTAGTTCCCGACCGCTTGACACCTGGTCTCTCCTGCTTCTCTCGCTCGACTGCAGCGCTGATATTTCTGTCACTGCATCCTCGCCCCCTCCTGCGCGATGCGATTTGTCCGAGCCCCCTCTGGTCTGGTGCAGTCCCTGCGCCTCGCCCCACCAGGCCCGATCCGGTCGCCTCGCACAGCTCGCTCAGCGTGTCCATCCGCTGCCGCACGATGCGGAGCTGGCAGTCCGTCTCAGACAGGATGTCCTCCCGCTGCTGCAGCGAGACCTGGCAGGCTCCGCGGCACCTTCCTCAGCCTCCTGCATCCTCCGATGTCCTCCTTCCGGGCCTTTCCTCGGCATCATCCTCCAACTCCATACTTATCCTCTGTTCTGCCTCATCCTCCTCCACCACCTCCTCATCATCGTCGTTGCCATCCCAGTCATCAGCGTAACCACCACCATCTGAATGATCGTGTTTATCGCCATCATCGCCTTCGTTGTCACCTTTGGCCTCCTGCTCCTGCTCCTGCTCCTGCCCCTCCTCCTCTTCCTCCTCCTCCTGCTCTTCACCAACACCACCACCAACACCATCATGACCATCATCATCACCACTGCCATCATCCCCATCATCAACATCATCATTATCAGGTTCATCATCCTCGTCGCCGCATTCGCCATCATCAATACCATCAGTATCACCACTATCAGTATCAGCATTACCATCATCATCATCAACATCAGCATCGTAATCATCCTCATCAGCAGCATCATCTTCACCACCATAACGATACTAATAGCAATATCAATCATAATCAGAATCATGATGATGATCATCATCACCTTCAGCATTACCATCATCGTCGTCGTCGCACCACCACCATCACCATCATTATCGCCAGCGGCCTCAAGTTCATAACCAGACGCCTCATCATTATCATCATCATCCTCATCATCAGCAGCAACAGCATCATCACCATCACTTCTTATCAGCATCATCATCGGCAGCATCATCATTATCATCAGCATCATCATCATCATCAGCATCAGCATCAGCATCAACATCGTCGTCATCATCAGTACAGTTACCAACATCGCCATCAACATCACCATCCGCGACTACATCGCAATCATCATCAGCATATTATTCATCATCATCACCACCATCACCATCACCATCACCATTAACATCACCATCATCAGCATCATCAGCATCATCATCAACAACAGCATCAGCATGAGCATCCGCATGGGAATCATCACCATCATCATCACCACCACCATAATCATCATCAACAGCAACATCATCATCAGCACCATCAGCGTCCTCGACATCGACACCGACATCGACATCATCATAAGCAGCATGATAATCGCCCTCGTAATCGGCATCGTGCCCTCCTTCTCCTCCGCGACCTCGTCCTCCTCCTCCTCCTCCTGCTCCTCCTGCTCCTCCTCCTTCTCCACCTCCTCCCCCTCCTTCCATCCCTCCCCCTCCTCATCATCATCCGTGCCACAGAATGGGCAACCCATCCAGCTTCCAATACTGGGGCGCGTTCAAACACAGGACGCGCTTTCATGGGCCCCTAGCCTAGAACGGCCAGTGGAGGAGCTGGAAGGGGAGGAAGATGAGGGGGAGAGGGGGAGGGGGAGAAGCGAAAGGAGGGAAAGTGAACGTGGAGAAGGAGGAGGATCAAGGGGAGGAGGAGATGGACCAGAAGGAGGACCAGAAGGAAGACCAGGAGGATTAGGAGAAAGAGGTCACAATTGGGCAGCGGGGCCACACCCCGCCGAAGGGAAGGCTTCGTTATCCCGCTTCCCCCCTCGTTCATTCCTCGAACCTTCAGGACACCGGCGCGGAATTCTTGGATCAGCGCTGGACATCCCTCCCTGGCGCGCGGAGCGCGCCAGGGACGGCGCCTGAGGCGCCGCCAGGGTGGCCCAGCGCCGATCCACGAGGTCCGCGCGGAACTCCTAAAGCTTATGTCTTCGACCTTTTTGTTCTTCTTCGATCCCCTGGGCATGCCGCCGCCGCCGTCGCCGCCGACACCGGCGCGGCCGCCCGCGCGATGAGGATCATCGTCGTCGTCGTCGTCGTCGTCGTCGCCGCCGCCGCGGCCGCCGCCGCCGCCGCGGCCGCCCGCGCGCCGCCTGCCGCGCCACGTCCTGGGCCTGCTGGCCCGCCGCCTCCGCACGCTCGCCGAGGCCGGCGAGGCGCCCGTCCTCGGCGGGGGCCGCCGCGGGCCGCCGCCAGCACGCAGGGCGGCCGGCCGAGGCCCGCGGCCGCTGCCGCGGCAGTCGGGGATCGAGGCAGCCGCCGCCGCCGCCGCCGTCGCCCCCGCCGTCGCCGCAGTCGCCCTTCGAGGCTCCTCGTCGCCGCGGCCGCCGCTGCAGCAGCCGCCGCCGCCGTCGCCGGCGTCGTCGCACCAGTCATCAACACCACAGCCCCCCATCACCATCATAACCACAATTATCGTCATCAGCAGCAGCAGCATCGTCATCATCATCAGCAGCAGAAGCAGCATCGTCATCATCATCACCACCACAACCACCGCCACCACCACCACCACCACCACCACCACCATCATCATCATCATCATCATCATCATCATCATCATCATCATCATCATCATCATCATCATCATCATCATCATCATCATCATCATCAGTATCATCATCAGCATCATCATCAACATCATCAGCATCATAATCATCATAATCAGCAGAACCATCATCAATCAAAAAGCATCATTATCGTTATCATCACCACCATCCTGATCATCGTCGTCATCATGTCCATGGTAAGATACATCATCATCAACATCATCATCTCTATCATCATCATCGTCATCATCATCATCATCATCATCATCATCATCATCATCATCTTCATCTTCAGCATCATCATCATCATCATCATCATCATCATCATCATCATCATCATCATCATCATCATCATCATCATCATCATCTGCATCATCGCCGTCATCACCATCAGCATCATCATCAGCATCACCATCACAATCACAATCATAATCAGAATCGCAATCATCATCAGAAGACTCGTCATCCTCGTTGTCGCCGTCATCATCGTCATCATCATCATCATCATCATCATCAGCATCATCGTCGTCGTCGTCATCGTCATCATACTCGTTATCAGCATCATCATCAACAGCATCATCATCTTTATCATAAGCCCCGCCACCACCCTGATCATCATCATCACCATCATCATCATTATCATCAGCAGCGGCAGCAATGGCATCATCAGCATCATCATCAGCATCATCATGGTCAGCATCATCATGATCAACACAATCTTGATTGTCATCGCCCTCGGTCTCGTATCCTCCCTCTCCTCCACGACCTCCTCCTCCTTCCTCATTCCATCACACCCCCCCCCCATCATCATCATCATCATCATCATCATCAGCATCATCATCATCATCATCATCATCATCATCATCCGTGCCACAGGATGGGCAACCGATCCTGGTTCCAACACTGGGGCGCGTTCAAAAAAAAGCCGCGCCTCACTCATCGAAATCATTTTCAGCAAAATCAACCCCGCCTTCACCATTACCATCATCATCATCATCAGCATCATCACCACCGTCATCCTAATCCGCATCACCATCATCAGCATCATCACCATAAGCAGCATCATCATCGTCATCCTCATCATCCGAATCATCTTCACCATCATCAGTAGCAACATCATCATGATCGTCATCATCATCATCATCAGCAGCAGCATCGTCATCACCACCATCATCATCATCATCATCATCATCATCATCATCATCATCATCATCATCGCATCATCCTCATCGCCATCGTCATCAGCATCTTCATCATCAGCATCATCATCACCATAATCGTAATCGTAACATACAGACTTGTAATACTCAGAATCATCACCATCATCCTCATCATCACCAGCATCATCACCACCATCATCATCACCATCATAATCGCCTTCATCATCGTCATCATCATCATCATCATCATCATCATCACCATCATCATCATCATCATCATCATCAACATCATCATCATCATCATCGCCATCATCACCATCACCACCATCATCAATCACCATCATAATCGCCTTCATCATCGTCATCATCATCATCATCATCATCAACATCATCATCATCCGCATCATCGCCATCATCACCATCAGCATCATCAGAATCGTCATCACCATCATCAGCATCAGCATCAGCATCAGCATCATCATCAGCATCAGCATCAGCATCAGCATCAACATCATCATCAGCATCATCATCATCATCATCATCATCATCATCATCATCATCATCATCATCATCATCATTGCGGGAGGGACCACACACCCACACCTTCGGCCTCCCTGTCTGGCCTCCTGGCCGCGTTCCCACGGACGTCAGTGCGGCGCTGCGCAAGTGCCCCCCCCCCCAGCGCCCAGAATCGCGCATCCGTGCGACAGCGCCTCGGTGCCCAGACATCCGACGATGTGTGAAGGGGCCCTGGGACACACAAATGAATACACACAAATAAAACCATTCCCCATATTTTCCCATATTTTCTGGGTTTTTGTCTTCCCCCCCACTTCCCATATTTTCCCATATTTTCTGGGGAATCGAGGATTAATTGTGTCTGTGTGTTTTTTTCCCTCCTGAATGTGGTTCGTCCGGTGCGCGGACTGGAGGCACCCTCCCCCTGCCCCGGGGGCAGCTTTCCCTCCCGGATCCGTGCGCGATGGCCCCGGAGCCCAGACGGCTGGCCCCGGAGGCCGACACGGAGGAAACCCGCCCAGGCGGACAAAGAAACACTAGGGGGCCACATGCGAACCCTGCCCCTGCCCCCCACGATCTGTGAGGGGGAGGGCGGGGTTCCCTTCGCTCGGGAGCTCCCGCACGAGGCGAACCCCACCCTCCCCCTCATCTGGCCCCCTAAGGGTTCGCATCTGGCCCCCTAAGGGTTGAACAGGGCTGGACCTAAGCGGTGTTTTTGGCGATGTCGTGGGCCGTTTTCGTTTCGACTTCGTTCTGCGGTGAAGGCGGGTTCGAGTCAAAAGCGAGTGAAAACGAAAACAAAACGAAAAAGATAAACACCGTTTAGGTTCAGCCCCGGGGTTAGGGTTCGCACGTGGCCCCCTAAAAACGGGCCCCGGAGGCCGCAACGGCCGGAAGCCCGCCAGGACACACCAAAAAAAGGCTCGTCGGCAAGCCGGGTCCCCGAGGGCTTTCTCTGGCCACAGCTCGGGCCTCCCGCGGCCGCGTGGGACGATCCATACGCAGCCCCGGGGGCTGCTCTCTCCCGGGGGATGCTCTCTCGGCGAGGCGCGGCCGCCGAGAGGCCCCCCCCCCCCGAGGCTGCAGGGGCCGCCGAGGACACCGACGAGGGAACGTCCCGAGGACTGCCGAGGGCGTCGGAGGCTCCCGGACGGCGGCGTCGGCGGCGCAGCGGCGCCGTCGGCGTGGAGAAGATACGGCTCCACACCGAGCCGCATCCGCGATGCGACGCGACCCGCCGACCCCATCTGCTCGGACCCCCTCTGGGAGGCCTACGCTCCCGTCGGGGGACGTCCGAGAGGGGAGCTCGCAGACCGTGGCCCGAGGCGCGTGCGCGGGCGCGGAGGGGACCCGGGGACGTCTTGACATGAGCAGAGGGAGCCACGAAGTCTGGGAGACATCATGGCCCCAGCCTTGATGCGGGCGGGTGGCAATGCTGGCTGACCTGCCTGGGTGGCGCAGAGGCGGGCCCCAAAAAGGCCCCCTGGGGCCCCTCCTGGAGCCAGCAGGGGCCCCAGAGGGGGCCCCTCGGCGCGGACGCGTGCGGCCGCGGAACCCAAACCCCGGCCCCGCCAGCCATCGTTTCTCCTGGAAGGAGTGGGAGGCGCGCAGACAGGGGCAGCAGGAGGGGGAAAGGCTCCTTAGAGGGCGGCTGCTTCTGAGAGGACGCCGGCCCTACATCCATAGACAAGGCCCGCGCCTTCTGAGAAACGGCCTCCTTCTATGGAGCCTTCCCCCTCCTCCGACCCCTTTTTCTGCGAGTGGCCGAGGTTCACCTGAAGCAATGGGAGGCGGGGGTAGGGTTCAGATTTCGCCGCGTGCTCGGCGACTTCCAAACCCAACCCCCGCCGCCCATCGAGTTGCCTGGATCGTTGTTCGGCGAGCTAGCCATCGCTCCGACGTCCATTCCCTGTGCATTTTGCGGTGTTGTGTGTGTGCGTGCGTGCGTGCGTGCGTGCGTGTGTGTGTGTGCGTGTGTTGTGTGTTGTGTGTTGTGTGTTGTGTGTTGTGTGTGTGTTGTGTATTGTGTGTGTTGTGTCTTGTGGGTTGTGAGTAGTGTGTGTTGTGTGTTGTGTGTGATGTGGGTTGTCTGTTGTGTGTGTGTGTTTGTGCTTGTGTTTGTTTGTGTGTGTGTGTGCGTGTGCGTGTGCGTGTGCGTGTGCGGGTGCGGGTGAAGGTGAAGGTGCGGATGCGTGTGAGGGTGCGTGTTCCTGTGCGAGTGCGTGTGCGAGTGCGTGTGCGTGTGCGTGTGCGTGTGCGTGTAGGTGTAGGTGTGGGCGTGGGTGTGGGTGTTGGTGTTGGTGTGGGTGTGGGTGTGGGTGCGGGTGTGGGTGTGGGTGTGGGTGCGTGTGTATGTGTGTGTGTGGGTGTGCGTGTGTGCGTGTTGTGTGTGCTGGTGTGCGTGTATGCGTTGGTGTGTTGTATGCGTGTTGTGTGTGCTGGTGTGCGTGTGTGCGTTGGTGTGTGTTGGTGTGTTGGTGTGTGTTTTGTGCGTGCGTGCGCGCGCGTGTGCGTGTGTGCATGTGTTTGTGTGTGCGCGTGTGCGTGTGTGCGTGTGTGCGCGTGTGCGTGTGTGCGTGCGTGTGTGCGTGTGTGCGTGTGTGCATGTGTGCGTGTGTGCATGTGTGCGTGTGTGCGTGTGCGTGTGCGTGTGCGCGTGTGTGCGTGTGTGCGTGTGTGCATGTGTGCGTGTGGTGCGTGCGTGTGTGGTGTGTGCGTGGGTGGTGTGTGGTGTGTGTGTGTGCGGACGTGTGGGCGTGCGTGCGTGCGCATGTGCGCGTGTATGGTGTGTGTGTGTGGAGTGTGTGTGTGTTGTGTGTTGTGTGTTGTGTAGTGTGTGTGTTGTGTGTGGTGCGGTGTGCGTTGTGTGTTGTGTGCTGTGTGGTTTGTGCTGTGTGTTGTGTGTCGTGTGTGGTGTGTGGTATGCGGTGTGTGGTGTGTGGGGTGTGGTGTGTGGTGTGTGGTGTGTGGTGCGGGCGTGTGCGGAGTGTCGTGTGTGGTGTGTGGTATGCGGTGTGTGGTGTGTGGTGTGTGGTGCGCTGTGTGGGGTCTTTTGTGCGTGGTGCGTGGTGTGTGGTGCCTGGTGTGTGGTGTGCGGTGGTGGTGTGGGTGTGCGGTGTGTGGTGCGTGGTGCGTGGTGTGTGGTCTGTGGTGCGCGTGTGTGTGTGTGGTGTGTGGTTTTTGGTGTGTGGTGTGTGGTGTGGTGTGCTGGTATGTGGTGTGGTGTTTGGCGTGTGGCGTGTGGTGCGTGGTGTGGTGCGTGGTGCGTGTTGTGTGGCGTGTGTGTGGTGTGTGCGTGTGTGGTGCGTGGTGCGTGGTGTGTGTGTGTGGTGTGTGGTGTGTGGTGTGTGGCGTGTGGCGCGTGGTCTGGTGTGTGCGGTGTGTGGTGTGCGTGCGTGTGTGGTGCGTGGTGTGTGGTGCGTGGTACGCGGTGAGTGCGTGCGTGGTGTGTGGTGTGTGGTGTGCGGTGCGTTGTGTGTTGTGTGCGGTGTGTGGTGTGTGGTGTGTGGTGTATTGTGTGTGGTGTGTGGTGTGCGGTGCGCGGTGTGCGGTGTGCGGTGTGGTATGTGTTGTGTGTTGTGTGCTGTGTGGTGTGTGTTGCGTGGTGGGTGTTGTGTGTCTTTGCGTGCTGTGCGTTGTGTGGTGCGTGTTGTGCGGTGTGTGCTGTGTGTTGCGTGTTGCCTGTTGTGCGTTGTGTGTGGTGTGCTGAGTGTTGTGTGTTGTGTGTTGTGTGGTGTGTGCTGTGTGTTGTGTGTTGTGTGTTGTGTGTTGAGTGCTGTGTGCTGTGTGTTGTGTATTGTGTTGCGTGCTGTGTGATGTACGATGTGTGTTGTGTGCTGTGTGCTGTGTGCTGTGGGTTGTGTGGTTAGTGTTGTGTGTTGGTTGCTGTTTGCTGTGCGTTGTGTGGTGTGCGTTGCGGTTTGTGTGGTGTGTGCTACGCGCTGTGTACAATGTGCTGCGTGCTGTGTGCTGTGTGCTGTGCGCTGCGTGCTGCGTGCCGCGTGCTGTGCGCTGTGCGTTGCGGATTGTGTTGTGCGGAGTGCTGCGTGGTGTGTGGTGCGTGGTGCGTGGTGCGCGGTGCGTGGTGTGTGGCGTGTGGCGCGTGGTGCGTGGTGCGTGGCGTGTGCGCGTGCGCGTGCGTGCGTGCATGCGTGCGCATGTGCGCGGGCGCGCGCGTCTCTGTGCGTGTGTTTCTCTGTGTGCGTGCGTGCGTGCGTGTGTGCGTGTGCGTGTCTGTGTGTGTGTTGGGTTGTGTAGTGTTGTGATGCGTTGGTATAGGTTGCTGTGTGTTGTGTTGTGGTGTGGTGCGGCGTGGCGTGGTGTGGTGTGGCGTGTTGCGTTGTGGTGTGGCGTGGTGTGGTGCGGTCTGCTGCGTTGTGTTGCGTTGTGGTGCGTTGTGTTGTGTTGTGATGCGATGTGCTGTGCTGTGCTGCGCTGTGCTGCGCTGTGCTGTGCTGTGCTGCGCTGTGCTGCGCTGTGCTGTGCTGTGCTGCGCTGCGGTGTGTTGTGTTGTGGTGTGTTGTATTGTGGTGTGGTGTGGTGTGCTGTGGCGTGCTGTGGCGCGGCGTGGTGTGGTCTGTCGTGCTGTGCTGTGCTGTGCTGTGCTAAGCTGGGCTGTGCTGTGCTGTGCTGCGGTACGTTGCGTTGTGTTGTGTTGTGTTGTGTCGTATTGTGTTGCGGTGTGTTACGGATGTGGTGTGGCGTGGTGTCGTGTCGCGTCGCTCGGTACTGTGTTGTGTTGTGTTGCGTTGTGTTGTGGTGTGTTGCGGCGTGGCGTGGATTGGTGTGGCGTGGCGTGGCGTGGCGTGGTGCGGTGTGGCGTGGTATGTTGTGTTGCAGCGTGGTGTGGTCGGGCGTGGTGTGGCGTGGCATGGTGTGGTGTGGTGTGCTGTGGTGTGGTGTGCTGTGCTATGATGTGCTGTGGTGTGTTGTGGTGGGCTGTGCTGTGGTGTGTTGCGTTGTGATATGATGTGGTGTGTTGTGACGTGTTCTGTTAAGTCGGGTTGTAGTGGATTGTGTTGCGTTATGTTGTGGTGTGGTGTGTTGTGTTGTGTTGTGCTGTGCTGTGCTGTGCTGTCCTGTGCTGTGCTGTGCTGTGCTGTGCGGTGCTGTGCTGTGCTGTGCTGCTGTGCTGTGCTGTGCTGTGGTGTGGTGTGGTGTGCTGTGCTGTGCTGTGATGTGTTGTGTTGTGCTGTGTTGTGGTGGGCTGTGGTGTGTTGTGTTGCGCTGTGTTGTGTTGTGTTGTGCTGTGCTGTGCTGTGCTGTGCTGTGCGTTGCTGTGCTGTGCGGTGCTGTGCTGTGCTGCTGTCCTGTGCTGTGCTGTGCTGTGCTGTGTTGTGATGTGGTGTGCTGTGCTGTGTTGTGCTGTGCTGTGCTGTGATGTGTTGTGTTGTGTTGTGTTGTGTTGTGGTGTGTTGTGTTGCGTTGTGTTGTGTTGTGTTGTGTTGCGTTGTGATTTGTTGTGCTGTGTTACGGTGTGTTGCGTTGTGTTGTGTTGTGTGGTGTCGTGTCGTGTCGTGTCGTGTCCTGTCGTGTTGTGTTGTGTTGTGCGATGTTGTCGTGTGCTGTGCTGTGTTGTGTTGTGTTGTTTTGTGTGGTGTGGCGTGGTGTGGTGCGGTGTGGAGTGGTGTGGTGTGGCGCGGTGTGGTGTGGCGCGGTGTGGTGTGGCGTGGCGTGGTGTGGCGCGGCGCGGTGTGGTGTGGCGTGGCGTGGTGTGGGCGTGGCGTGGTGTGGCGTGGCGTGGTACGGCGTGGCGTGGTGTGGCGCGGCGCGGTGTGGTGTGGCGTGGCGTGGTGTGGGCGTGGCGTGGTGTGGCGTGGCGTGGTACGGCGTAGTGTGGTGTGGTGTGGCGTGGTGTGGTGTGGTGTGGCGTGGCGTGGTGCGGCGTGACGTGGTGTGGTGCGGCGTGGTGCGTGGGGGGGCGTGTGGGGGTATATGTAGGGGCGTGTGTGGGTGTGTGTGGGTGTGTGTGGATGTGGGTGTGTGGGGGTGCAGGTGGGGGTGCGCGTGGGGGTGGCCGGGCGCGTGCGTGAGTAGGTGCGCGGGTGCGCGGGCGTGCGCGTGCGCGTGCGTATGCGCGTGCGCGTGCGCGTGCGCGTGCGTGTGCTTGTGCGTGCGCGCGTGCGTGTGCGTGCACGAGTGCGTGTGCGTATGCGCGTGCGCGTGCGTGCGCGTGTCCGTGTGCGAGCGCGAGCGTGTGCGCGTGCGTGTGCGTGGGTGTGTGTGTGTGTGTGCGTGCACGTGTGCGTGTGCGTGTGCGTGTGCGCGTGCGCGTGCGTGCGCGCGTGCGTGCGCGTGTGCGTGTGCGCGTGCGTGTGCGTGTGTGTGTGCGTGTGCGCGTGCGCGTGCGCGTGCGTGTGCGTGTGCACCTGCGTGTGCGTGTGCGTGTGCACGTGCGTGTGCGCGTGCGTGTGCGCGTGCGTGTGCGTGTGCGTGTGCGCGTGCGTGTGCGTGTGCACCTGCGTGCGCGTGTGCGTGCGTGCGTGCGTCTGAACGTTCGTGTGCGCGTGCGCGTGCGTGTGCGTGTGCGTGTGCGTGTGCATGTGCGCGTGCGTGTGCGCGTGCCTGTGCGTGTGCGTGCGCGTGTGCGTGCGCGTGTGCGCGTGCGTGCGCGTGTGCGCGCGTGTGTGCGTGTGCGTGTGCGTGAGAGTGTGCGTGTGCGTGTGCGTGTACGTGTGCGCGAACGTCTGCACGTGCGCGTGCGTGTGCGTGTGCGCGTGCGTGTGCGCGTGCGTGTGCGCGTGCGCGTGCGCGTGCGCGTGCGCGTGCGTGTGCGCGTGCGTCTGCGAGTGCGTGCGCGTGTGCGTGTGCGTCTGTGCGCGTGCGCTTGCGCTTGCGTGTGCGTATGCGTGTGCGTGCGCGTGTAGGGGTGCGCGTGCGGGTGCGCGCGCGTGCGCGTGTGCGTGTGCGTGTGCGTGTGCGTGTGCGTGAGCGTGTGCGCGTGCGTGCGCGTGTGCGTGTGCGTGTGCGTGTGCGTGCGCGTGTGCGTGTGCGTGTGCGCGTGCGCGTGCGAGTGCGCGTGCGCGTGCGCTTGCGTGTGCGTGCGCGTGCGCGTGCACGTGCATGTGCGTGCGCGTGCGCTTGCGCTTGTGCGTGCGTGCGCGTGTGCGCGTGCGTGTGCGTGCGCGTGTGCGTGTGCGCGTGCGTGTACGTGCGCGTGTGCGTGAGAATGTGCGTGTGTGTGTGCACTTGTGTGCGTGTGCGTGCGCGTGTGCGTGTGCGTGTGCGTGTGCGTGAGCGTGTGCGCGTGCGTGTGCGTGTGCGTGTGCGTGTGCGTGTGCGCGTGCACGTGCGCGTGCGTGTGCGCGTGCGCGCGCGTGTGCGGCTGCGTCTGCGCCTGCGTCTGCGCCTGCGCCTGCGCCTACGCCTGCGCCTGCGCCTGCGCCCGCGCCTGCGCCTGCGCCTGCGCCTGCGCCACGCCTGCGTCTGCGTTTGCGTCTGGCAGCCAGCGCGCGGGCACGGGGCGCCCCCAGACCCAACGACCCTCATCTCGGCGGCGAGCGAGGGGGGGAAGTGAGGAGGAGCAGGCCCTCTCAAAGGCGGCGGGGCCTCTCAGTAGCCCTCGGGCGTTCCGAGAGGTTCTGTGTGTTGCAGCACTTCTCTGAAGGCCAAGGGGCGTTCGAGCCTGCTGAAAAGGCCCGCCCCTTCGCACTTCCCCTGCGGACTCGCCGCCGATCTGCCCTCCCGGGCATGGGGCGCCCCAGACCCAATGCGACCCAATTGCACTGGGGCGCCCTGGACGACTTTTGCTCACCACCCCCACAAAAACGAGCTGGTCTGGCACAAGACCGTGGAGAGGGGGTTGTGTACAAAATTGGCCCCCCCTGGGGACGCGATTTCTGCACACCACCCCGACGAACAAGCTGGCCCGGCACAAGCTACGCGCGCCGGGGGCGGTGGCCATCAACGACCCTCATCCCGTCGTGCCCCCCCCAAAAAAAACACGACGTGGTTTCGCCATCTTCGGCGTCTGGGTCACCTAGCCGGGCCCCAGGACCGTCAAAAACCGGCCCAGGAGGAAAAGCCAGTACTGGGGAACGGGTCGAGACCTCCGAAAACCCACGCTGTGAAAAAATCACTCTGCGTCGGGGGTCCCAGATGGGCGGGCACATGTGAACTCTACTCCAGGGGCCCAGGGACACACAACCAAATAGACACACATCCCAGGATGTCCTATAGTTTCCTATATCTTCTGGGCTTTTGCCTTTCCTGGGGATCAACGATTCATTGTGTCTGTACGATTTTTGTCCCTCCTGATCTACCCATGTAGGTCAGATTCCAAAAAGACCAGCCACGGCTCAGAATTTGAAGGATGCCCGCAGTCAGGTGAGCCCCAGCGAGAGCGCCCGATACGCCAGCGACGAGCGGAACTGTCGGGGCAGGGCGCGCTCGGGGTCGCAGACCAGAGCCGGGTGGGGCAGTGCGGGGTACGCCGGCGCTTCTTCGGGGGCGCTGGGAGGGAGGCCACGCCCGAGGGGTCCTCCTCTTCCTCCTCCTCCTCCTCCTCCTCCTCCTCCTCCTCCTCCTCCTCCTCCTCCTCCTCCCCCGTCCACCTCACCCTCCCCAGTCCACCTCACCCTCCACCTCATCCTCCTCCGTTTTCGGGATGCGGGGCGCCGCGCCACTCGAGGGCGCCGAGAGGGCTTCTCTGGCGAAGCCTCTGGGGCCGCACCGGCCCCCCTTCTCGGCCGCGGTGTGCTGCCGCGTGGCTCGCACGCCCACCGGGCAGGCGCGTGCGGTCAGAAACTGGAGAGGGCGCACGCCGAAAACCTGCCAACCCTGCGATATGTACAAGTTGGTCCTAAACTGGCATCTGCCGTGCTCCCTGCGCGCTGAAGAGTGGGAGGAGGGTGAGGAGGAGGAGGAGGAAGAAAGGAGGAGGAGGAGGAGGAAAAGGAGGAAAAGGAGGAGGAGGAGGAGGGGGAGGAGGAAGAGGACGGAGGAGAAGGAGGAGGAGGAGGATGCCGTGCTCCCTGCGCGCTGAAGACTGAGAGCTGGTCCTGGCAAGGTCGGCCCCTCTTCGATCTCGAGGCGAGCGCCCCGTCTGCTGCTCACTGCCCTTGCGCTGGCTGACTGTCTACACGATCTTCGGGGCTTGTGGCCGGCTCCTCGTCGGTCGGCCCCTCGGCTTCTGTGTCGTCGCCCTCCTCTCGAACTTCAGCATCAACGTCAACATCCTCGACCTCATCGTCATCACCAGCGCTCCCCGTGTCCTCCAGGTGCTTAGAAAGTAATACCTCAGAGACGCGGTCCAGCAACGAGGCAAGATGCATGAATCTATCCAACTGGTCCTCTGTAGTAAGCGCTTTAAATTTCATACCGTCGCTGACCGGGAGCTTCGAGATGGTACCCCAATAGAACTTATCCGGATCATCCGAGTCGGCGTGCTCGCCAAGTAAGTCGAGAGGCAACCGGACTCTCTGCATCAGGGTCTGAACTCTGGACGTCGCCGAGCGGCACCTGGATACAAGCTCGTCGGGGGCAGAACTCGTCTCGACTACCTTGTCCACGCGGGCGACGTTGTAACCGTCCCGCTCGCCGCAGTCCTTCACCGCAAAACGATACTCCCCGATGCAATCCACGAGGGACCTGCCATCTGGAAGCATCTTGATCTCGCGGATGAACAGCATGGTGCCGATCCTCGAGTACCCGTTCTGGGAAATCTCGGGCGGGCCCCGAACTGGAGCACACATGCCGAAGCGCCGGGTGCCAGAAGTGATGGCCCGGCGCATCATCAGCCGATAGCGAGGCTCGAAGATGTGCAGCGGGCACTCCTGATGCGGAAATGCCAGCGTGCAGACGAAGATTGGCGACCACTCCTTCATGTCCTGAATCTCCTGGTCCAGCGCCTGCAGACCCAGCTGCACCGATTCCGGGCACACGGCCTGTAGGGCCTGACCCAGGCCAGCCGTCTCCGCATACTGATCGATGAAGCCGGCGAGCGGCCCTCGACAGAGTGGACAACCGCGCTCGAAGTCCAGCTGACGTGCCAAGCAACGCTTGCAGAATGTGTGCCCGCAGGCCACCGTCACGGGTTGGTACAGCGTGGCGTAGCAGACGGCGCACTCCAGCGATGACAGCAGGCCGTCCACGCTTCCGCGAGGAGCGCTGATGTGGAAGCTCTGGCATGATCCCCACAAGAGTTCGGGCAAGGAGCTCGAAGCCTGCTGGAGATCTTCATGCTCAGCCTGTCCGTAGCGCTCCACCGCGAGGCTCCGAATCCCGGTGGGACAGGCACCGTACCTTTCCTTCACCGATCGGCTTGGAGTAAGCAGATGACGAAAGTGGTCAAAGCGGGAAGCCATGTTCGGCGCTTCGACTGCAAAGCGATCCCAGAGTTGAACCACCTTCAATCGCGCGACGGCTGCGTCGCCCACGCGGCCATCATCTTCAGCTGCAGCCGCATGCTTCTCGTACGCCTCAATGGCCTCCAAAGGCGACCTTGCGGCCGACACTCTGGAAGCTGGTTCTTCTGCTGGGCCTGTTTTCCACCACCACCACCATAGGTAGGAAAGGGAAGGGGTCCTCCTCCTCCTCCTCCTCCTCCTCCTCCTCCTCCTCCTCCTCCTCCTTTCCTCCTCCTTCCCCCCCTCCAACTTATGGTGGTGGTGGAAAACAGGCCCATCATCTTCCGCCGTGGGCCGGGGGCACCCTTCCTTGGCAGCGCTCGAGGCCACTCCGTGATCCAGCAGCGCCACCACCACAGGCGCCGGCGCAGGAGCGCGCTGCCGGTCCTGGCCGCCCGGGGGCTCGCGCTCCAGACATGCAGGCGCCCAGCGGCAGCTCGTTGCCGCATCGATGGTCAGGTGGTCCCTGCATATGACGTGCCCGCACGCCACGGCAACAGGCTTGGCGACACGCTGAAAGCACACCGAGCAGATACCAAATGGAGGTCCTGCTGCGTCTGCCCATGAAGAGATGACCGATTCTCCGATGTCTGCCACCCTTTGTGCTAAAGTCTCTGGCCATGCACCATCCTCTCGAGGTGCGCCTGAGCTCACCAATCTTGACGGTGCTGAAGTCACTGCATTATCTTCTGCGGCCTCATCTGCCCCTGTGCGACGCCTCTTTTGCAGCCTCTGGGTGGTCCCCTCACGTAGCTCCACGGTGGGAGCTTGATTTCGGGCGAAGCTGGGATGGGCTCCTCGACGACAGCTGCAGACCGATCCCATTCTGAGCGTGGGTGACTTGCCAATGCAATGGGAGCCACCCGTGTGGCCCGGCCCCTCCTTGAGCCACAGGCTACTCGAACCAAAATGGCTACAGTCTTGCTTCTGCGGTGTGCCATCTTGGGGCCCTCTTTAGGTCCTTTGTGAACTCATTTGCGCCCTCTTGACGCTTGCTGGGGCCCTCCTGGGGCCATCTATCTGGCTCTCTGGGGGGCGCGACGACGACGACAGCGACGATTTCAGTGACGTCCTCCTCCTCTGGACATGTTTCAAGAGAGAGGGAGGACGCACAAGTGGAAGAGCGAGGGGGAATTCCTCGTGCCTTTCCCACTGCGGCAACTCAGGCCGGAGCACATGGCGCTGCTACGCCCGCTCTCTGGTGTGCTACTCGCGGCGCCTGCTGGCACTTGGGGTGTCCGAGTGCCACGCCTACGATATCACTGCGACCCGCTGCGTGTGAGTCCTCATGCGCGTGAACCTGAGTGTGAGTGATCTGTGTGAGCGAGACCGAGTATGATTGAGTCTGAATGTGAGTGAGTGTGGGTGTGAGTGAGTCTGATTACGAGTGAGTCTGAGTATGAGTGAATCTGTGTGGGTGGTTCTGAGTGCGACTGAGTCGGAGTGCGATCGAATATGAGTGCAAGTGAGTCTGCATATGTGTCTGATTAGTATGAGCCTGAGTATGGGTGAGTCTGAATACGAGTGAGTCTGAAAATGAGTGAGTCTGAGGGTGGGTGAATCCGAACGTGAGTCTGTCTAAGTGTGAGTTAATATGAATGTGAGAGTGTCTGAATGCGAATGAATATGAATGCGAGTGAGTCGAAGACTGAGCGAGTCTGATTATGAGTGAACATTGGTATGCGTGAGTCTGAGAATTGCTGATCAGTATGTCTCGGTGTAAATGAATGTATCTGGGTGAGAACGAACAGGAGAAGGTAAATGAGTGAGTGGGGAGCACACAACAGACGAGCCTGGAGGCTGGAGGGGGCCGAAACAAGCAAACCACCTGAGAAATCTCCACAAACTGGGCGCGATGAATGAAGTGCAAACGCTCGTGGCGGCTCCCCGTTGGGGGGACCAGGTGCCAGGCCTGCGGTATCGCGGCGAGCACTGGACCACCAGAAGAGAAAGGCCGAGGGGCCACCGCCTGAAACATCTCCACAGTCTGGGCGCGAAGGCTGGAGTGTCCCCACCCCTGGCGGCTCCCCCCTTGGGGTGCCCGAGTGCCACACGTGGTACATCGCGGTGAGCACTGGACGACGACGAGGGATAAACCCGGGAGGGGGGAGGCGAAACACAAACCACATGAGACAGCCCCACAATCTGGGCACGAAGAATGACATGTCCTCACCCCTGGCGGCTCCCCTTTGGAGTCCCCAATGGCACGCCTGCTAGAGCATCGTGACAATTGGACCACAAAAAAAGCCTGAGGGCCGAAACAGGCAAGCCGCCTGAGGCATCCCCATTATCTGAACGCGAGGAACGAAGTGAGAGCACCACGCCTGGCTTCCCCTTTGGGTGCCCAAGTGCCACGCCTGCTGCATCGCGGTGAGCATTGGACCACCAAACCAGAAAGTCTGAAGGGGCGAAATGGGCAACGCATGAGACCTCCCCACAATATGGGCGCGAAGAAAGAGGTCCAATTACCATTGGCGGCTACCCCTTGGAATGAGTGCGCCTAAGTGCGAGTGAGATTGAGGATGAGTGAGTCTGAGTGTGAGGGAGTCTGAGCCTGAGCGAGTCGGAGTGTGAGTGAGTATGCATTTGAGTGAGTCTGACTGTAAGTTAGTGTGGATTTGAGTCAGTCTGAGAGTAAGTGAGTCTGAATGTGATTGAATCAGAGTGCGAATTAGTCTGAAATTGAAGCCTGAGAATCAGTAAGTCTGAGTGTGAGCGAGCCGGAATTGGACTGAAGCTGAGCGTCGGTTAGCCTGTGCGAGAAAGTCTCACTATGAGTGAGTATGAGTGTGAGTGATGAGTGGATCATGCCATCAGTCGCCGCAATCGGCATCGGCGCTCGTTGTCGTCGTCGACCGATCGTCGATCGATCGGGGTTCGAGGATCGAGGTGTTTCGGTTTTCTCCATCCTTGGTGAACTTCCAGAGGTCTCCATTGCAGAGGCGAGAGGCCTCAAGGGACCTCGGGGGACCCTGGAGACTCCAGGGAACCTCTGGAGACGTTCAGGGCACTCCGAAGCGCCCTCCTCCCCCCCTCGCTGTGCGCGTGCGGAGGCTCATATCCCTGCCCCTGTCGTACGTCACTGGCCTCGCTTTCGAGCCCTGCTGCTGTCATAGAGCGTGCCGAGTGTGCCAGGCGTCACAGTCAGAACGGAGGTTGGGAGACAAGCTTCAATGGTAAGAAAAACAAATACTCGTTCCGGAGTTCGCCGCCGAGGAGGAGGAGGAGGAGGAGGAGGAGGAGGATTGACGACGACGACGACAGACGACGACATCCGACGGCCAACGACCGACGGCGACGACGGCGACGACGACGACGGAAGACGAGGACGAGGACGAGGACGAGGACGAGGACGAGGACGAGGACGAGGACGAGGACGAGGACGCCGAAGACGAAGACGAAGACGAAGACGAAGACGAAGACGAAGACGAAGACGACCGCGCACCCACGCGCACACGGTTGGGAAAGAGAGCAAGAAGTGGAGGGGGGAGGGGGGGCGTGAGAAGGGATAAGGAGGAGGAGGAGGAGGAGGAGGAGGAGGAGCAGGAGACTCTGGAGACTCTGGTATCGGACCCCGTCCTTTCCACGGGCTCCCCAGGGTGGCGCTGCAAGCCGCTTCCGCCCTCTGGGAGCCCCTGTCCTGGCCCTGCCGCGGCTCGCCAACGCGTGCGCCACTAGCACACTCCCGCCGCGGAAAAAAAGGCGGCCCGCGCTCCAGAGCCTCAGGGCTAGCGTCCACATGCGGTCTGGCCGGTGCCGCCCAGCAACAGAGTACGCCACGCGCGCGCCGGCGGGGAGGCCAGGGCCGTCGGGCGGGAGCAGGTGGGCGGACGGGCGGAGCAAGTCGTGCCCGATGTGGCGGCGCGCACAGGGAGGCAGGGGGAGGGGGAGGGCTTCTTGGAAGAAGGCTGCTTCTCAGAGGGCGCTGCACATCGGCCTCGATACGTCCCTCGGAACCACTGGATCTCGGAGATTCCCAGGCCCAGCCGCCCGCCTGCGCGTTCGTCGTCGTCTGCCTGCTTCCCCCCTCCTCGTCCCCCTCCGCGGGGCAGCACATCCTGCCCGTGACCAGCGTGGCGGCGCGCAGGTTGGTTGAGCCAAAAAGGGGGTCCAGCTGAAAGGGGATGGTGCAGTAGATATTGGGCATTAGTATTGCAAATGTATTGCGCCAGAGAATTGCATTGCATTGTATTGCAGCTAGTGTATTTCACGCGAACATCCAGCAATACATTCGCGCACCGATGTGTACTGCACGCCCCAAATCTATTACAACCCTACAAATCTATTGCGCCAATTCTATTGCACCACCCCCTTTCAATTGGACCCCTTTTGGGTCAACCAGAGCAGGGCTTCGCTGTGCACCGGATTTCGCCGGTGGGACACTCTCTCCTCCTCTGGGTAGGGCGCGCAGAAAGTCGGGTGTTGCTAAAAGTGCCCCTGGCCCATGGTGCCCCCAAGATTCTCCGGGAGGGGGGGGGGGCCAGACGGCCTCCAGAGCACCCCACACGAGGCAAGGAGGACCCAAGGGGCTCCAAAGTAAAGCGAAAAGCTGGGGGCACCTTGGGCCACGGGCACAATCAGCAACCCCCGAGAGGGGGGCGGGGCGACGCGCTCTGTCCCGATCCTGACCCCGTGGTTCGGAAGAGGCCTCTGGAGGGCCAGGGGTGCCCGGGACCAGAGTGGCGGCGCGTCGGGCCTCGCTGCGCACCGGACTTCGCCAGTGGGAGACTCTCCCCTCGTCTGGCTAGGGCGCACTGAGGGGGGGCGGGGCGGTCCGTCTCCGTCCCGGTCCTGCCTCCGCTCTCTGGCGGGGACCTCTGGAGGGCCAGGGGTGCCGGCGGCAGCGCCGCGGCGGGCGCTGCTGAGGGCCGGCAGGCGGCGACAGCGTCGGCGGGCGCGGGCCGCGGAGGACGGCGCCTGTCCGCGCCCTCCTCCCTCCCTCTCCTCCTCCTCCTCCTCCTCCTCCTCCTCCTCCTCCTCCTCCTCCTCCTCCTCCTCCTCCTCCTCCTCATCCTCCTCTCCTCCTCCTCCTCCTCCTCCCTCCCTCCCTCCCTCCCTCCCTCCCTCCTCCCTCCCTCCCTCCCTCCCTCCCTCCTCCCCTCCTCCTCTCCCCTCCTCCTTTTCCTCTTACTCCTCCTCTTCCTCCTCCTCCCCTCCTCCTCCTCCTCCTCCTCCTCCTCCTCCTCCTCCTCCTCCTCCTCCTCCTCCTCCTCCTCCTCCTCCTCCCCCTCCCTCCCTCCCTCCCTCCCCTCCCTCCCTCCCTCCCTCCCTCCCCTCCCTCCCTCCCTCCCTCCTCCCTGCCCCCCCCCCTCCCTCCCTCCCTCCCTCCCTCCCTCCCCCCTCCCTGCCTCCGTCCCTCCCTCCCTCTCTCTCCCTCCCTCCCGCCCTCCTCCTCCTCCTCCTCCTCCTCCTCCTCCTCCTCCTCCTTCTCCTCCCTCCTCCTCTCCTCCTCCTCCTTCCCCTCCCTCCCTCCCTCCCTCCCTCCTCCCTCCCTCCCTCCCTCCCTCCCTCCCTCCCTCCCTCCCCCTCCTCGCTGTCGGGCCCGCTTGTCGGTGGGCCCTCTCCGGCCGCGGGCGGACACGGAGGGCGACGGCGCAGCGCACGGCGGCGGCCCGCGCGCACGGCGGCGGTTTGCGCGGGTCCTGCCCGTCCACGCGCACGCGCAAAGCGGAGAGCCGCGCCTCGCGACGGGCGGCGACGACGACGACGGCGACGACGACGAGGACGAAGAGGACGACAACGACACGACGATGACGACGACGACGACGACGACGACGACGACGACGACGACGGCCACGAGGAGAATGACCACGACGACGACGACGAAGACGACGACGACGACGACGACGACGACGACGACGACGACGACGACGAGGACGAGGACGAGGACGAGGACGAGGACGAGGACGACGAAGACGACGACGACGACGACGACGACGACGACGACGGCGACGAGGACGGATGGAAGGGACTAGGGGGAGGGAGGAGGATGGAACACGAGAGGGAGTAGCAGGAGGGGGGCGAAGAGCAGAAAACAGGTGACAGAACCAGACGGGAAGATCGGGCGGGTAGGCCCTAACGGGCGGGATGGACTCCCTGGGCGGCGGCAGCTGCACCACGACGTTTTGGTGCGAGGGCAGCGTTCCTGCTTCCCGTGTTCGAGCCTGTTTCGCAGACGCCCTGGGCGGTCAATGCAGACGCCGCCATCGTCGGATGATGGATCGCGTCAGGTGGTTCTGCGCGAGGCCTGCCATCATCGATCGAGCGCACGGCTCACACGACAACAGCACGACCTCCGACGTGGCCGCAAGTACGCTGGCCAACACCGAAAGAGTCAACAGGAACACGTAGCACACGGAGTCCAACATATCTGCCGCCGCCGAACGGCGGTTCGCAATGGAACAGGTGCCAGCTGCCTTGCCAACGATCGTGTCCAACAGGCTCGGGCAGTGCGAAGGTCTATGAATATCGTCCTGCATGCTGGCAGGGACGGGCACGAATTGCGTCAGCTGTCAAACATTGAAAATCTCGTAATGGACAAATCCAAATGCTAGCGCGGTTGAAGATGAGGCAGGGACCAGAGCAGCAGCATGGCGGCCCTCGGAATCACTGCACGACGTTTCCAATGACCACTGGCACCTGCTATACCCAACAACGCTCATGCCTCGGCCGCCGCCGAACCGACCCACCAAGACCTGAGGCGATTCCCCGCCGTCAGGCCGCCCGACAAGCAGGGAAGAAAACTGGCCTTGTGCGGGCGGCGGCGCAGGCGACCGCTTGCGCCGCGGTCGTGCGCGGACCGCGGACGCCATCGCCATCGGCGGTCGCAGCGCCACCGCCAACGCCACAGCCAACGTCCTGGCTGGTCCACCAAGGCCAAAATCTTCGCAATAAGCGTCGCCGCCGCCGCCGTCGTCGTGGTCGTCGTTGTCCTCGCTGGTCTCGCAACAGCTGGGAAGAGACAGCCGTGGACCCTCTCTGTGCCCCACGCTGAATGGCCCGCGGGGCGCGAAGAGAGAAGAGACAGGAGGAGGGGGAGAAGGACGAAGAGGAGGAGGACGACGAGCAGGAGGAGGAGGAGGAAGGCAAAAGGAAGAAGACGAGGACAAGGAGAACGAGGATGAGGAGGACGAGGACTCAGAAAATGCGGAGGGGGCAGAGGAAGAAGAGGAGGAGAAGGACGAGGAGAAGGACAAAGGAGGAGAAGGAGGAGGAGGAAGACGACGACGACGACGAGGAGGCGTCGCCCTCCCCCCCTCCGCCTTGCTGCCTTATCCCCCTCTCTCCCCCCACTTGGCCCCCCCTTTTCCCCCGTCAAAAAATAAACCCGACCCCCCAAAAGTGAACCAGACCCCGCCCAAATGTAGACCCACCGCCCAACAGTAGACCAGACCGCCCAAAAGTAGACCAGACCCCGCCCAAAAGTAGACCAGACCCCGCCGAAAAGTCAGCCAGACCACCCAAAAGTAGACCATACCCCGCCCAGGAGTAGACCAGCCCCCGCTCAAAAGTATACCAGACCACCCGAGGAGTAGACCAGACCCCGCTAAAAAGTAGACGAGCCCCCGCCCAAAAGTAGACCAGACCACCCAAAAGTAGACCAAACCCTGCCGAAAAATACACCAGACCCCGCCCAAAAGTAGACCAGACCGCCCGCTAATAGACCAGACACCGCCCAGATGTAGACCAGACACCGCCCAAAAGTAGACCAGACCGCCCACAAATAAACCAGACCCCATCAAAAGGTATACTAGAATCCGCACCAAAAGTAGACCAGACCTTGGACAAAAGTAGACCGGACCCCGCCAAAAAGCAGACCAGACCCCGCACACAAGCAGACCAGACGAGGAGTGGGAAGAATGGGGGAGGGGAGGGGGAGGAATGGGGGAGGGAGCGAAGTTTTTGCCCCGCCCTCTGGCTCCCAAGGTTGGCGCGGTGGCTGAGGGCCTGGACGCGCCTGTCGAGGAGACAGGTTGGCCCCTGCTAGCTGGCACGGGGTCCGGGGCTGAAGAAGGCCTGCCGGACGCAGGTGCAAATTACTACGAAAAGGCGGAGGCGGTCTGCGCCATTTTGGCCGTCGAAATCGCAACCTCTGGCGCGACGCCCACGCGACACGGCGAAGGTGTGTACTCTATCGCGACACACGGGGTCGAGGATCTCGCTTGTCGGGGGGAGCCCGTCGAGCCAGTCCCATGCTGAGGCGCAGGCGCGGAGAGCATCACTCTTCGAGGCCCCTGCCTCAAGCAATGCCTCGGCGGGTTTCGTACCGAAGGACAAGGTGCTCGCGACAGAGTCTGCGACGCTCCGCCTTCTCTCAGACAGCGCGCAGGCCAGAAAAATATATGCCTCCTGCGTGCCAGGCGCGGCAACAGTTACGTATTGCGCCTGCGGCGGGAGCACGCGCCCAGCGCAAGATTTCGTGGGGCACCCACGCCGCGATGGAGACGATGGCTGGTTTCGCTGCAGTTTTTGCTTTCGCTCTCGCATGACAAGGAGTTTCGCCAGGGCGCACTCGCGCCAAGGACTGCAGCGGGGGCAACCGACCCCGAATCTTGCGCGAAGGACACCGGGGGCGTAGGCCGCGGGAACACTCTGCGAGGAACAGCCTCTTTTTTTATGTTTGCGTGGTTGTTTGGACTTCGACGAGTTTGTCCATGGCTCTAGCCCGCATGGCCGTTAGGCACCAGCGTCGTGGCGACTCGAAGGACGCGGCTGCTCAGTTGTTCGTGGACGCAGGCGGGAAACATTCGCTTGCGAAGGATCCACCGCTTGCGGCGGTGGAAAAGGAAACGCTGACAGCGATAGAGTGCCATGTGGTGATGATGATGGTGCCCAAGGACGCTGGCCACTGGCGATGATTCTCGACCTCTGGCGCGAAGCAGCATGGTGGGGCGGCCGCTTGGGCGGCTGCTAAAGGCAACCAGCATTCGGGGCGTCTGATCGCAATGGTGCCGGTTCGGGGCAGCGGCAGCGCTCGCTTCAAGAAAACCGGGCCAACTCTGGAACCGAGGGAAGAAAACTGGCCGGTTCTGGAACAGAGGGGAGAAAAACGGGGCGGCTCTGGAACCGAGGGAAGAACACCGCCCAGTTCCAGGGCCGAGGGAATACAACTGAGCCGGTTATGGAACCGAGGGAGGAGAACTGGCCATTGGGAAGGTTTCATTTTCTTCTCTCGGTTGCGCAACCGAGAAAAGAAAAATAACTCAGATTCGGTATGTTGGGCTCGAAGCTAGTTGCGGGCCTTACACCGACCACAACTTTCTCGCCAGCATACCAAATCCGTCTTTGTGTTCTTCTCTCGGTTGCGCAACCGAGGGAAGAAAACATCTTCGGAGTCCCGACCAAATTTCTCCCCTCGGTTACAGAACCCAACCCGATTTCAACGGGCTGGTTCCCTCCACTCGGTTCCAAACTGTCCTGCTTTCTTCCCTCGCGGGATCCAAAACCGGCCGATTTTCTCCTTCAGAACTGCTAATTTTCTTCCCTCGGTTCCAGAACCGGCCAATTGTCTTCCCTCGGTTCCAGAACTGGCCCTCTTTTCTTTCCTCGGTTCCAGAACCAACCGGTTTTTCTTCCCTCGGTTCCAGAACCGGCCGATTTTCTTCCCTCGGTTCCAGAACCGGCCCCGTTTTTTCCCTCGGTTCCAGAACTGGCCCGGTTTTCTTTCCCTCGGTTCCAGAACTGGCCCGGCTTTCTTCCCTCGGTTCCGGAACTGGCCCAGTTTTCTTCCCTCGGTTCCAGAAACGGCCTGGTTTCTCCCCACGGTTCCAGAATTGGCCCGGTTTTCTTTCCTCGGTTCCAGAACCGGCCCGGTCTTCTTTCTTCGGTTCCTCCTCCTCCTTCTCTTCCTCCTCCGCCTCCTCCTCCTCGTCCTCCTCCTCATCCTCCTCCTCCTCTTCCTCCTCCTCCTTCTCTTCATCATCATCATCATCATCATCATCATCATCATCATCATCATCATCATCATCATCATCATCATCATCATCATCATCATCATCATCATCATCATCATCATCATCATCATCATCATCATCATCATCATCATCATCATCATCATCATCATCATCATCATCATTATCATTATCATCATCATCATCATCATCATCATCATCATCATCATCATCAGCAGCAGCAGCAGCATCATCATCATCATCATCATCATCATCATCAGCAGCAGCAGCAGCAACATCATCATCATCATCATCATCATCATCATCATCATCATCATCATCATCATCATCGTCATCGTCATCATCATGACCCCACCACCACCACCACCGTCATCATCATCACCATCATCATCGTCATCGTCATCATCATCATCATCATCATCATCATCATCGTCATCCTCATCATGAGCATAATCATCAGCATCATCATCGTCATCATCATCGTCATCATCATAATCATCAGCATCCTCAGCAGCATCATCGTTCGTCATCATCATCGCTCGTCATCGCCATCAACATCAGCATCACCGTTGTCATCACATCAACATCGTCATCAACATCGTCGTTCGCATCATCATCCGCGTCCTCGTCCACCTCATCCACCCACGCTTCTCCCTTCTCGTGCTCCTCCCACCTGCCTGTTGCGTCTCCTCCTGCTGCTCCTCCTCCTCCTCCTCCTCCTCCTCCTCCTCCTCCTCCTCCCCCCTGTGCATGATCCTGGTCGCCGTCGTTCTCCTCGTTGTCTGTCCCACCGCTCCTGCATTCCCCGTCCACTGTATGGGCGGGGTCTAGTCTACTTTTGGGCGGGGTCTGGTTTATGTGCGTACGATCTGCTTTACTTTCGGGTGGGGTCTGGTCCATTTTTAGACGGGGTCTGGCCTACTTCTGGGTGGTGTGGCTTACTGTTGGGCGGACTCTGCTCGACTTTTGGGTGGCCTGACTTGCTTCACTGGGAGGTCTGGTTTACTTTCTGGCGGGGTCTGGTCTGTTTTTGAACGGCCTGGCCTGCTTTCATGGTAGTTTGGCTTTCTTTTGGGCGGGGTCTACTCTACTGTTACACGAGACCTGGTCTACTTTTGGGTGGTCTCGTTTACTTTTGGACGGGGTCTAGTCTAATTTTGGCATACCTGGCTTGCTTTACTGGAAGGTCTGGTGTACTTTTGGGCGGGGGCTGGTCTACTTTTTGGCGGTCTGAGCGCTTTGATGGGTAGTCTGGCGTTCTCATGTGCGGGGTCTGGTTTACTTTTTGGCGGTCTGGTCTGATTTTGGGCCAGGGCTGCTCTACTTTTGGTCGGGGTCTTGTCTACTTCTTGGTGGTCTGGCTTACTTTTGGGCGGGGTCTGGTCTACTTTTGGACGGGGTCTGGTCTACTTCTTGGTGGTCTGGTTTTCTTTTGGGCGGGATCTGCTCTACCTTTGGACGGGGTGTGTTCTACCTCTTCGTGGTCTGGTTTACGTTTGGGCGGGGTCTGGTCTACTTTTGGGCCGGGTCTGCTCTACTTTTGGACGGCACCTGGTCTATTTCTTGTTGGTCTGGTTTCCTTTCGGGCGGGGCTTGGTCTACTTGCGGGCTGGTCTGATCTACTTTTGGATGGTCTGGTGTACTTTCGGGCGGGGTCTGGTCTACCATAGGGTGGTCTGGTTTGCTTTACCAGGATGTCTGGTTTACTTTTGGGCGGGGTCTGCTCTACTTTTAGGCGGTCTGGGGTGCTTTGATGGGTGGTCTGGTTTCCTCTCTGAGTGGTCTGGTCTACTTTTGGGCGGTCAGGTGTACTTTTTGGCAGGGTCTGGACAGGGTCTGGTCTACTTTGGGGCGTTCTGGTTTACAAGTGGGCGGGGTCTGGTCTACCTGTGGGCGGTCTCGTTTACTTTTAGGGGGGTCAGCTTTCCTTTTGGACGGGGTCTGTTCTATTTGTGGGTGTTCTGGTTTGCTTTGGGTGTTCTGTTGGGTGACATACGAGGGCATGTGTTTCTGTGATATGCGATGCGATGCATTGCTCTGATCTGCTTTGGCCCCGCAATATAGCATAGCATAGCATACCAGTGCAATATAGCATAGCCAAGCATAGCAAAGCATAGCAAGTCATGGCATCGCATGGCATCGCATAACATATCATGGAATTGCATAGGAAAGCTGAACATAGCATCGCGTATTCTATCGTAGCATCGCATATCAGACCATGGCATGGTGGTATAGCATCCGCATGTCATCGCGTCGCCTCACATATCATAGCATGGCATAGCATGGCATAGCATAGCACAGTACCACATGACATAGCAGTGCGTAGCACAACACGGTATCGCATAGCATCGCATGTCATATCACAACACAGCATCCCATAGCATGGCATTGCATATTATTGCATAAAATATTATCGCATAGCGTAGCATAGCGAAGACACCACGGGACAACTTGTCCTAGCTAGTTGTCCTGGTGGAGTGGCAGCAAAACTACCCACCACAATAAAACCTTAGTGTGATGGGCAGCCAGTGTTGGACCGGTTAACGTCGCCCACGTCTCCTCCGATGCCACCGCCAGCGATGGCAGTTTCTGGCATGAGCTCGCTGGGGCCCAGGGCACTGCCAAAGAAGAATGCTTTGAGCCAAAGTGGCTGCGGAGACGGACGACGAAACGTCCCAGGGTTGGGTGGCAACGGGGGTAAGGGAGGAGGAGGAGGAGGAGGAGGAGGAAAAGAAGGAGGAGGAGAAGGAGGAGGAGGAGGAGGAGGATGGGGGGGGGATCGGGGGAGTGCGGAGAGGAGATGGGCGCGGGGTGGAGGCGAGCCGATGCCCCGAAACTTACCTGACACCACATATGGCAAACGCCATGCGACGGTCGAGTCGGGGCCCCTGGAACGCCCGCGCAAGAAGCACTGCCGGCCCAGGGCGAGAAGTGCGGCCGTTGGGCCCCCGACCGCTCGCATGCGCTTACCTGCTCCCTCCTCCTCCCCCTCCTCCTCCTCCAAACTCCACTGCACCATAGGAATTGCAAGGACATCGCCCCACGGGGGGCACCTGAGGCGCCCGAACCGACATGCAGCGGGACAGAGAAGAGACCGAGAGGTGCAGAACGGCAGGAGCTCTAAGATGAGACTTTCAGGTGTCTACCAGCGCTCCACCCTCTCAGATGTGAATTTCGTCCTCCGATTTACAGAAGCCCCACCCTCTAAGATGAGAATTTCGCGCTGCTCTTGGGCCGCGCGGGTCGCGGCCTCTCACTAGGTTTCCTAAAACTCGCCCAAAGACCCCCGTCATGCCCGCTCGAACCTTCGTTTCTTGAACTCCGGTGGTTTTTGCGGCGAACGTCAAAGTGCGAGTGTTGATCCTATCTCAGCGTTGGCCAACTGATTTAAACATATTGTGAGCAAGACCCCGTCACAGTTGGAGGCCCGTCGTGACTTATTTGCGCACAACGGGCGTCATGGCGCGAACTTCAAGGGGGGGGGCGATGGGGCTTAACTGATTTACGAAGGCCGCGGGGTCGCGGGATGCCACCCCAGCAGCCCGCGGCCATCCCTACACATTCTTGTGGGGTTGGGCAAACCTACTGACACGACCCATGCGCCTACATGTTATCTGCTGTGCGAACATTGTTTGTCGCGGTTTCACCGATTTGCGAATGGCGGTGCGAAGTTGCGACTCCAAAATGCTTACCCTGGCGAAGGACCCAACGATATGCAGTTGTAGTGCCGCAG
This sequence comes from Prorocentrum cordatum, assembly GCA_963575745.1. Lineage (NCBI taxonomy): Eukaryota > Dinophyceae > Prorocentrales > Prorocentraceae > Prorocentrum > Prorocentrum cordatum. The sequence goes on from CAUYUJ010018767.1 coordinate 29,967, forward strand.
TCGTATCGTTTTCGGTGGAGCTCCTTGTGGGGGCGCGAGACGTGCGAGCACGTGGCAAAGAGTGTGATGGCGGCGGCACGCGGACCCTGCCACTGGGGCCTTCGGTGGAGCACCCTATGGGGCCACGAAACGTGTGAGGTGTGCGCCGAAATGGAGGTGGAACTGCATGCGGACCTTGCCACTGGGGTCTTTGGTGGAGCACCCTATGGGGCCACGAAACGTGTGAGCGGTGCGCCGAAATGGAGGTGGAACTGCATCCGGACCCTGCCTCTGGGGCCTTCGGTGGAGCACCCTATGGGGCCACGAAACGTGTGAGGGGTGCGCCGAAATGGAGGTGGAACTGCATCCGGACCCTGCCACTGGGGCCTTCGGTGGAGCACCCTATGGGGCCACGAAACGTGTGAGGGGTGCGCCGAAATGGAGGTGGAACTGCATGCGGACCCTGCCACTGGGGCCTTCGGTGGAGCACCCTATGGGGCCACGAAACGTGTGAGGGGTGCGCCGAATTGGAGTTGGAACTACATGCGGACCCTGCCACTGGGGCCTTCGGTGGAGAACCCTATGGGGCCACGAAACGTGTGAGCGGTGCGCCGAAATGGAGGTGGAACTGCATGCGGACCCTGCCACTGGGGCCTTCGGTGGAGCACCCTATGGGGCCACGAAACGTGTGAGGGGTGAGCCGAAAGTGAAGTGGAACTGCATGCGGACCATGCCACTGGAGCCTTCGGTGGAGCACCCTATGGGGCCACGGAACGTGCAAGGGGTGCGCCGACATGGGAGTGGAACTGCATCCGGACCCTGCCACTGGGGCCTTCGGTGGAGCGCCCTGTGGGGCCACGAAACGTGTGAGGGGTGAGCCAATCTAGAGGTGGAACTGCATGCGGACCCTGCCACTGGGGCTTCGGTGGAGCACCATATGGGGCCACGAAACGCGTGAGGGGTGCGCCGAAATGGAGGTGGAACTGCATGCGGACACCGCCACTGGGGCCTTCGGTGGGGCACCTATGGGGGTGTGCCGAAATGGAGGTGGAACTGCATCCGGACCCTGCCACTGGTGCCTTCGGTGGAGCACTGTACGGGGCCACAGAACGTGTGAGGGGTGCGCCGATATGGAGGTGGAACTGCATGCGGACCCTGCCTCTGGGCCTTCGGTGGAACACCCGATGGAGGACATGCGGGGGGCAGAGGCAAGGGATGGGAGGAAGGAGGAGGGTGACGAGGAGGGGTTCAAAACGAGGACCCAACAGCAAAGGACGGTTCGAAACAATTCTGCGCAAGCATAGCTCATATTACAAAAACGCGTCGCAAAGCAGATCGCGTGCATCATATTCAGTCGCGGGAACAACCCATCGCGCCAACCTCGCATGGGGTCCGCGTCCAGGTCACGGCGAACCCTTCGGGGGCGCCTCACGTTCGGAGCAAGCCTTTACACAGCGTCGTCGTCGTCGTCATCGTCATCATCATCATCATCATCATCATCATCATCATCATCATCAGCATCATCATCATCATCATCATCATCATCATCATCATCATCATCATCATCATCAGCATCAGTATCAGCATCAGCATCATCATCATCATCATCCTCATCATCATCATCATCATCATCACCATCATCATCATCATCATCATCCTCATCATCATCATCATCCTCATCATCCTCATCCTCATCCTCATCCTCATCCTCATCCTAATCCTCATCATCATCATCACCATCATCATCACCACCACCACCACCACCACCATCATCATCATCATCATCATCATCATCATCATCGTCATCGTCATCGTCATCGTCATCATCATCATCATCACCACCATCATCAGCATCATCATGATGATCATCATCATCATCATCAGCATCCTCATCATCATCATCATCATCATCATCATTATCATCATCATCATCAGCAGCATCATCATCATCATCGTCATCATCATCGTCATCATCATCATCAGCAGCATCATCGTATCATTAGCATCAGCATCATCATCATCAGCGGCAGCATCATCAGCACCATCATCATCGTCATCATCATCATCACTATCAGCATCATCATCAGTATGAGCATCATCCTCATCAGCATCATCATCACCATCATCACCATCATCAGCATCACCATCAGCATAGTCGCCATAATCGCCATCATCACCATCATCATCATCATCATCATCATCAGCAGCATCAGAATCAGCATCAGCAGAACCGTCATCATCATCATCTCCACAATCACCATCACCATCATCGTCATCATCATCAGAATCATCACCACCATCATCATCATCATCATCATCATGTTCAGCATCATCATCATCATCATCATCATCATCATCATCGACATCATCAGCATCATCATCATCATCATCAGAATCATCATCAGCAGCAGCATCGTCATCATCGTCATCATCCTCATCAGCATCATCACCATCATCAGAATCACCATCATCATCATCACCATCAGCATCATCATCAGCATCATCAGCATCATCATCAACATCACCATCATCACCAGCATCATCATAATCAGCAGAATCAGCATCATAGTCATCATCAGCAGCATCATCATCGTCATAATCACTAGCACCATCATCATCATCACAAGAGCATAGTCAGCAGCAGCAGCAGCATCATGACCACCACCACCACCACCGCCGCCATCATCATCGTGAGTATCAGCATGATCATCATCAGAATCATCATCAGCAGCATCATCACCATCGCCATCATCATCTTGATCAGCATCATCATTATCATCAGCAGCATCATCATCACCATCGCCATCACCAGCATCAGCACCGTCAACATCACCATCTCCATCAGCATCGTTATCATCATCATTGTCATCATCAACATCATCACCATCATCATCATCATCAGCATCACCATCCTCATCCTTATTGTCATCAGCAGCATCATCGTCATCATCACCAGCAACAGCATGATCATCATCAGCATCATCATCGTCATTAACATCATTATACTATGATCGTTAGTGTTATCATTATTAAGATTCGTGATATTATTATCCACCACCTCCCCCCCTGCTCCTCCGTCCTCCATCCCCCCTCCCCCGCCACCCGCCCTCCTTCTCCTCCTCATCCTCCTTATTTTGGTGCAAGCGATCGCACGGCCTGGGCACGCTCCCCGCGGGCGCCATGTCGAGGCCTAGGCGGTCTCGTGCCGCGCTTGATACTGCTTGCCTCGTTCGCGCGGCGGTGCAGGCGAACGCGCGGCGGCTGTGGCTCGCTCGGCGGTGTCGGCTGTGCTCTTCGTGAGCACTGGCCCGCTCGAGCCGCCCGCTGCTGCGGCTGCCGACGACGTGGACGACGTGACAAAGGACGACGCGAAGCGCGCCAGCAGCGGCGTGCGCGGCTCGCGGCGCGGCGGCAGGAGGCTGGTGGCCCTGTGGCTGCTGCACCGGTCGCGGCGTCCCGCCTTGGCCAGAATGGCGGATACGTCGAGGCGCCTGCTGGGGAGCAGGCGGTGGCCGCGCAGCGCGAGCGGCCGCCCCGCGAGGACGAGGACGAGGAGTTCGACGACAGCTGTGCTGACGCCTTGCCGCCCCGCGAGCAGCGGCGGCGCGGCAGGCGAAGGCCGCTGCGGCCATGGCTGACGTGTCGGCCCCTGCGGAGCCTGCGGCGGCGACGACAGCTAGTGCTGTCGCGGCGGCGACAAGTGGTGTTGTGGCGGCTGGCGCGGCAGCGGCTCAGCCGCCCGCGGTGCTCGACCGCGGGAGCCTACTCGCGAGAACCTAGAAGCGGGGCGGCAACTGGCCAGCGCACGAGCCGCAGTGCGCCACCCTCGACGACGAGAGCCTGCGCTGCTCGCTGGAGGCGCTGGAGAAGTGATGAGCTCGCCTGTCCTGCCTGGGCCCCACGGTCACCGATGGTTGGGCTGGTGCTGTCATGCCGCTGATGCGCCATGGAGACCCAGGTGCTGGCGTGCCGTTTCTCAAGGAAGACCCAGGTGTCGTTGGTCAGATGAGATTCAAAAGTTCTCTGGATCAAAAGGTGTCCACGGAGAATGGCAGAAGTTCGCAGGAGATTGGAAAGCGTCTTAGTTTGACTACGCGCAGAGAAGCGACATCTGAGGGCTGTGGCCCACGCGCCTTGCCCCGTGCGGGTCGGCCTCCTTGGCCGGACACGGCACGCCTCGCCTCGCCTCGCCTTGGTGCGCCGTGGGTGTTCCCACGCGGGCCATGTGCAGGTTGGCAGGCCCTCCGTGTTCTTATGTGTATGTTTATTGTTTGCATTGTAATTCTTATCATTGATACTATGTTTGATATTATTATCAGTACTAGTAGTAGTAATAGTATTACTATTACTACTATTAGAGATACTCATATCATTGCGCCTGCTTTGAATATTACTATGCTCCTTCTTCTTCAGCACGCACTCCGTTCTGTGTAGGACAACCTCGGTCGAGGGCCGACACCTGCACCCTTCTGACACTGGACCCCAAGCTCGGCATCCTTGACTTGCAAGGGGCGCAACGGCCTCGTCCTCCTCCTCCTCCTCAAACTAAAACTCCTCTTCCTCCTCCTCCTCCTCTTCCTCCTCCTCCTCCTCCTCCTCCTCCTCCTCCCTTCCCCCCCTCCCTCCTCTTCCCCCCCTCCTCCTCCTCCTCCTCCTCCTCCTCCTCCTCCTCCTTTTCCTTCTCCTCCTCCTCCCTCCCTCCCTCCCTCCGTCCTCCTCTTCATCATTATCATCCCTCCTCCTGTTCCTTCTACTCCTCCTCCTCCTCCTCCTCCTCCTCCTCCTCCTCCTCCCCCTCCTCCTCCCCCTGCTCCTCCTCCATTCCTTTTCCTGTTAAATTACTTCTCAACGTCGCACCCCGAGGCCAGTCTTTAGGGCGGGCCGGGCGTGTCGCCTGATACTTCCTCACCATGTATGACCCTGAAGCTCTCGCCTTAGCGCCGCGCACATTCGATTTCAAAACTTGCAAGAGTTTCACGGGTTGGGGGCGGCTCCTTTTCAAAAATGTGGCTCTCGCCTTAGCACCGCGCAAAGAAAAAACGCGTCACAGATGGAGGGTGGGTCGTTTTCAAAACATGGCTCTCGCCTTAGCGCCGCGCACATTCGTTTCACAAACTTGCAAGAGTTTCACAGATTTTGAGCAGCTCCTTTTCAAGATGTAGCTCTCACTCGCCTTAGCGCCGCGCAAATCCGTTTAAACAAAATGCCACAGTTTCAAAGATGGAGGGCGGTCCGTTTTCAAAACGTGGCTCTCGCCTTAGCGCCGCGCACATTCGTTTTAGGATTTGCAAGAGTTCTACGGATTGGGGGCGGCTCCTGTTCAAGATGTAGCTCTCGCCTTGGCGCCGCGCATCCTGCAAAAAAACAACAGCTTCACAGATGGAGGGCGGGTTGTATTTAAAACGTGGCTCTCGCCTTAGCGCCGCGCATATTCGTTCTAAAAACTTGCAAGAGTTTCACGGGTTGAAGGCGGCTCCTGTTCAAAATGTGGATCTCGCCTCAGCGCCGCGCAATTTCATCATCGAAATACAAGTCTTACGGGCTTCCATGATCAACGTACCAGAAATTGTGTTTTGGACGGGTTCAGGATCATGAGGGTGCCACAATTATGTTGATTCGCGGTGTTCAAATCCCAGGAATGGCGTTCTGGCGCGATTCAGGATCGTTAAGACGCAGTCAGGTTGATCGGTGGCGTTGGAATCCCGAGAACAATGTGTTGGCATGCTTCAGAGTCTTCAAAAGGGTTGTCTTCCGACGAGGCAGTTCCCTCAGTGGAAATTAACCGTTGTAGGGGCCTGTGATGAGGGAGTGTGGAGAGAGGGTGGATTCCAACACCGTTGATGCCTCTTGGGTTTACACTGATCGTCCTCCTCCTCCTTCTCCTCCTCCTCCTTCTCCTCCTCCTCCTCCTCCTCCTCCCCCTCCTCCACCTCCCCCTCATCATCACCACCCTTCCCCAACCTTCACCAGCATGCAACCCTCCTTCTCCTCCTCGCCCTGCTCCCCCTGCTACGGCTGCTCTTCCGCCTCCTCGCTATGATTGCTATCATGTTTGATTGCGCCGAAGAGAATAATCCGCGGCTGTGCCCTCAGCACGTTCGGGCGCGGATTTCTGTAGTTCCCCACCTTTACGACCACACTTCGGGTGATACGGAGGTTGTGGGTGGGGGGGGGGCAACTGGCCGCAACCTTCGACGATTGTGATGTTGACGACCTCACCGTCGATCCCACGATCGATCTCACGATCGATCTCACCATCTGCCGATCGCACCGTCAATCTCGCTTCGATGTCACTATTCATACCACTATCGATCTCACTACCGATCTCACCATCGATCTCACAATCGATCTCACTACGTATCTATCTCACTACCGACCTCCACGGGCCACCACAGGACACCGCGCCACGGGACACCAGCGGGACACCAGCGGGACACCCCTGGGCCACCGCCGTCCACTCGGGGGGGAAGAGAGGCATTGAGACCGGTTTCTCCCTGGCCAGGACGGGATCTTTCCTCTCGCCCGCCCGCGCAGCTTCGCCTCACCCGCACGTACGACACGAAGACGAAACTGGCTTCCCGGTGGGGCGCTCCCCGTTTCACCGCGATCTTACCCCCCAACCTGCGATGAAGCGGCATCTTCCTAGTCTTGAGGGCGCTCGAGCATCATACCTATACGACCACCCTTCGGGTGATAAGGAGGTTGTGGTGGGGGAAGGGGGAGGGAACCAACATCTAACTCAATCAATCGCACTATCGATCTCACTCAACGGGACACCACGAGACACCACGGAACACCACGAGACACCAATAGACACTTGTCGATCTCACTATCGATCTCACTATCAATCTCAATCAACGGGACACCACGGGACACCACGGGACACCACGGAACACCGCGGGACACCTCTCGATCTCACTATCGGTCTCTATATCTCACTATCAATCTCACTATCGATCTCACTCAACGAGACACCACGGGACACCACGGGACACCACGGGACACTGCGGGGCACCGCGGGACACCGCGAGCCACCGCCAGACGGACGGACGGACGGGCGGGCGGGGAAAATCATTTGTCTTGACTTCGCCCTAGCAACGGCGGACACGACGGGACACCACGGGACACCACGGGACACCGTGGGACACCGCGGGCCACCGCCGGACGGGCGGGAGGGGGAGAATCATTTGTCTTGACTTCACCCTAGCAACGGCGGACACCACGAACATCACGGGACACCACGAGACACCGCGGGACACCGCGGGACACCGCGCGACACCGCAGGACACCGGAGGACGGGCGGGAGGGGGAGAATCATTTGTCTTGATTCAGCCCTAGCAACGGCGGGCTCATTCCTCTCGCGCGCCCACGCAGCTTCGCCTCGCCCGCACGCACGGCACGAACGAAACGAAACGATTTCCCGGTTGGGGGTCTCCGTTCCACTGCGAGCTCACCCCCAACCTCCGACCCCCTGGTAGTGCTTTCTGGCGCTCTTTTCGGCCTCATGAAAGACCTCGGTAATAGTACCCAAGACCGTTTCAAGACGGCCGCAACATGGCCCAAGGCCAATCCAAGATGGCTACTCATGCAAAAAATGTTCAGAATCTCGACAACTTATCCGCTAAATACCTTCAGGCGCCCATGTAAGTTGATGAAACCAGACAAGCGTCTTGAAAATCGCTTTCATGAGCACTGGCACGCGCAGGAAAACCTACAACATTTGAATATGTCAGACGTTGTCCGAGAGCTCGACTTAGAAATACTGATACACCACCGGCTGCACATAAATTTGAGCTGCGCGCGCGCAAGCGCGCGCACGTGACCCACATGATAGAATTTCATCGGAAGTCGCAACATAGATGAAAGAAGCCACCGTTTAAGATTGTTTACAAGGGAAAATGCCTGGGACGGAGGTGGCAGATCACCGAATTCATCTCGTAAATATGATGAGCGTAAGGTACATAGAGCAAATGAAAACACAATGGAGCATGCCTGGGGTCGGATCCCGCCGGTACGGCCCATCGGATTCGGATAGGGTAACCCTTGTAAAGAATTAGGGTGTACAAGTAACTGCAAGTCGTAGGAAGTCTGGGGGTGAGGAGGAGGAGGAGGAGGAGGAAGAAGAGGAAGGGTGGGGAGGGGAAGAGAAACGAGAGGAGAGCACGTTGCGCAACTCGCAAAGGTGGGGAGGAGGAGAAAGATAAGGATGAGGAAGAGGGCGAGGAGAAGCAGAGGAGGACGAGGAAGAGCGAGGAGCGAGGAGAAGCAGAGGAGGACGAGGAGCGAGGAGCGAGGAGCGAGGAGGAGGAGGAGGAGGAAGAGCGAGGAGCGAGGAGCGAGCAGCGAGGAGCACGGAGGAGGACCGAGAAGCGAGGAGCGGGGAAGGGGTGGGGGTGCAGAAGGAGGAGGAGGAGGAGGAGGAGGGGGAGGAGGAGGAGGAGGAGGAGGAGGAGGAGCGAGGAGGAGCAGCGAGGAGAAGGAGCGTGGAGGGAGCAGGAGGAGCGAGGAGGAGGAGCGAGGAGAAGGAGGGAGGAGGCAGCAGGAGGAGGAGGAGGAGGAGCGCCGCTCCCGGTCTGGACGCCTCCACTGGGCGGTGTGGGCGCGTCCCGAAGGGGCTTCGAGCCAACACCGCGGGCAGGCACGCCCAGCCACAGAGGGGAGATCTCGTGTCCCCCTCCCGCTCCTCCTCTTCCTCCTTCTCCTTCTCCGCCTCCTCCTCCTCCTCCTCCTCCTCCTCCTCCTCCTCCTCCTTCCCTCCTGCTCCTCCTCCTCCTCCTCCTCCTCATCCTCCTCATATTCATCATCGTCGTCGTCCACCTCCTCCTCATCCTTCTCCTCCTCTTCCTCATTCATCATCATCATCATCATCATCATCATCATCATCATCATCATCATCATCATCATCATCATCATCATCATCATCATCATCACCATCACCATCACCATCACCATCATCATCATCATCATCATCATCATCATCATCATCATCATCATCATCATACTCATCATCATCGTCATCAACAACACCATCATCACCATCGTCATCATCATGATCTGAATCATCATCATGATCAGCATCAAGATCAACATTGTCAGCAGCAGCATCTACATCGACATTATCGTCATAATCAGATTCGTCATCATCATCAGCAGTATCAACATCATCAGCAGCATCATGATCATCATCAGCAGCATCTTCATCATCGACATCCTCAGCATCATCATATTCTTCAGCATCATCAGCATCACCATCATCATCATCAGCAGCAGCAACATCATCATCACTACCAGCAACAGCATAATCATCATCACCACCAACATCAAAGCAATACTACCACCACCACCACCACCGCAATCATCACCATCATCATCAGCATCATCACCATCATCAGCATCAGCATCACCGCCATCAGCATCAGCAGCAGCATCATCATCATAATCATCATCATCGTCATACTCAGCATCGTCATCGTCATCATCATCGGCATCAGCAGCATCAGCAGCATCACCATCGTCATCAGGAGCATCATCATCATCAGCATCAGCAGCAGCAGCTTTATCATCCTCCTCATCATCACCATCAGCATCAGCATCCACATCATCATCAGCATCATCAGAATCATCAGCATCATCATTAGCACCAGCAGCATCATCATCACCATCCTCATCATCATCAGCAGCATCATAAGCCTCGTCATCATCATCAGCAGCATCACCATCAAAAGTGTCAGCATCCTCATCATCAGCAGCAGCAGCATACTCAGCATCCTAACTATCATCATCATGAGCATCACAAGCATCAGCAGCAGCAGCTTTATCATCATCAAAATCGGAATCAGTCTTAGCACCCACAGCATCCGCATCAGCATCCTAAGCATCTTCATTACCGCCGCCATTACCACCATCATCATCAGCATCATCAGCATCATCAGCATCACAATCATCATCATCATCAGCAGCAGCAGCACCATCAGCATCATCAGCGTCATCAGCATCATCAGCAGCAACATCGCCGTTAGCATCATCGTCATCATCATCGTCATCATCATCATCATCATCATCATAATCATCATCAGCATCGTCATCCGCATCATCACCATTAGCAGCAGCATCATGAACTGTTCCATCGGCATCATCATCATCATCATCATCATCATCATCATCATCATCATCATCATCAGTATCATCACCATCGTCATGATCGGAAGATTATTCGTCATCGCCATCATCAACCTCACCACCACCACCATCATCACCAGCCGCAATAGAATCAGCATCATGCTCATCTCGTCGTATCCATCATCCTCCTCTTCCTCGCCCTCCGTCTCGGCATCATCCTCATCCCCAGCATCACCATCATTTTTACCTACCCAACTGATCGTTGCCAGTCTCCCCCTCCTCGTCTTTGTCGTCGTCGTCATCGTCGGTATGCTCAGCATAGTGAGCATCCCCAGTATCCCCGGCACCGTCAGTCCTTCAAACTGATCCTCATCGTTCCTCCCGTCACCGTCCCTCCCCATTCCTCCATCAGTACATCATCCCACATCCATACTCAAGTCGCGTCATAGACCAATTCATCCTCATCCATCTGTAGCACGTCATCCCCCAAATACCCCCATCGATCCTAGTTCCTGAGTCCTCTATTCCACGTCTGAACACGACTCATCCTCCATTCCTCCGTTCGTCATCGTCCTCCCCGTCTTATCCATCCTACTTCCTCCCTCACCGCATCCGTTCACCGACTCCCTCATTCGCCCTCCGTCTGCCCTGTTCAGTCCCTCGATCCCTCCGTCGATCATCGTCTGCCTCATCATCGTCTCCATCCGCCCCCCCCATCCTCTCTCGCCTCTTCCCACGTCCACCATGCCCCCATCCTCCTCTTGCTCCTCCTGCTCATCCTGCTCATCCTTCGCATCCTTCCCCTGTTCCTCCCAACTTCCCTGTGTTAGGGTCCTCCTTTTGAATCCGCAGCGCCACACTCCACCTCCTCCTCCTCCTCCTCCTCCTCCTCCTCCTCCTCCTCCTCCTCCTCCTCCTATTCCTCCACCTCCACCACCACCTCCACATCTCCTCCTCCTCCTCCTCCTCCTCCTCCTCCTCCTCCTCCTCCTCCTCCTCCTCCTCCTCCTCCTCTCCTCCCTCCTCCTCCTCCCTCTCCTCCTCCTCCTCTCGTCCTCTCCTCCTCCTCCTCCTCCTCCTCCTCCTCCTCCTCCTCCTCCGTCTCCTCCTCATCATCATCATCATCATCAGCATCATCATCATCATCATCATCATCATCATCATCATCATCATCATCATCATCATCATCATCATCATCAGCATCAGCGTCATCATCATCATCATCATCATCATCATCATCATCATCATCAGCAGCAGCAGCAGCATCAGCATCATCAGCATCATCAGCATCATCATCATCACCACCATCATCATCATCATCATCATCATCATCATCATCATCATCATCATCATCATCATCATCATCATCATCTACCTCCTGCTCCTCCACCTGTTGCACCTCCTCGTCCTCCTCCTCCTTCCATCCGCCCCCTCATCGTCGTCCTCCTCGCTCCATCCTTGCACGTCCTCCACATCCACCCCTTCCCATGTTCTATCACCGCCATCGTCATCGCCATCAGCATCGCCATCAGCAGCATCATCGTCACCATCACCACCATCATCAGCATCACCATCTTCGCCCCGCCATTGGCATCATCATCGCCGTCGTCAACATCGGCAGCATCGTCGCCTTTAGAATCACCAATTTTCATTACTTGGTATCACCAGCATCATCATCATCATCAGCAGCAGCATCATCATCATCAGCATACCCATCATCAACATAATCAGCATCAGCATCATCGCCATCAGCTGCATCAGCATAATCAGCATAATCAGTATCATCATCAGCGTCATCAGCATCATCATCGTCGCCATCATCGGCAGCATGAGCATCAGCATCAGCATCAGCAGCATCATCATCAACATCGGCATCATCAGATTCATCATCATCAGCAGCATCATCAGCAGCATCATCCGCAGCATCATCATCATCAGTAGCAACAGCAACATCGTCATCATCATCAGCAGCATCATCGTCATCATCAGCATCATCAGCAGCATCAGCATCAGCATCATCAGCATCATCATCAACATCATCAGCAGCATCACCATCATCATCATCAGCATCAGCATCAGCATCATCATCATCACCACCACCATCATCATCATCGTCAGCATCATCATCATCATCAGCAGCATCATCATCAGCAGCAGCATCATCATCAGCATCATCATCACCATCAGCATCATCATCAGCATTATCATCAGCATCATCATCACCATGTCGGCGCACCCCTCACACGTTTCGCGGCCCCAATCGGGAGCTCCACCGAAGGCTCCAGTGGCAGGGTCCCCATGCGTGCTCGGGTCAACTCCAGCATACCCCTCACACGGTCCGTGGCCCCTTTAGGGAGCCCCACCGAAGGCACCAGTGGCACAGCCCGCATGGTAATCCGCACCATTTCGGTACACCTCTCGCACGCTTCGTGCCCCCTTACAGTCATCGGCTTGACCTAAGGAACGATAAATAAGGAACGAAGCCCCTTTTTTATCCCAAGGAATAGCGCATAAGGAACGATAAATGATAAATAACGCATAAGGAACTGTAAATAACGCATGCAAGCCTAAGGAACGACCGAGCCCCTTTTGAAAAGTAAGTGTTCCTTACTCAAGCCGCTCACTGTAGGAGCTCCACTGAAAGCCTCAGTGGCACAGCCCGCATGGTGATCCGCGCCATGTCGGCACACCTCTCACACGCTTCGTAGCCCCGCAGGGGTGTCCGCCGAGGGCCCCAGTGGCACGGTCCGCAGGACTGCCCGCACCAGTTCGGCGCACCCTTCGCACCCCTTCGTGGCCTCCTAGGGAGTTCCGCCCAAGTCTCCAGTGGCCCAGTCCGCATGGTTTCCCAAGCCATTTCGGCACACCCCTCACACGTTTCGTGGCCCCCCTAGGAAGCCCCACCGAAGGCCGTACTGGAACAGTCAGCATGGTTACCAGCGCCATTGCAGCACACCCCTCGCACGCTTCGTCGCCTCCTTAAGAGCTCCACCGAAGGCGCAGGAAGGAGGGGGAGGAGGAGGAGGAAAAGGAGGAGGAGGAGGAGGAGGGAGAGTAGGAGGGAAGGCGAGGGAATGATTAAAATGAGGAGCAGGGATGAGGAGGTGGACGAGGAGGAGAGGGGGAGGAGGGGGAAGGGCGAGGGGATACCTGAAACTATGAGGAGCGGGGAGAGAGGAGGAGGAGGAGGAGGAAGAAGAAGAAGGGCGAGGGCATAACTAAAATGATGAGTCGGAGTTGGGTTAAAAAGACGAGGATCAGGAGGAGGAAGAGGAGCAGTAAGAAAGAGTCCAGAGGCGGACGAGGGACATGTCTTCCTCGCATCTCGCCCCTCTCACGAGGAAGAGGAGGATAACGAGAGCCAGGAGGCCGGGAGGCCGAGGGCATAATCAAAACTGACAGGGGGAGGGTGGATTTGACGATCCAAAGTTCGAGTCGTCACGACACGAACCCGCCCTAAGATGTGCTCCGTTGTTTGGAGCAGAATCCAGCCGTCCTCGCCCGGTCAGCCCACGGCGCGAAATCGACCTTGGAGATGGCTGGCGGCACCGCCCGACTTGGCACGCCCCTCACACGGGTCGTGCCACAGTGTCTGTGGCCCAGGCGCGTGTTCCGTCCAGGTCCTATGGAATGCGGCCCGACGGCGGCAGTTGTCGCAATTACGTGCTCCATTCTTGACCCAGCGGTTGTCCATCGGACCCGCGAGAACACGCAGATCCCAGCGGGGAGGCGGGGAGTGCGTGCCGGGCCTGTTCCGACGTTCTCTGGCGAAGTTTCCGGTTTTTTTTTTGGGGGGGGGCCACCGTTGGCCGAACCAGTTTTGTTGCCTCGGGGGCCCGACGGAGGCCCAACCCCACGGCCGCGCCGACGGCCGCGCGGCACACGTGCGCCCCTAGGCGCAGCGTCCCTCAGCGCCGCTTCGTCCTCGACGGTCTCGACGCCGACTCAGACGCGGAGCCACTGCCTGTCGCCGCCTCCAGTGCCAGATGGAACGCCCCCTGACAGAGTTCGACGGCTTCGGCGGCCCTGCTCGACTCCTCCTCGATCCTCCGCTCGGCGTCAGCGAGCGCCTCGCGGAGGCGCATCTGCACCTGCTCCGCCTCCTCCTTCTTGGCCTGCAGCTCCACGATCTGCTCCGCCAGCTGCTGGCTGCCCGTGGTCGCCGAAGCCATCGCCTCCCTCGCGGCCCTAAGTTCAGCCTCAAGCCCCGCGACCATGTCCTTATACTCGGAGGCCTTCGCCGCGTTGCTGTCCAGCTTCGTGTGCAGAGCCACGACCTGCTGTTGCAACTTCTCCACTTCTGATGCCGACGCAGCTCTGGCTGCCGTCTCTGCCGCCAGCTCCGCCTTCATCATCTGCAGCTCCACGCACTTGTTCTCGAGCTCGGGCTCGAAGATCTGCACGGGGAGTTGATCACTGCCGACAAGGTGCAGCTTCAGCTCCTGGGCCTGCTTCACCTTGCCCACGTCCTGCTTCGACTTCATCTGTACGTTCTCACCGTTGCCATTCACGTTGACCGTCGAGGCCCTCGCGATCGGCTCCGGGTGCTCCTGGACGTTGTCGCCGCCGGCAGCCTTGGCGACGAAGTGGGCGCGCACCTCCCTCGCCAGGCTTACGTCGGGATGGCCCCTGGCGTTGCGCGCCTTGCTAAGGCTCCCCAGACGGGAGACCAACGACCGCGCCCCGCCGTCCCGCAGGATGCCCTTCGCGTCCTGGACCGAGATTGGCCACTCCAAGTTCGACTTCTCGCCGACCGCGTCGAGGACCTCGGCGAGCAGCTCGATCTCGCCCTTGGCCCCTCCGCTGCAGTCCGAAGCGCCAGCACCTGCTCCAGCGGCGCCCGCGGCGGCCCCCTGGGCCGCTCCGCGCGCCGCCGCCGCGACCACCACGGACAGCGCCTTGGTGCCGCCTTGGCCCCCCAGCGCCGCCGCCGCCGCGCCGAAAGCCGCCTGGGCCACGGGCAGCGCTGCCATCCGCTCCCAGAGGTCGTCCGACCCCATCGCAAAAGGGAAGAGACCGCGCGTGCGGCCCGCCGTCTTGAGCCCAATGGCTACGGGGAAAAAGAAGTTTCCGGGGTGCGGAACACCCTCACGATTTCTTGTGCATCGAATGTCTTCGCTTCGAATTCGCAGCGCCGCGCATCACCTCACTCCCGCCTCCCCCGCTCCTCCTCCTCCTCCTCCTCCTCCTCCTCCTCCTCCTCCTCCTCCTCCTCCTCCTTCTACTCCTCCTCCTTCCTCACCCCCCTTCCTCGTCATTTCCTCCTCTGTTCTTCCTGTCCTGGCCCATGTCGGCACGCCCCTCACACGTTTCGCGGCCCCATGGGGAGCTCCACCGAAGGCCCCGGTAGCAGAGTCCGCATGGCAGCCTCGGGCCATTTCGGCACCCCTCTCACACGTTTCGTTGCCGTCCTAGTTTCCAATGTAAGTCATGAAAGTGCGTGCGTGAATGTGTGACGGTGGGCGTAGACTGACGTTGTCTGGCGAAGCGTTTCAGGGTTACTGCAGGTCCCTCAATCCCTCAATGTGTTTAAGTAGGAGTTGGGTTCTTCGCCAGGCTAATGTTTGTTCTCATTATGCTCCTCCGCCTCCACTCCATCCGTCTCCCCCCCTCCTCTATCGCCTCCCCGTTTCCCCCGCTCTTTCATCCTCCCTCCTCCTTCTCTTTTTCCTCTCCTCGTCCTCATACTCCTAATTGTCCTGCGTTTCCTCCTCATCATAATCCTCCTCATCCCCCTCCTCCTCTGCCCCCTCCTCGCCCTCATCCTCCTGCTCCTTCCTGATGATGCGAAAGCCCCATTGCGAGAACCACCAATCCAAAACAAAATCCTCTCCGAAGGACAAACAAAAAAACAACAATTTCTATGCAACGCTGCTGCGAAAACAAGATAAGCCTGCTTATAACGACTTCGGTCTTGGGCCTGCTGCATCCAGCTGGTGACAGCACAAACCAGACCACCACATTCGACTTCGCTGTGAAACGAAGTCAAGTGGACTTCGAACCGCCATACTTTGAAAGGTGCCGGATGCACACCGCACGTCTTGTTATGATGCCGTCTCTGCTGGTCTGCTTCTGCTCGGATACCGCCCATGCACGTGAGGTGTCCAGCGAGACGGTGTAGACGCACACGTCTCCTGTGCAATCTTCGTACTTCCTCGTTCCTCATTAATTCGTCCTCGATTCATCCTCCTTCCTCCATTGTCCGTCCTCATGACTCTCCTCCTCCTCCTCCTCCTCCTCCTCCTCCTCCTCCTCCTCCTCTTCAACCTCCTCCTCCTCCTCTTCATCCTTCATTGTTTTTTCGTATCATTAACTCCTCCCTGTCGAACCCCGAACCCCGTCGAAAGGGCGGGCCAAGCGTTTCGCCTGAGATGTCCGAACCACTTATGATCCTGAAGCTTAAACATTGACAACAGTTTCACACATGGAGGGCGGGTGGTCTTCAAACTGTGGCTCTCTCCTCAGCGACGTGCACATTAATCTTACAAGGAAACAAATAAAACCACGGTTGAGGGCGGGACGATTTCAAAATGTGACTCTCGCTGTAGCGCCGCGCACATTCGTCGTAAGAATTTGAAAGAGCTTCACGGAATGAGGAAGGGTGGTTTTCAGAATGTGGCTCTCGCCTTAGCGCCGCGCACACTCGTCATAAGAATTTGCAAGAGCTTCACGGATTGAGGGCGGGTCATTTTCAAGAAGTGGCTCTCGCCTTGGCGAGGTGCAAATTCGTCTGAATAGAATGCAAAAGTTTCACGGATTGAAAGGCGATTCCTGTTCAGAATGCGGCTCTCGCCTTAGCGCCGCGCACATTCGTTTTAAGACTTTGCAAAAGCTTCACGAATTCAGGGCGGGCCATCTTCAACATGTGGTGTTCGCCTGGGCGACGTGCAAATTCGTTTTAGACAGTTGCAAGCGCTTCACGGGTTGAGGGCGGCTCCTTTTCAAAATGCAGCTCTCGCCTTAGCGCCGCGCACTCTCGTCTTAAACAGTTTGCAAGAGTTCCACGGGACTCCCATGGATAACGTACCAAGAACGGTGTTTGGGAGCGATTCCGGATTGTCAGAGCGCAATGGTCACATTGATTCGCGGTGTTGAAGTCCCAGGACCGTCAACACGCAACAATCGGGCTGAATCGTGGCGTTGAAATCATGAGAACAATGCTTTGGCACGCTTCAGGATCCTCAAACGTTTGTCTCCAAACGGCTCCCTTCCCTCAGTGGAAATGGCTCCCTGGGGCTTGGAAGGAGGGCTATTCCAACATCGCTGATCAATCTTCGGTTTACGCTGGTCTTCCTCCTCCTCCTCCTCCTCCCTGATCCCGCTGCCTCCTCATGCCTCTCCTCCTGCTGCTCCCCCATGGGCCCCTAAAAGCCTCCAGATGCCTCTGGAGAAACCTGGGAGGGTCGAAAAGTGCCGAAGGCTCCACATGGTTATCCTCCTTCTCTTCCTCTTCTTCCTCCTCCTCCTCGTCCTCTTCCTTCTCGTCCTCTTTATCCTCGTCCTCCTCCTCCTCCTCCTCGTCCTACTCCTCCTCGTCCTCCTCCTCCTCATCATCATCATCTTCCTCCTCTCCATCTTTCTCCTCCTCCTCCACCTCCTCTTCCTCCACCTCCTCCTCTTCCTCCTCCTCCTGCTCCTCCTCCTTTTCCCCCCCTCCTCCTCCTCCTTACCCTCTTCCCCTTCCTCCTCGTCCTCCTTGGCAGCGCTTGGCAGCGCTCCCCCTACACCCTACAGAGAAGAGTCCCTTAGAGACAACTCCTGGCATTTGGCCCCACCGTCCGCCAAGTATCGTCAATGCAGTCACGTGGCGTTCGAAACCGACTAGGTTGGATGGGGAGGAGGGAGGAGGAGAAGGGAAAAGAAAAGGATGGAGGCTGAGGACGATGGAGAAGGAGGGGGAGACGGAGGAGGGGAAGGAAGGGATTGAGGAGAAGGACAAGGATGAAAAAAGAGGGGAAGGATGGAGGAGGGGAAGCATGGAGGAGGAGGAGGAGGAGGAGGAGGAGGAGGAGGGGGAAGAGGAGGAGGAGGAGGAGGAGGATGGAAGAAGAAGAAGGTTGGGAGCCTCCGATGTAGCCGTGCCGCCTCCGAACCGCGATACGCCGGTACGCCTCGCGCGGCCAAAACAACAGACAAGGATGCGGTGCTGCAAATAGATCGCGGGCAGAAGCACGGCAAGCGTCTTGCCCGCTGGCACCTGGCCGGCGGGCGCAGGGGGGGGTGGCCGAGAGGGCCTCGCGCGTGTGGCGCGCCTCGGGGGCACCATTCACCCCGGCTGGGTTCACGCAGGCCCTCGACCCTCATTACCTTGCCGCTGTCCGAAACCAGTCGAGGAGAGAGCAAGTCATGGGAGGAAGACGCGGCAAGCGTCTTGCTCGCTGGAGCCTGGCTGGCGGGCGCGCGGAGGGGCCAATGTGGGGGGGGGGCTCGCACGCGCGGCGCGCTTCGGGAGCACCATTACCCCCGGCTGGGTTCACGCGGGCACGGGGTCCTGCCCTACGTTGGTCGCTGTCCGAAACCCGAAAGGCAATGGGGGGGTCGGAACCTCTGGCCGTCAAGGAAGCGGCGCGGCCGGTAGAGAGCAGGGCGGGGCGGCAGAGAGCGAGGGGTTGCAGGGAAAACAAGACAGCACGTCTGACCCACTCCAAGGTCAGGTCAGGTCAAGCCCGTGCGCCGGAAGGCGAGCCCATAGAGGGCACAGGCGGTGGCAATCGGCAGCGTGCTACACACGCGCGCGCCACGGTGAGACAGCGTGTTCATAGGGAATGGCAGCAGAAATTCTGAAAATCGTCGGCGCGCATTTGGAAAACATCTGGTGACCAGGATCGCCATTGAGAGCCGATCACACGGCCGAAATCTTCCAATTTGCTTGTCCATGTAAGACACGGCCGGCCTGCTCTACGATTACCGCGTGGTGACCAGTTCAGAACTCTCGTGATGCACCTCGTCTCCGGCAGCTGCTGGACATATTCTGCAAACGACCAATATTGATGAACGCATTGTTCTGCCCATGTGCGAATACCAGCACGCGCGACGAAGTAACGTGCACGCTCGTGCCAAACATGCAGTACATCATGCCATGGGCCATCCCAATCAACGTCCGGAGGTGGTCCAACGACTTGTCGTACGAGGCGACGAAATTCGATATCCATTGTTTTCAAATCATCCAAATATAGCGGGCGATGCTCTGCCGCAAAACACGCCACTGTCGTTACGACGGAATTGAACAATTCCAATCGCTGTGTGACCGAGGCTCGCTTGTCACACAGAATACGACGATTCGCATAGAATGCCTTGGCTGCACATTGCATGTGGTAATTCAAATCCAGAGCGCGGGAATCTGCTCCCCCTGTGGACAGCATGCAACCCAACCATTTATGAGCAGAGTCCCTGTTGATCACGTCGATTGTCAGACCATTCGGCGTCTGGATCGTGGAGGGGGCTTGTGCTGTAGTGGTAAGCGCCTTGGTCTTTTTCGCGTTAAGGACAAGCCCGACCTTCAGCAGCTCCGACACGAGCGCGTCGAGTAAGAAGCACACCTCCCTTTCCGAATATGCGAATAGAAGCAAGTCGTCTGCGAAGCGCAGGTTGGTCAGATGCTCTCCACCATCTCCAAGATCTATTCCCAGATGCCGAACTTTCTGCTTCCAGCGCGACATTGCCCATTCCATGGCGGACGTGAACAACTTTGCACTCAGTACGCGCCCTTGGCGGACGCCAGCAGAAGTAGGGAATTCATCACTGCAAGTGCTCTCGCCAGCAATCACACCCACTTGGTCCGCATAGAGTTGTCGAATGAGCCAAACCATATGGTCGGACACCCCATGCTCACGGAGTGCTTGCCACAGTGGATCCCATGCCACCTTGTCAAAAGCTTTCGACAAGTCCAAACTGATGATCCAAATCGGCATTCCTACGGCGAGCGTTTTCTGAAATACAATGTTGGCAGTAACCTCGTGCTCCAACACCACTTAAACCTCCCCCCCCCCCCAACTTTGGAAGAGCAATCTGAAGTGACCTGGGAGCGCTGCGGGTCCATCCACGACGGGTGAGCACGCGCACATATGGGCAGGGCTGGCAAAATGCAGAAGCGGCCTGGTGCGTCATACCCCTGGCCCCTGGCTGCCACGACTCATCAAAATTGACGCTTGGTTGCGACCTATCACGCAGCGCGCAGACTGTCGCGTCGCCTCGACTTGCCGACGCCATCTGTCATGCAAGGCTGACGGCCGCAACGACGGGTCCTGCTGGCATTGGCATGCATGTGCATACTGCGATCGATCGAGCAGCTGGGCGCCGTCCAGGGCGCAACTGCATTAAGGTGCCGCGCTCGCTCAAGCTCGAATCGCCCCCGCTTGCGCGCTCGCGCAAGGGCTCGCTTATTCTCGACGCGCGCGCGGATCTCCTCGGCGAGCGCGACTGGCATAGGAGGCGGGCGAATGGAGGCGGGAGTCAGGGAGAGGGGGTCTTCCAGACATGCAAGAGCGTCTGCGTACTCTTGCTCTTCATATGCCTCCGGTGGTCCGCTAGGCCTTGGAAAGGCCGCCGGATCTGAAACGACGCCGCGAGAAAGCTGCACGACTGGCATGGGGAGCCCAAAACGCCGGGTCTCTGGATCAGCTCGCTGCCTGCGACGGGCACCGGCTGACTGCGCAAAGTCTAGTGCCACACCTCCTGCGACTCCTAGCCATGGGGCCCTAGTCCACATAAAACGCAGCAGGAGACTATCGAGCCCCCCCCCCCCCCCATGCACGTCGAAAGGCAGCTCAATCGCCGCGCACGTCGTAGACATATCTGAACTGCATCCATGACGCGGTCAGCAAGCACACCACACAAAGCAGGGGGGTACGTCTTCTTCCCTGCTGCGCGCCACTCGCCACGCGGACGAACGAACCCAGCGAGATCTCGCGAGCGCCCTGGCCGCGCGAACACCTATCACGTCCGGGTGTCTCCATCAGACGACTGTGTAGCGCGCCCATTCGCACTTCCAGCACTCGCGTCCGCGCACGCGCACGCACGACACAGATACTCGCAGCGAACGATGGCACGGGAACGACACACTGCACCATGAAATGCATGCGCGATCGTCTGCGCAGGCGTGGGCGGCGGTGGCACGATCACGTCATGGTCGCCAGTTGTTTACGCGCGCTGGCACTCCTGCCGCACGCGCGTCGCGAAAGAAACTGACCTCGCAATGCACCGCCAAGGTTCCACGAGAGGACTGCTGAACTGATGCAGGCGCATCTGCATTGATAAGGCTTCCCCGGGCCGATTGGCTGCGCCATGAGAAGGGCCCCCACGGGGCGAGATTCGGAGCGCGCCTTCGTCGCAGTGCGCGGCCAAGCCAAGTCGTCCAGCAGCACAAGTAGCATCGTCCTGGCTCGATATTCATCGCAAATGGCATCACGCCACTATGAGGTCAGCGGGACAAAAGGGAATATTGGACTGGCGCGGTAGAGGGAGCCCAACTTAGCCTGCGCCTGGCAGCGCGCAAAGCAGCTGAAGGGAGTGGGCGCCGCAAGTATGCGAACCCCAAAACGCGTGAGGCGCGCGAACCGTCTTCCTGGAAGCGCACGCGCGCTGCAGCCCGGTATACCTTCATCACTTCTGCTCGCACTAACTTACGTTCGCCCTGTGCAAAGCATGGCCACGCATCTGTATTACACAGCGGCCCTGGCGAACTTGACTGCCCACCAATGTAAATCTGCTTTGCGAATCAAGCTCGCCCGCCTCCAACACGGGCCGTTTCAACACCTGCAGCGGCGAGGCAGCGGTCGAAGTTCTGCACCGAATCTCAGTGGCCATGGAGCCACAAGCGTCGAAGGCCGAACCTAAGTGCACGCAGTTGCGCATGATTGGTGCGCTGACACGCCCGAAGGTAATAAACGCATTGTGAATGCGTCCACCATGCGCGCGCCATGCGTCGTGCCACGCGCTCCTCTTGCCTGCCCCCATCCACGCGACGAGCACCGATGCTTTCGTCGGTCCGACGTTGTGCGAGAGCCCTCTGGCCGCAACACATCTGCCACCAGTCCCAGGGCGCGACTGCGAGCTGAGAAAACGGAGAGCGCAGGCACCACAAGGAGGATAGCACCATCATCTGCATAGGCCGCGTCGACTAGCGGCATAGAATCACCACTGCATGGACCGTCGGCCTGCATGCCCCAACCGAGGAGGTCGGCGAATCCACGCCTTGCGCGGGCGGCGAGACGACCTGGAACATCTTCGGCCTGGAGTGTCGAGCGCACTTCATTCCTACAGCCGGCCATCTGCATTTCGCGGAGTACGTCTGCTGGCGGTTGCCCGAAAGAGAACGACATCTGCGCGGCGGCACTTCGCCGGAAGCCTCCCGCGCGAACCAGGGAGCCAGGTAGCACTGCGAGACCCGCCGCGCAACGCGACGGCCCTACTCGGAGGATCCGGTTAGCGACGCGCCATAGTCGTGCAGTCTCTGCCCAAGCGTCTACACTGCATCGGGGGGGATACCAGCCGCTCGCACGATGGGAGCAACTAGTAGGTCGTCGAGCTGACAGTGCACGACAGCTCGCGCATGGCGCAATACAAAGCTTGTGCGACACCCATGAACAGAGCTCCGAATGTAAGCTGTCTTGCCTTGGCTGGCTGCGCGGGGATAGCCTGGCCAAACTTGACGAGGCCTCGATAGAGCCCGCGCGTCCACTGTAGCGGCCCAATGAGTGCAAGCGAACACTTCAGTTCCAAAGCGCAATAATATTCAGCTATGGCAGAAGGACGGGCCCGCACGAAGCTCCCTGAAATGCCATCGCAGACTGCCGCGGGATTGCTGGCCTGTCAGAATGACCAGTGGTGGTCGGAGGACTTCCGATCATATGAAACGCCGCCGATGCATCCTGAGAAAGTGCCTACGTCAGATACTGGCATCGGAGCTGCTCGCTCCAGTCCTGCAAACGGCTGCTGCCACCCGCGTGCAAACTGTATTTCCGTCAACAAGACTGTCTTCTGGATCGTGTAGGGTTGGTCGTACCTCATCATACCGTCTGCGCTTAGATCCTGAACCTAGTCGACGCAAGGCTGCATATGCTTCTGCACGCTGCCCCACGCCCCATGCCGCCTCGACCCCTCCGGCAATCGCTGCACGGCGCCGCGCAGGATCACGCTGCGTAGACTGTCGCATAAGTGCGACGCGCGAGTAGGAGCATTTGTCTGGCAGCCCAGTAGACACCGAACCAAGGCTCATGTCTCAGCATCACAAGCGGCATCCTCAATGCTGATGTGTCCGAACCATCGGGGCACGAGCCAGGGTCCAGGGCGCGTTCCATGCAGCTCCAGGAGCGCGGCCGCCCATAGACAGCATAGCACGCTAAGGCCAGCTGAGTGGACAGCATTGAAGGGCGGGCACGCGGCTCGACCTCGGGGGGCTCCAAAGTGGCACGGCGATGGCGGAAGCAGCACTAATAACCCTTCTGGACACAGTGGCGGCCGCAGTTGGCGGGGCGCACCATCTCCCCGAGGCGCGCGCCAGCACGGGGCGTGATGGAAAAACCATTCACCGGCCGCGGCACCGTCGGTGGCCGAAGAAACAGACACACAATTCAGTAGCAGACGCTGCACCCTGACCCATAATAGTCGCAATGACCCACGTCCTTCTGCACGCGCGCCCATCAAATCCAACGGGTGGCTGGAGGTCCAGCCCCAGCGCGGGGCTGGCCCACTGCGCGACACACATGGGAGGGGGCGCCTTGGCGGCGGTCGAAGGCAAGGTCTCGCCGAGGCATCGCGCGCGGACATCTGGACGCGCGTCGAAGATTGGCAGCGACATGTCGCGCAGTTCCTTGGCAAACGCATATCGGGACCCTGGGCCGCCGCGCTCGCTGGCGTCGCGGGCCGCCCCGGGCCAGCTCAGGGCGGACTCGCGCTGGAAAGCGCGGCGCGAACCTACATCGGCCGCGACCGCGACGTGATCGCCCTGCTCGAGAGAGAGATCGAGCTCGACGACCACCCCTTGTCTTGCTACCCCTCTGCGGTCCCCCAAAGGAAAAGCGACGCGATCAACTCGGCGGGCGGGTTCCTGGCCGCGCGCGCCAGCAGGCAACCAGGTGCCAGAAACGCCCGAGAAAGACTTGGAAAACGTTGACGGCGCGCAATGTTGCGTAGACCCCAAGAATAGGTGAAACCAATGTCCTGTCCATCCCCTGTCTTTGGGACAGCGCTGCCGACGTCTTCCGACGACCTAACCGGGATCTGCGTCGGCATCGAGAATGCAGTGGAGCGGCGCGAGCTGCGATCGCCGCCAGATCTGGCCCTCAATCCCACTCCACCAATCGCGCGTCTCTTTCGGAGGGTTGCGAGAACGAATGGCACGACCACCCAACGCGCCCACGCAAAGCCCAGGCCGCCGCAACTCAGCGAGAAGATGGCGGGACAGACAAAACAACGCATACACAATCGCGGCCAAAACACCCTGCACGACACGCAAGTTGCCGGCCACCCATAAAACAACGCCGCGAAAACCTTGACTCCGCAGCGGCCGACACCGCGACGGAATCTCCTGCTGGCACCCAACAATTTTGTCGCCACCAGGTCAAGCGCGCCTCCCATGCGAAGGCCGCGCCTTGCAAACTGGCGCGCAAGATCGAGCACGCGGCCGGGCAAGTCCTCTCCCGCGGCGTCCTGGTAGCAACATCCCACGCGAGCCCCTCCGCGCCGACCTGCCTTCCCGCGGGGCTGAAGAGCGAGCGCTCTGGCGAACGCAAATCGCACCTGCATGGCTGACATTGACTCGGCGGGGCTCCTCGAAGGGGGCGAGCTTTTCGAGCCGGACCGGGCACCCGGCGGCGGGAGAACGCACTTGGGGTCGATCAGGGAAGCGGTCATTCCCGGCAGCATGCGCGGGCCAATCTTTGGCCACTCACTCGAACTGTCGCGGCGGTCGGACGACAGCGCCACCCATGGCAAGCTAGCGGCCTTATCTGGTAGAGCGGCCTACCGATAGAACGTCGGCCCCACTGACGGCACAATTCCCACGCTGGCAAGTCGCGCGACGGCGGTATCCACTAGCTCGTTCAACGGATCTGCGCTGCGACCACGCACGAGTTCCCAAAAATATTGCAGTCAGGCGCGCAGGGGCTCTCCGGCCCCATCAAGCAGCCCCAGAAGCCCCCGCGCGACGGGCCCCTGCAACAACCAGAGCACAAGCCAGAGCTCTGCTTGAAACTCGGAGGCGCCCGACACGCTCGCGACCTGGTCGACGAGATCCTCGTCAACGCCAATAAGATGCACACCTGTCCGACACCACCCACCCCCTGCAACGGCGCATACGACCCAAGCCCAAGAATGTGGCCACCCCGGCTGCCAACGCTCTGCACCCCCTACTCCGCCCGCGTAAATTGCGAACCGCACAACGCCCGCGTCGGGGGGCGGGGGGCGGCCCCATGCGTCTCGACAAAATGCTCTATACAGTTTTGGAGGCACGGCTCCACAAGGCAAAACTGGAGCAACTGGGAGGGCCAAAAAAAATGGCAATAGGGGAGCTGCGACGCCAAGACCTCTCAATCTGAGGAACGAGGCCTCTGCAATCGGGGGCGGGGCGGCGCGGACAGACAGCGGCGGGCCCCGTCCGCTGAGCGCCCTGACTGGGTAAGCTAGACGGCGCGCTCAACTCGCCCAGCGTCGCCATACCCTCTACAGCGCGCCCCGACAGCGCCATCGCCCCCCCCGACGACATGCCAACATGCCATCATCATCCTCACCTCCCTTTCGAAGCGGGCCCCTTCGCTTGCTCGGGCGCCCGCGCCTCGTCGCGGACAGCACGCGGCGGCGCTCTGGGACGGCCCACTTGCCCGGGGGGCGCGATGGCGCCTCGGCCGCGGCGCGACGCCGCCCCCCGATGCCTCTGCGTCGCAGCCAGATGCCCCGACTGCGCAGCAGGGCGCTGCGCGCGCGCTGCAGCAGCTCTTTCACGGCGCTCGCGCGCGGCAGCAGCTCGAGCTTCAAGGGAGCGCGCGCAGGTCCCCCAGGCCCCTGCCGGCGGGCACCCGCTGCCCACGGCGGTGGCGGCGGGCACCGCGCCCCGCGGGGCGCGCGGGCCACGGGCCGCGGCAGCCTCGGCCCCAGGGGCAAACGGCGCAGGCCCAGCGACGGGCGGCGCGGCCCGCGGCGGCGGAACAACGCCATCCCCCCGGGAGGTCGGCCACAGCAGCCACCTCGGGCACCGCCGCTTAGGCCTCGGCCTGCGGCGCGGCAGCAGCGGGCGCCATGGCCTCGGCCCACGGCGCGGCAGCAAAGGGCCCCTCTGGGCCCGGCGCGCCCTGGCTCGCCTGAAGCCGCAGGCCCAGTCCAGCGAAAGGCTGCACCCCGTGCGACCTGGCGGCATCGCTGGCACCCTGGCTGGTGTTCGCCACCATCTCCTGCGCCCCCTGCCACGGGGTTTGGCCCGTGTGACCTCAGTTGCACGCTGAGCAGACTTGGCATCTGGCTCCTCGAGTTTATCGCGGCACTTGGTGACTACATGCATGGCGCGATCCTGATTGATCTCGGCCTTCTGCAGGTAGCTGCGCTGCTTGTCGCAGCGCCCTCATGGACTGCTGGCGGTGATGACCATGAAGAACATGACAGCGTGCTCCTGTTCTCTAGGGCGCAGCTGCTCCTCGGCCATGCCGAGCTCCTTGGCAACCTCGAGCCTATTGCCCGTCGCTGCCGCCATCTGTCGCAGTGACCTGCGGTTGGCTCGGAGCTCGCGCGGGTCGCAGGTGGCGTGGTCCACGGAGGGCGAACACGCGCACCACGAGGTAGGGTTGGCATAATACTAAGATGGCCTGGTGCGTCATTACCTCCTGACTCTCGACCGTCTTCTTCACGGCCCGATTCATCAAATATCACCTTCGACTGCGACCTGTCACTTCGCGTACTGGACTGCGACCTGTCACGTCGTCTCGACTTGCCACGTCGCATCGACATGTCACGTCGCCTCGACCTGCCAGTGCGGTCGGACGTCGTGCCAGCCTGATGCGCGCCGTGATGTGGACCTCCTGCTGGCATCGGCATGCACGTGCTGCACAGCCGGGCACTGGCGGGTCTGGCCATACCGCTGATGGGGCACCACCAGCATGGCGGCGGCGGGGGGCCACGCGGGGGCGGCTGCCATGGCGGTGGGCCACCTTTGTCGCTGCCCGCGCCACGCGGGCCCCTGCCACCTCGAGGGCCGCTCTTGCCTCCGCCGCCGCCGCCAGGCCCTCGGCCACCAGCAACACCGCCCTGCATCTCGCACGGCTCTCCGCGAGCGGCCACCAGCACCGCCGCCCTGCGAGTTGTGCTGAGCGCCCAGGCCACGCGCCGCAGCGGTCCCCCTCAGCAGCGTGCGGGCGCTCGCGCGCGTAAGCCTCGCCCGCCTGTGCCAGGGGCTACGCCAGGCTGGGAAACCCTATGTTCTAGCGAACGCTCATGTTTCCCATCAGAAACTTCGCCCCTAAGCATCGAGCGGATCGCGGCTCTTGGGCCTCGCGAGGCCTACTCGGGCAGTCCGCGGCGCGGCCGCCCTGCGCCGCGGCGGGCACTGCCGGCGCCAACGCAAGGGCTCCCAGAGGAGGAGGAGGAGGAGGAGGAGGAGGAGGAGGTGGACGACGAGGACGAGGAGGAGGAGGAGGAGAAGGACGAACGAGGACGAGGAGGAGGAGGAGGCAGGAGGAGGAGCAGGAGGAGGAGAGAAGGACGACGAGGAGAGTAGGAGGAGGAGGAGGAGGAGGAGGAGGAGGAGGAGGGGAGCCGCGGCCGAGCCCCGTCGGCTCGCAGCGCGGCGGGCGCCTGGCGCCGAGCGCGCGCGGCCCAGGAGCGGCGCGCGCGGCCGCTGTCCGCGCGAGGCCGCCGATGCCGGGCATCGGCACCCAGAGCCTCGAGCCAAAATGGCTGGAGCCAAAAGGGCCACGGAGGGGCGGGGGGGAGGGAGGGAGGAGGGGGCGGGGAGGGGGGGAAGAGGAGGAGGGGCGGGGAGAGAGAGGAGGAGGGAGGGAGGGAGGGAGGGAGGGAGGGAGGGAGGGAGGGAGGGAGGGGGGGGGGTGGGGAGAGGAGGGGGAGGAGGCTGACGACGACGTGACTGCATTGGAGGAAGACTGCCGCGCCGGCGGGGGTGTGGCGCCGCCGCTGGCCCCGCGGAGGGGGGCCTGGCCTGGGGCGCGCTGGTGGCCCAGGCGCCTGTCGTCCACCACCACCACCACCACCACCAGAAGTCGGAGGGGGGAAGGAGGAGGAGGAGGAGGAGGAGGAGGAGGAGGAGGAGGGAGGAGGAGGAGGAGGAGGAGGAGGACGAGGAGGAGGAGGACGAGGAGGAGGAGGAGGAGGAAGGAGGAGGAGGAGGAGGAAGTCGAGGAGGAGGGCGGGGAACGACGAACGAGCGAGCGGACGCCGGAGGCGTGCGCGCTCCGCGAGGGGAGCCCGCCCGAGCCCGCCAGGGCGTGACGTGGAGGCCGTGGCCCATCGGGACGTGCCGTGGAGGGCCAACGCCCGCGCCCACTCGGGCGGGGAGCGACGAGGGAGGCGCGGAGGAGGGCGAGGAAGCTGGGGGGCGAGGAGGGGGGGAGGGCGAGGAAGAACGGGGGCAGGAGGAAGGGACACGAGGGGGGGAGGAGCTCGTCTTCTCACCGCGGAGCTCACACTCCATATGAGCTGACCGTCCATCATGGTGCGTGCAGTTTGAGGTGCTGGATGTGGGCAGCAGCAGCAGCAGCATGAGGAGGAGGAGGAGGAGGAGGAGGAGGAGGAGGAGGAGGAGGAGGAGTGGCAGTAACCGAGGGGCTCGGGTCTGTCGGGGGCAGAACGAACGCAGGGCTGCGGCACGCGGCGCAGCGGGCGCGGCGGAAGCGGCGGGCTCCAGCAGCGGGCTCCAGCGGGCTCCAGCGGGCTGCAACCGGGTGAACCCCAGCGGCGGTGTTCAATACCCCAGCGTCGATTGGACCCGCAGGGGTAGGGCTCGCAGTAGGTCGCAGAGTCCCGGCGACAGGATTGCCTCACCACTGCCCCTCAGGGTCGATTACACGCAAGGGTGACCCTGGGTAAGAGTGCCCTTCGGTGCGCGGCCTTCTGGTGACCTCGGGGGGGGACCAAACGCGAGCGCGCAAGACGCTACTACCGCATCGCGTCCGGCGATCGGGGAACCCAGCTGGGCCCGTACCAAAGGTCACTCTGGCGGAAGGTCACCCTCACGTGTAGTCGACCCTGCCTCCCGCGCCCGGACCTCAAAGATTCCCCTCGCGCTCCCGGCCAGGTTCGGTCCAGACGGTCCACCCCGCTCGCTCTGCTCCCCATATCCGAAGCACGGGAGGCTGGCAAAAAGTGCCCCAGGCTCGGCTGCACGCAGGACTGACCCCCGGCAGGAGTGACTTGTAGTGCGCGGATTCGGGGAACGCGAGGTGGCCAAATCCAAGCGCGCAAGCAGGCATTATCACATCGCTCTCAACGATCGGGGGGGCCCAGGTGAGCCCGCACCAAAGTTCACCCCGGCGTAGGGTCACTCTGACGCGTAGCCGACAGGTCGGCGGCAGCCTAGCCAAGCCTGCCGGCCTGGCGCTGCTGGCTTGGCTTGGTCCGGGCTGTACACCCCCCTTGCTCTGCTCCCTTCCAGAGAACGGAAGACTGGGGAAGCAGCGTCGCGGGTTGGCGGCAGCCTTGCAAAATCTGCCGATGGTCTATCGGCACTGCGCATTAATTCACAACTACGGGCGACTGGTAGTAGTAGTCGCGCGCCCACCCTTCTCACTGGACTCCAGCGCCTGCGGGCCACACGTCGATCCCGAACGATCATTCAGCCGAGTTGCAGCGTTTCGCAAACAAAATTTCGCGTGTATTCCTCGAGAAAGCAGGTGGAAGGGGAGCCAAGTTCAAGTTGAATGATGATCGTTTTGTCCTTGTGAAGCCCGCTCAGCACCACCCAATCCTAGAAGAAGGAGGAAGTTGCACAGGCAGAAACTTCCGGAGGTACGCGCGGATCTCTTGGGTCAGCGCTGGACCCCCAGGGCCGCCGCGCTGGAGAAGAGCGCCCTTCACGCCCAGGCCGCGATGCGCGAAGTTCAGTCATCTTCGCACCCCCATCGGGCAGCCTAGGCTTCTGCCTGTGCCGTTGTACTTATTGTTCATCTTCTTATTCGTACTATTACTACTCGGCTTACCAGTATTACCAGTACTATCACTACTCCTATTAGTCTTCATACTTGTATTGTTAATGTTACGAATATTTTATTTACCATGGTTATTCATACTATTATCATCATTATACTTATTCTTCTTCTTCGACATCCACCCCCTGCTCCTGGACTGCGAGGACAAGGAATTAGACGCCAGCTCTGGGACCTTCCCGGAGCAGCTCAGTCAACTCATGCATCGACGCTGCGTCGAACACACGTCAGCTTGAGTCGAACTGGAGTCGAGCTTGAGTCGGAACATAGTCGAGCCAGGAGTCAACCCAGAATCGAACGGATCTGTTAAGCGGGCCCCAGGAAGGTCAACAAGATGAGCATCTATGGGGAAGCCACAATGAACGATACTGCTACTCCCCGGACTTCTCCTGGGGTGCGTTCTGAGCAGAATTTCGAAGCGAATCCAACGGTGGCAACGAGAGCCTCCCAGGAGGCCCAAAGAGGAGAAAACAATGAAAAGTTAGCGGTATGAGTACCTTTTTCCCCCTCTGAATCTATGAGGAGAAATCTCTGAGACCCAGGTCAATGCAAACCCGAGTCAGTCAGGCCTTGCAGGATCCTGCAGGATCCTGCAGAATCCTGCGCGCTAACCTGTGTCGATACAACTCTGCCTTTGCAGGATCCTGCAAGATCTGGCGCTCTGGCTGACCCCCGTTTGCATTGACCCCCGTCACAAGGCCTAGCGGCGCGCAGAAGGGGGTATGGGGAGGAGGGAAGGCTTCTTAGAAGGAGGCCGCTCCTTAGAAGGCGCGGGCCTTGCACAGACAAGGCCCGCGCCGTCTAAGAAGCAGGGGTGCTTCTAAGAAGCCTTCCCCCCTCCCCCCTAACTGCCCCCCTCTGCGCGTGGCCGAAAGGCTTCCGATCGGAGGAGGGGGAGCGGCAAAGAGGGGGGTGTCCAAGAGGGGGGGTGCAAATCATGACCGGCGGCATGTGCGCGGCCCAGCGGGGGGGCCAGGGACGTAATGAAATAAGAAGAGGCGCCATGAAATCTGAGGGAAAATCATGGCCC
The DNA here is from genome assembly GCA_963575745.1 of Prorocentrum cordatum. Lineage (NCBI taxonomy): Eukaryota > Dinophyceae > Prorocentrales > Prorocentraceae > Prorocentrum > Prorocentrum cordatum. Next base: position 61,236 of record CAUYUJ010018767.1, read on the forward strand.
GCGCCATGAAATCCACCCCCCCCTAGTCATCACCCCCTTCTTTTCCGCTCCCGAGAGGAGGGGGAGCAGGCCCCCGGGCGGCTGCTCCGGGAGAGGGCGCTCGACCCGGCGAGCCCGTGCCTCTCGCGGCCAGCGGCGCGCGACGCCCCGCCCCGCACCGCGGCGCGCCGCGCGCCTGGGCGAGACGGTGCCGGGTGCCCGGCCCGCAGGGAGCCTCCTCCCCCTCCCCCTCCTCCTCCTCCTCCTCCTCCTCCCTCCTCCTCCTCCTCCCTCCTCCCTCCTCCTCCTCCTCCTCCTCCTCCTCCTCCTCCTCCTCCCTCCTCCTCCTCCTCCTCCCCTCCTCCTCCTCCTCCTCCTCCTCCTCCTCCTCCTCCTCCTCCTCCTCCTCCTCCTCCTCCTCCTCCAGGGAGGGGCCCAGGGACGCACAGAGAAAAGGGCACAGATCCCCAAGGACCCCCCACCTTGTTCCACATCTTCCGGATCAGGGGAACAAAGAATGACAAAAACATAAAAACTCGGAGGTCCGCGCGGACCTCCGAGCGCCGGAGGCGCCGCCAGGGGGGTCCAGCGCGGATCCGAGACATCCGCGCGGACCTCCGAGTTTTTATGTTATGTCACTTTTTGTTCCCCTATGGATTCTCGTCTTCCCCTCCACTTCCCATAGTTTCCAGATGTCCCTAGGCATCGACCATTTGTTGCGCCTGTGTCTCTCTTCCCCTCCTAACCGTGGACCTCCGCGGCCCTATCAGAAGCCAATTTCGATCGGCTTTCGTCCGGACTTCGGCCGCCCCTCTGCATCCCACCCGTTCGTCCAGACTTCGTCCAGATGTCGACCAAATCCGACGACATCTGGGCGAGATCCCCCCCCAAAAAACACACAAGAAAATTAGAGACACCCCGAGGCCCCCATGAAGGCCCACACAATGCCCGGCCCCCCGTGAGTAGGCTCTGAGAGATGATACAACTGCCCTGAGACGAAGCCAAGGCGAGGACAGAATCGGACCAAGACGAATCGGGGATCCCTGAGATCTGGCGGCTCTGGAGGATGCATCGGGCGCCGCGGCCGTTCCAGAGCGCTCCCGAACGCTCCGAGAGCGTTCCAGAGCGCTCTGGAACGATCTGTCCTGGTCCTTGTCGGTGGCAACTCGTAGGAGCCTCCCACACCATCTTGTCGGCTCCTGCGAGTCGACCCCAATCGACGCCAGAGTCGACGCGCATCGATGCTAGATCGACTCCGGTCGACGCTGACCGACGCTTCGTCGGCCGACGCTAGTCGACGCCAGTCGATGCCAAAGACAGAATTAAGCGGGCATACACCCTGCGAAATGCTTAAGAAATCATGGGTTAAGAAATTCATAGTCTCAGAACTTGAATAAAAATCCAACATGTCTATTAAAACCTTAGGATTTACATTGAAACATGAAGAATAATCGAGACTCTGGCCGAAAATGTAAGTTTTCTTAAGCATCGCCTAAGGTGTACCAGGCTCTCATGATTTTACCAGCCTCGAACGTATCCCTATCCCTAAGATTGACACGCCAAGAGGCGATGACAATCTCAGGGATTCGCCCTCAAAAAATAAGGGAATCCCCAAGATTGGCATCGTGATGAGGAGGTGCCCAGCATAGGGATAGGGATATGTTCCAGGCTGGTAACGATTTGCTACCGAACGAAACTGCCCTTCCCTCCCCACGCCAGGGTCAGCCAGCATCAGAATGGGGAAAACAGAGGGTATCGATACCGCTACTCCCCGCACCTCTCCTGGGGTGCGTTCTGACCATAATTTCGAGGCGAAGCCAGCGGTGGCGACGAGGACCGCCCAGGAGGCCCAAAAGGGGGAAAGCGAAGGAAAGGTAGCGGTATGGGTACCGTGTCCCCCTCTGATCCCCTCCCCACGCCAGGGTCAGCCAGCATCGAAGTGGGGAGCCGGATATGAAATCGAAGTGCGCGTCGGGTCGGGCCACTGATCGGCACGGAGTCGAAGAATCTTGGCGGCGAGCGAGGGGGGGAACTGAGAAGGAGAAGGCCTTCTCAGAAGGCGGCGGGACTTCTCAGAGGCCCTCGCGCCTTCTGAGAAGTTTTGTGTGTCTTCGCGGAAGGCTTAGAAACTTCTCAAAGGCCCGGGGACCTCTCAGTCTTCTGAGAAGGCCCGCCCCGTCTCACTTGCTCCCCAGGCTCGCCGCCGAGAATCGGAGCGGGTCGGCCTCGCCAGGCTACACACAGCAGCGCCATTGCAGGCACAGGGCCGCATCGGCTCGCCCGGAAATCGAGAGACCGAAACTGATGGAGCAGGGCGAGATCAGTACAGTCGACCTGTATCATAAGGATGCGCGGCAAGGATGCAAGGGCCTTGGAAGGCCATGTCGACACTTTGCGAGTGGGGCGCGGCCAGCGAAAGTCGCTAAGGATGGGCCGAAGGGAAAGGATGCAAGGATGCCCTTGGGAAGGTTGCCCATCCTTATAATGCCGGTTGACTGCATCGAATCGGAGCGGCCGGTTCGCAACAGACCCAGCACACCCTTCCCTCGTCGAGAGTTTACGAGCTGGCGGCGGGCCCTTCTCAACAAGAGCATCTAGAGTCCCCTGGCCCTTCCGGGCGCATGGGGGGCTGTGCTGCGCCGGACGTTCGTGCACAACCGACAGACAAGGTCCTCCCTCCTCCTCCACCTCCTCCTCCAGTCACATCATGGACCACCCTTCGGGTGATAGGGAGGTTGGGCCTGATGATGAACTTGAATGTCGATCGCAAGTGTGCTTGCCCTCGACTTGCATCTCGACAGCATCTGGGTCTGCACATCGACTTGCATGTCGATGTAATTTCAGTGTGCAATTCAATTCGGGTTTCGATCAGGTTACTGTTGGGGTTTCATTATCAGTTGAATTTCGGTGTGCTTGTACATGTGCATTCCGATGTGTTATCCGAATTGCATTCGGAACTACATCCGACTTACACTTCAAATTGAGTTATGGTGTGCATGCCGCTTGTTATGTGGTGCACATTCTTACCAACAGTCCGAAACATGATGGCTTCGACTTCGACTGTTATTGCATCTGCGTTTCGATGTGCATGTCGTTGTGCGCTTCGACTTGCGGTTCGAGTTATCCGATCTGCATCTAGTTTGCAAGTGGCCCCAACTTCCAATAACATGTCCCACAGGACGAGCAAGGAACAAATACGGGATAAGCCACAGGACAACCTACGGGACAGCCACAGGACAACCCACCAGACAACTGCGGGACAGCCAGCGGGACAACAACCTTCAGGACACCCCACGGGACAAACACGGGGCAACCCACGGGAAATCCACGGGACAGCATACGAGACAGCCACAGGACAACCCACCGGACAACCGCGGCACGGCAAGCGGGGCAACGACCTTCACAGGGCAGCCCACGGGACAACCGCGGGGCTTGACCCCACGGGAAAAGGCCACGGGGGACAGCCACGGGACGCCCCCCAGGGCGAGGAGCCGCGCAACCCCAGGAGGGACCTCTGCTGGCACGATTTTTGTTTAGGCCCCGGCTGCGCAGGCTCGTGGTCGCCCTCGTCGTCAGCTGCGCCTCGCCTCGCCTCGCACGGCACGGGCCGGAACCCACGTCCAGAAGGACGCGCGAGAAGGACGCAAGGGCCTTGGACGCTCGTTTCGAAGCTTCTCGAGCGGGGCGCGGCCGACGAAAGTGGCCAAGGGTGGACTCGGGAGGCAGGGATGCAAGGGCACCCCTGGGAGGGTTGCCCGTCCTTACTGTGCGGGCTGACTGCAGGCG
>CAUYUJ010018767.1:75000-90000 GCA_963575745.1 Prorocentrum cordatum
CGCGGAGCGCCAAAAGTTGACCTTTATGGCGTTCTCTTCCTTCGACCCCCGCACCACGGAGCGCGGGGTTGCCGACGCGCCCCTGAGCGCTGCGATATTACAACCTGCTTGAACCTTGATTTCTGCTGCATCCTAGGGTGACCTTGCCTGTCCTTTCGCGGCCCTATTCGCGTCGAACCCGTGTCGAATCAATGCCAGCCTCGTCGGATGCGTGTCGAGTCCGCGTCGGATACACGCCAAATCCGCGTCGAGTTCGCACCGAGCCCGCGTCGGGCACAAGAAAAGACACCAATTTGGGAGACAGGTGAGGTTCCCCGAAAATGCAAAGTAACCCTGATCACCAGAAAGAGTTTCGAGTACCAAGAAAGTACCGAAACTGGAGGGTTTTCACGTGTCAGGCCCCGGGAGGACTCGTTCGACACACTTCGCTATATTGTGTCGGGCAGGCACTGTTTCGATACTTTGCTGGGTGTTCGGAATTATTTCTGGGATGTGTTCCTTAAGAACGATGGGAACAATTTCGCGTGAGCACTCTGGATTTCAAAATTCAGCGGCGAGCCCGGGCGGTAGAAGTGAGAAGGTGCGGGCCTTCTCAGGAGGCCTGGAAGCCCCCCCGCCTTCTGAGATGTTATCTGAGCCTTCCCCGGAGACATAGAAAACCTCTGAGAAGGCGCGAGGGCTTCTGAGAAGCCCCGCCGCCTTCTGAGAAGGCCTCTTCCTTCTCACTTCCGCCCCTCGCTCGCCGCCGAACAATGGAAGGGAGGGAGTCTGATTTGAGGGGATGTTTGATTTCTAAGCTTGCTTCATGGGGGGGGGGTGAATCCCGGGGGGGAGAAGCGTGCACCTGTCATACCTCTTTTGGCCCCCAGGGTGCCCCTTCAGGGCCCCTGTAGAATACAAAAGGTGCGCCTTTCTCTACCCCCCCCCCAGTTACCGCCCCCCCATTACGGAGTGCGCGAGATTTGAGCTCTTGGAAGCTTCTCGGGGGTCTGGGCAAAAGGCTGCCCTTTCATGGCTGGTCCGGGGGCGTCGAAGGTGGCTCGTCTATGAGGGTTACGACCTCTACCCCTGCATCATGGTATTCAGAATAGGCAACCACGTGTGAACCCAGCCCCCGCATGTCAGACTTCTGAAGAACTGGCTGGGGCTTCAAAGTTTAAGGACGTCTGCAGCCAAGCGACCCCAGCGGGGGCGTCCGATACCCCAGCGTCGTTTGGACCTGTAGAGGTACGGTGGGGGCATTTTTTTTTATCTCTGTGGGCTCCGCGCGACGAGACCCGCGGAGGTTTCATGCATGCATTCGAAAGAGGGGGCGGCAGGGCAGGCGGAGGGCCGCGAGAGCACTTACAGCCACCTGCCGAGCCCTCACCAGCCCTCGGCGAGCTCCGCCGCGCGGCCTGCGCGGGCGGCCGCTGCCCTCGCGGCTCTCCCGCGCTCGCGGGCCGCCGCAGCGTCCGCGAAGCCGTGGGCTCGGAGGACGCCCTCGAGCCCTGGGCGGATCCGCCGCGGCTCGGCGGCCTCCGCCCGCGGGGCCGCCGCGGCCAGGCGCCGGGGCGCCGCGGCGCTCGGCGGCGCAGCATCCTGGCTCCCAGCGCCAGCCGCAGGTGGCGGGGGCGGGGCGGCTGCAGGCTGCCGCTGCGCTGGCACGGGCGCCGCCTCAAGCGCCTGCTCCTCCGCGCCGTGGCCCTGCCTGGCCTGGAGCGCCGCCGCCCAGCGCAGGCGCGTGCTCTCCTTTGGCGAGGCCAGCGGCGCGATCGGATCCTTCGACGCTGGCAGGATGCCACGTGCGAAGTCCGACCGCGCCTGTGCCCTGGAGCCCTTCTTGCTCTTGGGCTGCCCAGCCGCCGCGCTGGCCCCGCACGGCTTGCCCAGGCCGCGGTGCGCGTACCTGGGGAGGCGGCAGTACATCCAGCAAGCCGCGCAGACCGGGAAGGGCTCGGAGTCGTCGCCCTCGACGCGCGACTCCATTAGGAGGTGGCCGTTGACCCTCCATCCCGCTGGACGGGCCGCACCTGCCGCCTCCGCAGGGGCTGGGCCGCTGCACGCCGCCGCTGCCGCCGCCAGGCGCGGGCTGGGCGCGGGCGCCGAGGCCTCGCGGCGCCTCGGCTGCCCCTGCGCCCTGCGCTGGGCCACTCGGCGCAGCACCTCCGCGGGCGTCTCGGCCGAGGCTGGGCGGCGCCTCGCGGGCGAAGGCCTCGAGCTGGAGGCGCCAGCTGCCGCCACCGCTGCCAGGGCCGCCGCCGTGGCGAGGAGGGGGCCGCCGTCAGCCGCCGAGGCCTGCACCTCGCCATCGTCAGCCGCGCGCACCTCCGCGTCGTGCATCACCCCGAACTCGCCGCGCCCCTGGGACTGCGACTTCGGTGGGCTGAATCCACCTGTCCCAGGGGCGGGCTCCGCGACGGCGGCGCACAAATAGTCGGCCTCGCCGTCGAGCTCCGCCGCCATGTAGGGGGTGGGGTCGACCAGCTCCAGCGAGCTGATGGGCCAGGAGTCCCGCATGCCCGACTCCGTGGCCTGGACCTCGAACTCGGCGGCGTAGCGCGCCGCGTCACGGGCTCGGGCCAGGCAGCCCTGGAGCAGGAGGGCCTCCTCGTCGGCGATGGCGCGCAGCGCCGCGCCCGCCTTCGCGAGCTGGTCCGCGAGGCGGTTGCCGTAGAGCTCCACCTCCGTGAGCTCGCCCCGCTCGACGGCCGCCCGCGAACGGTGGGCGGGGATGTGCTGCACGTGCACCCCCTCGGCGGCGTCGCCGACCCTCGCCCAGAGGTGGGCGAACTGGGCCGTCGGGCCCGCCGCCCTCTTCACGTCCTTGCAGGCCCCGACCGTGCCGAGGCAGTCGATCATGAGGTGGTAGTGGCCGACGATGTCCGTGAGGGCGACCACCGCCGCGTAGTCCTCGCCTGCCCTCGCCGTCTGGCCGGGCACAAGGGCAGGCGGCACCGCCCCCCACGCCTGCGCCATCCACTCGCCGTCGGGCGTGAGCACCACCACCGACCAGCCCGCGCTCCTGATCATCGGGAAGTCGTTGTTGACGCAGGAGCCGTCCGTGAAGACGAGGGTGCCCGCGGGCACCACGAGCGCGCCCTCGTCCCAGCCGCGCGAGCGGCGCTCCCAGCCAGGGTCCCAGCGCGGCCTCTGCACCAGGTACTGGGCGTCAACGAAGAGGCCCTGGCAGAAGAGCTCCTCGTAGCGGTGGCCCATCGTGCTCACCAACTCGGCAGCTCGCTTCAAGTCGGCGGGCCTGCGATCTCGCCGCCAGCCCTCCCAGGCAGGGCACCTGTGGTGGCGGTGGGCCAGAGTCCCGCTCTCCTCGCCGCAGAGCAGGCAGCGGTCGTCGATGTCGGTGCCGCGCTTGGCCAGCCTGGCCTGCGGCCAGAGTGACAGAGTCGCCAGCCTGCGCAGGCAACCGCAGTGGTGGCTGGACCACGTCCCCGTGGGCGCGGCGCCGAGGAGCTGGTTGATGGCCCGCCAGTTTGGCGGCAGCTGCCACGGCCACAGGGTCTCAGGCCTGGCGTCGTACTCCTGGAAAGCTGCCGCCTTCCTGGCCGCCTCTTTGGCCTTCTCCGCAAAGAAGGCGGGGGAGTACCGCAGGACGGAGTAGCAGCAGCCGAACTCGTCCTGCAGGAAGTCGCCATCGTCGCTGAGGCCCCAGCCGATGACCTGCAGCGTGAGCACCAAGGCCGAGATCGGGTCCCTGACGGCAGCCCAAGGGCGCTGGAGCCTCACGATCCTGGCGCTCTCCGCGATGCAGGCCTGGATCGCCGCCGCGGAGGCCTGGCCTGCCCAGCGGACGTTGGTGTAGGCGAGGACGGCCAAGCCCGTGGCCACCACTAGCGGGTCCTGGCGCCAGCCGCGCGGCGAGCACTGCAGCAGGAAGCCCAGCGCAGCCCCAGGAGCCAGTTTGCCCATCGCCTTGGCCGCTGCCAGCCTCAGGGCTCTCATGCGGCCAGGCGGGATGCCGTTGCAGGCCGAGCCCCATAGGGCTTTGGCAGAGGGGCCCGCGCGCAAGACCCTCGCCTGCCGAAGGCCAGGCCCGAAGATCTTGTGGAGCCTGCTGGCCTGCCGCAGCGCCGCGAGCTCCCTGCCGACCTGAGTCGCAACTCGCCTGTGGCTGCCAGCCGTGGCGTCGACGCCGAGGTCGCGGTGGCCCGAGACGAAGGCCTCCGCCGCGAGCTGCCAGTCGGGTTCCTGCTGCAGGCGGCGCTGGAGGCCCACCGTGGAGGCCAAGACCTTCGTCTTCGTCCAGTTGATGGGCAGCCGCCTGTCCGCCAGCATCTCGACCACGCCGCTGACGAAGCTCGTGATCGTTCGGCTGAGCGTCGCCGCCGACCCGATGCCGTGGCCTGCTATGTCGTCGATGACGTTGACGACCCTGCCGACGGGCAGCAGCGCCCTGGCCTGGAGCAGGAGGCCGTGCAGCATGAGCCTGGCCAGCGTCGTCGCGCAGGAGCAGCCCGCGATGATGGTGCCGCTGACCTCAATGGGCTCGCTGATGGCGGCGTCCGCCGAGGCTCGGCGCGGCCCAGCGTAGACTACGCAGAGGGCCCTGAGCAGGCCGACGCTGAAGCCGCTGCCCTCCGCGGCCGAGCGGGTGGTCCGCCTCCCACTTGGCGCAGTAGCGGCGGCGCACCCTGCTCCAGATGCGCATCCACATGCTCATGAGGCCGATCGGGCGGCGGCCTCCGTCTGGCTTCCCCAGGAAGACGATCACCGTGGTGAAGAGGGCTGTGGGCTGCGGCTGCTGCTCCCAAGCCGTGAGCACCTCTGCCATCCTCTCGGCGAAGGGCCTGCCCAGGGAGAGGACCAGCCGCGGGTGGAACGCATCCCAGCCCAGAGCGGTCTGCCTCGGGAACGACTTCGCCGCCTCGAGGATGTCGTCCGCCGTGATCGGGGGCAACTCCATGGAGCAGATCCAGTCGGCTGGTCTGGTCTTGTGCTCCCCGTCGGCTCCTTTCCAAAGGGCCTTCCACTATATGAGGATCTGGTCCAGGGCTTGCTGGCCAACAACAGGGAGCGGCAGGCTGTCGGGGCAGTGCGCGATCACCGAGTCCAGCACCTGGTCGCGGTCCTTTATGACAGCGTGGGCTCCTTTTCGCCCCTTTCGCCAAGGCCTGGTCCACGAAGTCCTTCCAGCGCAGCCTGGCCGCCTTGGCGTCTTCTTTGCAGTGTCTCGCCGTCGTGCTCTCGATCACCTGCAGGAAGGCCTGCCCTTGCTCAGTGGGCTCCTGGATCACTTCGATCAGCGAGTCGAGCTTCGTGCCTTCGAACATGGCGCAGCCCGCCTGCTCGAACTTGGGCCCCAAGCTCTTGGCCACCTGCACCAAGTGCTTCATGTAGCCCACGTGCCCCACAGGGGGCGAACAGACCGCAGCAGCCGCACTTAGCTGCCTGGCGATCCTCCCGAGGCAGAGCCAGCACTTGGTGAGGGGGATGAGCTTCCTGACAGCCTCCGTGCGCTGCAGGTCCGCCAGTTTCTTCCTGACGGTGCGGGGTCCTTTGGCCCTGCCCTGGTACCTCTCACCCTCGGGGATGCCGAACTGGTCGATCAGGTGGAGCTCCGCGGCCTCGAAGAACTCCTTGATCGCCGCGTCGGGCGCGCCGTCGCTGTCGGTGAGGGGGGCTGACCAGCTGATCTGGGTCGCCGCCTGCAGGGATTTCTCGCGCTGCTCAGCCGAGACCTCCGAGCCCACGTCAAAGAACCTGGGGGTCTTGAGGACCCAGATCATGGCGTTGCTGCCCAGCTCGCTGAAAGTGAGCCGCACTGGCGCGTGCGGGTGCAGGGTTGTGGGCTCGATGACCTCCACCTTCGGGCTGAGGCCAGCGAGCGCCGTGGAGACCACGAAGAAGTCGTAGATCTGGTCGCCGCAGGTGAAGGTCGTGGGCGCTACCACCACTCCGCCCACAGCCCGTGGCCACCAAGAGGCGGCGAGGACGCTGGGGTCCATATTCCAGTCGGCCCCCACTATGAACGGCTCGTGGAGGCTGAGCAGGAACTCCTGGAGGTCCGACAGCAGCTCCAGGTTGTGGCCTGCCATCCTGGTCGAGTGCACGAGGTAGGCGCTGACCACCGTGACCACGAGATCGCCAAAGGCCACCCGTCGGACCAGGATGCGGGCACTGCGCTGGTGCCAGTCGTGGTCGATCGCCGCCACGCCCCTGGTCGTTGACGCCAGCACCCCGACTCCCGCCGAGACCGCCTGCGCCGCCTGCCCCGTGCTGTGGACGCTGCCGAAGGCGGCGCTGAAGCCGTTGCGCCTGGCCCAGCTGCAGGCGTCAGTCACCTTCTGGCTGGAGGTGAAGCGCGTCTCCTGCACCAGGATGACGTCGTCGCCTCCTCCATCGCCCTGGATCCGCTCCAGCTCCACCTGCGTCGCTGACCAGGTCGAGCCGTTCAGCGTGACGAAGCTGGCTCGCTTCGCTCCCGCGGGCCTGATCAGCTTGGCCAGCTGAAGGGGCTTGGCCTGCGGTCGCCCAGGCTGGGGCTGGGCCGCAGGCTTCGCGGCTGCCGCGGCGGCCGCGCGGCCGCCAGGCGGGCGGCTGCTCGCCGCCTTGGGGCTCCGAACCTCAGGGGGTCTCACGCCCTCGCCCGTAGCCTCGCCAACTTGAGTTGGGTGCCCACGATTCCTCATGGGCCCCTGGCTGGGCTGAGGACTGCCAGTCCTTCGGTCGGGCCCAGCCAAGTCCGCCGCAGCGCTTGGCTCTGTCCTGCTGCTGAGCGCCTCGAAGGCGTCGGCCTCCTCGCTGGCCGCCAGGCAGGCGCGCATGCCGTCGCTCGGCGCCGCCGCCGCCTCGGAGCGGCTGGGCGCCGCCGCCTCCGCCCCCTCAGCCCCGGCCGGGGCGGGCGGCGCCGCGCTGTCGGGGCCGCCGCCTGGCAGCAGGGTGCTACCCGCGGGCCTGGCCACTGCCAGCAGCAGCGCCAGCAGCAGGTGGAGGGGCCGCCGCAGCGGCCTTCTGGTCGGCAGCGCGCTGGCGGGCCGCCTCGCCTGCCGCTCGGCTCTCCACGGCGGCCGCTGGGGGGAACCCAGCTCCTGGCGCAGCGCCCGCGGCGGGGGCGGCGGCGGCAGCAGGGGCGGCCGCCTGTCCTGCGGGCTGCGGCGGGGCCGCAGCGCCCTGCTCGGGGGTGCCAGCGGCCACGGCTGCTGCAGGCCCCTCCTCGGTACGCTTGCGCTTCTTGGCCACCTCCTCCTCGATCTGGCGCTTGATGCGCTGCTGGTGCTCCTGGCAGTTGCGCTCGAACGTAGCCTGCGCGCCCTGCATGATCTGGAGCCCCTCATCGCAGAGGCGCCTGAGGGTGGCCTGCGCCTCCTCCTCCAGCTCCGCGAAGTTGTCGAACGACTCCGCGTCGAAGTTGAAGGTGAGCTGCCTCGCGCCGTCGGGCTGGGCGCCCACGACGCCAGCCGCCTGGGCTCGCTGGCGCAGGAGGGCGTTCTCCTCCTCCTTGGCCTCCGCGAGGTTGACCGCAGCCTCGTCGCGCCAGCCGCGGCGCACAGCGAGGTGGTCCTCCACCGCCACGAGCGCGTCCGCCGCCTCGTCGAGCTGGCGCTGGAGGTTGATCCGCTTCGCCGTGGCCGACTGCAGCCGCTGCTCGAGCGGCTTCGGCGCTGGGGCGACCGCGGGCGCGACATAGCCCCGCGCGTCGCGGACCGCCTCCTGCAGCCTGGCCGCGATGGCGGGGTCCCCACAGGCGAGGAGCGCGTCGAGCTCGCTCTCGGGCGGGGTCGACCAGGGGGCCTTCGGGAAGGCGCCTCCGCCACGGCCGCCCGCGCCACCGCCGCCGCCGCCACGGGAGGCTGCACCGCGGCCCTTGCCGCCCTTGCCGCCCTTGGCGCCATCCTTCGGCGGGCCTCCGCCGCCGCCTCCACGATGTGCGAGTTGGGAGCCGCCGCCGCCGCCGTCCGCCCAGACCCCGCCACGGGGCGAAGGCTTCGCGGGCGCCAGCTCCAGCCCGATCCCGCACTGCCAGCACTTCGCGTTCTTGCGGAGGTTCCAGCGGTAGCGGCAGCCCGTGCACACGACGAAGCCAGGCTCGGCCTCGGGCCCCATCGCTGGGTCGGGCGGGCGCGCTGCTCAGCCGCGGGCGCGCAGCAGGCAGGGGCCGACGGGGGCGGACCCGCCGACCCAGAAGAAGTCGCGACCCGAAGGTCCTGGAGGGTGCTGCACAGGCAGCTCACACTTGTTGGAAAGGAAGGTGGCCTCAAAGCGGAACCTCCCTCGCGCTCAGAAGTCGCCCCGGAAGACTCGCGGTCGTCGGGACGGTTCATTGCCTTGAGCCAAAATGGCTACGGACGGTGGGGGCGTTGGATAGGGAATCAGTGGATAAGGAATCCAGGGTCTGGAAGCCGGTGGAAACTCCAATCGTGGAATGGCAATGGATATAACCGCCGCCTTCATCAGAAAATAGTTCGCAAGTGGCCGCAGACTGATTGGCGGCGAGCCCGCGGGGGGAAATGATAATGGGCGGGCCCTCTCAGAAGGCTCATAAGCCGCCCTCTGGCCTTCTGGGAAGTTTTCTAAGCACTCTCCGACGACATAAACACAACCTCTCAGAAGGCGCGAGGGCTTCTCGTAAGTCCCGCCGCCTGTTGAGAAGGCCTCCCCCTTCCGACGTCATGATTTCTTCATGACGACGACCCCCAGAGGTCTCGACCCATTCCCCGGGACCGGTTTGTCATCCTGAGTCGTTTTTGCGATCCCCAGACCTCCTGGGATGCGTTCTGGTCAGAATTATGATGCGAACCCAGCCGCGGGTTCGACGAGGGGGCCAACAGCGCCCAAAACTTTTTTTCGAAACCTCGATCCTCGGACCTCGATCCTCGAAGCCACACTCCCAGCCCCGCCGGGAGCTCAGACTGGGATGCCCCGAACCCGCGCGGCAGGTCGCACACAGGCACGGAGTGCGGGGCCCCCCCCCCGAGGGAACACACGCCTCGTTCCGAGCCTGCCCGCCGGCCGGCCGGCCAGCCGGTCTGCCTGCCTGCCTGCCTGCCTGCCTGCCATCATGCCTCCTCCTCCTCCTCCTCCTCCTCCTCCTCCTCCTCCTCCTCCTCCTCCTCCTCCCCCTCCCCCTCCTCCTCCTCCTGCCCCGCAGCCCAAGACGGCCAGAGAAGGAGACGTCCTGCGCCTTAAGAAGTGACACCGAGCGGGGGGGAGCCCCCCCTGACCCTCGGCGCACACCTCTTCCGCGGACACCCGCGGGGACTCGTCTCAGACGGGGAGACAAGAAGAGGGGCTTCAGCCAAGAGACCGTGCTCGAGGGCCCCCCCCTCCGCCCCTGGTCCCACTCACCCACAGCCCAGGGGCAAGCGTGGGCCACCAGGTCGGGGACTGGCAGAGCAGGGCTTCCAAGCCCTCTCAACCAATCCGGGCCACTGCTTCACCCCTGTCGGCAAATTGCCATCATCCAATATCTTCAACGTTGCCTCGCCTTCCTTCGAAGGGCGGCGTTCACAGGGATCAAACAACCGAACAAACCTGGTGGCCCCTGGGGCCGCACACATCCTGCGAAATCACAGCCCTAAACTGCTCCAGCACACGCGAGGAATGGATCTGGAAGGGTCGGCGTTGGCAGTCAGTACGATCAAAGGCAGTCAATCCCGCGTTGCTGCAGGTTCTGAGACAAGCTAAACATTTATGACCTCGCGTGCTTTCTCCAAAGCGCGACGGGCAGTCCGAAAGGATTCCTCTCTGGCTCGGGCATGCTTGTGGCCGCGCTGCCGAGTTCGAGCCAGTGGCTCCGTAGAAATATTTAGCGTGCCTGGGCACTTCTAGGCCAATGCATATGAGTCGCTTTTGCACCGCCCAAGCTACTTGATCCGCCTCACGGGTCTGGAAGACGAGGGCAAAGGGAGGTGCTGCCTCCTCGGCCGCCAGGTCGGCCAATCTCTCCGCCTGCTGGTTGGCGAACCAGCTGGGCGCCTCAATGGAAATACATACTTGGCCTGCCAAAACTCGATCCAGGCATCTGCATTGGAATGGTGGATCGCAGATGGGCCTTTGCCTGACCACTCGAACTACATAGCTGGCATCTATGACTACTAGCGCGTCGCCCTCAGTTTTTTGCAAAGCACGCGTGACTGCAATCAGTTCGGCCCGAAAGACTGTCTGACGAAAGCCTACTACACTGCCTCTCAGGGATACCTCGACCCTACCTTGGACACAAGCGGCGAACGACCACCCCACTCTTCGTAGTCGAGCATCCCTGGAATGTTCCCCGCCGACCCGTCAGCGCCCATTCGCCTCATCCTCGGGGAGGGGCAGGCCCGCCCCCGCCGCGGCCCAAAAGACTGGAACCAAGCCCCGGGGCCAAAAACATGGGTAGCTTACAACCCCTGGATTCGCCTGCTCACTGAGGGCGGCGCTTCCATCTAGATCTGGCACATCTACATTACAGGGGCGCACCCAGAACTGGCGGGCGAGCCATTCTTCTGCTATGTTACATCTCGGGCAAACCGGGCCCCCTAATTTCGCCGTTTGTTTTCAAACCGTCTCTTCGCGGGCCACGAGGGCCCTTGGCTGATCATTTCTAAAGCCGACGCTCGATTAATTGAACCTTGTTTGCGCAATCTTTTCAAGTGGGCCCAAGCCACAGTCAGGTCAACCCGAAACTCGGCCCCGGAACCCGCAAAGCGCTTGCCGGCTTGGGCCCACATGCTCTGTCCCAGGGAGGACCCTACATCGAAACTTAAAACACCAGGCCCGCCCAGGCCCTCGAAGTTCTTGGCTTCTCCGCAAAGCATGGCCCACTCCCCCGGCGAGTTCGGAATCCACCTCGCGTCGAGAAGGGCTGCCTGGGCGGCTGCAAGATGCCTTCGAACATGCTGCCAGCGCCTCTCCGCCGACTGCAGCTTCTGCAGGGACTCCTGCCACGCCACGTCGATCGCGTTGCGCCAGGCTTCCATCCGAGAGAGGTGCTCCTGTCAAGCTAAAAGGAGCTCCAGCGGGCCCCAGTAAAGGGGGCCACTGTTTCGACCTAGACTGACCACGATGGCCGCGGCGGCTCAGCCCCCAGCCCATTTGCCAGCACACGCGGTTGGAACGTGGGCCCGAAGCTTTTTCAAAGTAGCGGGCGCTAGGCCCATGGCCACGGCCCCCCAGGACACCCGTAGTTCATGCCCCGCGTTATCCAGCTTGATCACCCTGGCTCTCCTGGAGCCTGTTTGCTGTCTGGCTTCGACTACCCCTTTCGTCCCAGCGCCACCGGTTACGTCGACGCCGAGGCCCCTGGCCTCGATGTCGACTTTGATGGGGAGGCGGAGTTCGGCGATCTTGATATTGAGGGCCTTCCTGAGCTCAGGGTTGCTGGCGAGCGCTGCGGATGTTTGGGGGTCCTCCAACCCTTGCCTGTCACGGCGCGAACGAAGATGTCGGCCACGTCGGCGGCCTGCTACAATGCGCGTTGAAAACTGCCTATGTTGAGCTGCGCCAGGTCGCCCACCCAGCAGCTGATCTGGTCCGACGGCAGTGGGCATCGATTGCGAATGCGCTCTAACATGCCCCGCGCATACATTCGCGACCAGGCAACGCTCTGCCTGCATCCAGCGATTATCGAAACCTGCGGCTGCACGCTGTCTGATAGCTTTCGGCCCAACGCGAGCCAACGATCTGCTAGATGCTGAAGCAGCGCAAGATTTCCGATATACATATATATATATAGTTTATATAACCATATATATATATATATATATATGCTTTACATATGTAGTATATATAAACTATAAAAAATGGCACTGAAGATTTGGCACCAAACTCGCCGACCAGTCGGGCTGGGTAAGATCGCGACACTTCCCCGCGCCCCAGAGAACCAGAAGCCAACTGATGCCCAGGAGGCCACGCGCGCCGGCCTTAGCCGGCGAAGAATCGCTGCCCTCGAAAGGCCGCTGCCTCTAACCGCGGGGCTCCAGAGGCCAACCTCCGATCTTTCCTAGGACGCCAAAGGTTGCCATCGAAAGAAGCCCCAGAGTCTGCGCGGCCCTGGCGCGAGGGTCATTGACGCATCTCCTCCTGGCGGGGGCTTCGGCGCCACTGCTACTACATTGATGAGGGTCTGCTGAGGCCACGCGAGCTGTTCTTCTACTTGCCGGGAGACTTCTAGGAGATCGCGTTTACCTTCCGTCGGGGGCCCAACCGTTCGCGGGGGGCCGATGGGTCGGCCCCCAGTCCTGCACGCGCATTGAAATACCCTATGCCCTGCGCCATGTTCTCAAGGGCCAGCTCGGACAAGGCGTTTTCCAGCCCCCCCCCCTGGTCCAACGCCTACGTCGTCGCAGCCATTCAGGGAAGGCTTTCTCGCGGGAGCCAGCGGTGCCCCGCCACGAGCATACTCAACGCTGGACCTTCATTTGCACCATCAGCAGCGGCTCGACCACCTCGAGCCCATCCGGGCCTGCCCCCATTCCCAAGGAAGCTTTTGGTCGTTCCCAGGCCCCGGCATACACGCGGGCCCAGCTGGCCCCAAGCGCGAGGCCCTGCCGCGGGAAATGCCGGAAGCCCGCGCTCTTCTCCTTCGCGTCTGCGAGACCGATTTGGGCAAAGACATCTTTTGACTCGTTTACGAAGTCTCGATTTTTTCTTGGTCAGCTGGCAGCTCGCGGAGCCCTGCCAGTAATTATTGACAAATCGTCCTGGTCGCCTCTGGTACATTGACGATGGCGGTCTTCACTTCTGGGGAACGTGCCCAGCTCAGCAGCTGCCCACCGATGGCTTTCTCCTGGCGTTCCTCCGCCTGCGACTTCCTCCTCCTCGCGACTACAAACAACTCCTGGATCCTGGATCGGATTCCACCCCAGAGGTTGACGCCCCGGGAGACGCTGAAACGCCCGGGCGGCCTTCCCCCAAGAAGGTTCGCGTCGCGCGCGATGGGGCGCGCACCTCGTCTTCGGTTCCCCGGGGGCTCGCCTGCCCTACTGATGAGGAGCCCTTCCGCTTACAATGAGAAGCGCGGGTGCTTCCCGCTCAGCGCGGCGCCGGTGGCCTCGGTCCAAATCGAGTAGTCCTCTGGGGGCGCAAGCTCAGCGTTGCTCTGCTCGTTCTATTCCCACGGCTGATCAGGCCCATGGGTTCCTGGAGGCATCGGGAGGACGCATCTGCCTTCGTTGAGTTCACCTCGCGCGCCAAGATGAGGTGGCCATGGCCCCTGCAAATCATCCTTTTGCGCGAGGAGCGCGGCGATCTCTTCTGACAATACCGCGTAGTCTAGCACTCTGCATTGACCCCCCGCGCCAGTGAAAGCCGCTCCACTTAGCGCACGAAGAGCGCCTCTGACATACGGTGGCCAACCTGGGCCCAAAACCTGTTGAGTTGTCACATTCCAGTCCTCCACGATCACAAACCGTAGGCCACTTGCGCGCAAGCACCCTGCCAACTCCGAAAGAATGAACCGTTTGCCCCCACCAAGCCTCCACTGCAATTGAGATACACTGCCGCAGACGTGATGCCCAAACGCATAGTTCGAACGGCCCTTGCAACCCATTGTGCCCCATCCTACTGGGCTTCTCCCATCGGATCCACTCTACATGGAAAATAACTCTCAAAAGTATCTGACTATTACACAGCACCCACACACCACCATGTCCCAATGCTCCACCTGCTGCCGTCGGCATTGCTGGGCTGGATGTCGACTTCCAACCTGCTCGCTGCAATGTCTCCTGCGCTTCCAATGGCCTGCCATCTCGTTGATGCGTCTCCACGCCATATGAAAGCCGATGTCGGACATGTGTGGCGTTTGAGTGCATGCGGGTCCATGTTCCGTCCGTTTGGTATCATTCGCCGCGTAGATCTTAATAACATCGGGGTTATTTGCGCCGCCCGACTCGACAAGCACCCGCCCGTCGCTGCTCATAATATAGCTGCCATTCACCTTCCCACTGGTGGCCTGGTCCAACGAATACTGTTTCTTCCGCTTGAGCATGCAGTTACCCACGCTGATCATTCTCTTTGCTGGTCGGAATCCTCTGTCTGCTGTCGGCACGGAGCTTGTCGACGCGGGCCTGGTCCACAGTCGGCTGTGGCGTGGACGCCGCGGATGCTGAAGCTGAGGTGGATGCACCACTGTCCGCCTCAGTACCTGGATCAATTTCTTCTGTAGCTTGTCAAGGTTGTTCAGGCGGGCTGGCTGGTTCTCCTCCTGCTGTGGCACCTGCCTGGGCGTTCCTCTTTCTCGCCGACGTGATCGTGCGTAGTTCCTCCATATGGTTCTGTCATGTGCCGACGGGCCAATGGCATCCCCGAAAAGTTTGCATACCTCTTTGACTAGTTCTTTGTTGTATGCGTTTCATTGCTACAACCCCTGCTGAGTAACGCCGTATTCTTCCAGTTTGAAAATGTCGCCATCATCGAAGGTGATCATGCTCTCGATATCCTCGTCACTCTGGATATGCAGCAGCATTGTGAGGTTGAATTTGGCCGCCTCCTCTCAGCCACTTGCTGCATCTGGCTTGTTCGTATTATTGAGATGGCGTTGAAGCTCGGTTTCCGCTGCTTCGCGCGATCTGGCTTGTGTTTCGAGCCCTGCCTTCTCCAGCCATTGTTTGCATATCTCCTCCTGCTCGACCGCATAATCCAGAGTTGTTCGTGCTTTGCATGCTTGCACTCCTGCATGATGGAGGTTTCTCCTCATCTTCCAGGTCGGGTCTGATATTTGTATTGGCTTTGTTGTTGGCGGCCTCTTGGATCTTGGATATGGGAGCCGTTCTGCCAGCGCCTTGAGGAGCTCCTCAGTGGTGGTGGCAAACGGGCTGGAGTTGTCCAGGATCGGCTTCGAGTCAGTTTGGCCCTGCGATGCGTTATCTCCTCTGCCCTTGAACGGGCTGTCAGCATGCTGTGTCTTGTCTGTCCACAACCCATGCGGGGGTCCATGTTGCCAGCTGCCTCGTACATGTTCTTCTTGCCATGGAGCTGGTTTGAGATTGCCTCGGCAGCGCCAGCATCGCGTGTGTGCGCCAATTCCACTGATAGCGACAGGAAGCGTCGGGGCAAGCAACATAGCCCTTCGGAACCATAGAGCCG
>CAUYUJ010018767.1:92500-100057 GCA_963575745.1 Prorocentrum cordatum
CAGCGCAGCAAGCCTAAGCGCACTGGCGGTGACACATCGCACCCACCATCGGGCTCCGCACGTCTTCAGGCTGCGGACACCCAATTCATCGCCTTGGACCCTGCCTTTTGGAAGGTCCCTGTTCTTGCCGAACCCACCTCGCCTGACGACGGCAAGACGTACAAGCCCAGCATCAGCCTCCACGACTTCGAGAGTGGCGAACGGCTGCTGCAACACCACCTCGGGCAGGGCAAGCGAGCCACGGGCCAGCTCGCGATTGCTGTCATGGGCCCGAAAAACGACAACTACGTCGGTACCGAGCTCGCCGTCCCCGTCCTGAAGCGCCACCCCAAGGCGCCCAAAGTGGTCCACACGCACGTCCCCGTGATCGTGTACCAGCTGGGCACCAAGGAGGTCGCCTGCACGGAAAAGGTAGCCGTCGCCACCATCGACCCCGCCGACCACGTCTGCTGGATTCGGGCGACCATACACGAGACCGAGGCCATTGCCGCAGTCCCCTCCATGCACCAGGCCTTCGAGGACCAGTTCTCGGGAGGTGCCCCCGTGAACGGTGGTCCACGCGCCAAGGGCCCTTTTCGAGGCGACTCCGCTCCACAGGACAAGGCGCGCCAAAAGCACAAGGAGTCCAAGAAAGACGCTCGCCGCCAGGAGCTCGATGGCCAGCTCCAGGACACCTTCAAGGCCCTCTTCCACGGCAACTTTAAAGCCGTCACCATCCTCGAACCCTGCAAAAGCCTAGGCAGGTTTGGATCGGGCGTCGGAAAGAGGTCCCTGGCTGCCACCTTCGGCGTCAGTCTCCAAGCGGTCGACAAGGTCCTGGCGGGATCAGGGCAACTCGGTGCCACCTACGACCTCAGCAACGTAGGTGCAGACGAGCCCACCGCCGACAAGTATCAGACCGTGTGGTTCCCTGAGGACCAGCCCATCACGATGGCAGACGCGTTCCAGAAGTCGGTGGAGCTCAAGGCCCTGGGAGTCGTCAGGCACGGCAAGTCAGGCCTGCTGGGGATCCGTGTTCCGCGGGGGTCTGACGTCGCCAAGGCCGCTGCTGTCAGCATCCGCGGCTGCGAGGCCACCCTCGCCAAGACGCGCTACCGCATCACTGGCATTGCGTCACGCCACGCCACGCTGACCCAGCTCGCCAAGACTCTCACGGGCCCGTCCGTCAAATGGGACTGTGAGGTCTACCACACCGCCTGGGACCCAGCCACTGCGGCCCAGTTTGCCCTAGTGCGCGCCCATCGGCCCCCACTCACCTATACGGTGCAGGTCGCGGGGTGCTCCATCCCGTGGAGCATCGCCGAGGCCCCGCTGGCTGAGGTGGCGCCGAAGCGGGACAACGTTACCATCGTCACGCCTACCACCATCACAGAGCCTGCGACGCCGCCAGCCGGTGGTGGCGGCTTCAGCCCCGCCACCGGCACACTCCTCACCAAAGCGGCCCAGAGCCCCTACCTCCACGACCTCATGACTGCCACGCCCAAAGGCAAGGGCGTCGCACCGCTCCTGACCCCCAAGGAGGAGCCTTTAGCCAAGCGCCACCGCTCCTCCAGCGGGAAACGTGACGCCACGCCGCCCGCAAGGCCACCCCGCGCCCCAGGCCGCAGCTCTTCTGCGCCCCCTCACGGCACGGACGGAGCCGCTGAACCGACGGCCGCCCCAGGACCAGGTGGCCACGACCCCTGGCTTGGCACGGCGGCGGCGGAAGGAGGGGGCCACACCGAAGGCGCCGCTGCCACAGCCGCCGAAGTACCAGGTGACGTCGTTGACGTCGAGATCCTCTCATCAGGCGATGAATACAGCGTGGCCTCCCACGAACTCAACACCTTCGGCGAGCCCTTCGCATCGGCCTCTAAACCGCCCGATGCTGCCACGACCCGCATCCAGCACATGGAACAGCAGCACGAGCTACTAGCCACCACGGTGGATAACATGCAGATGCAGCTTGCGGGCGTTCTCTCCTCCCAGGCCACACTCACGGAGCACGTTTCAGGGCTGGAACGGGGGCTTGCCACCGTCGTCACCCAGCAACAGACGGCAACCGCCGACGCCGCTGCACTGCGCGGCGACATCCAGACCCTCCTCGGGCACCTCACGGGAGGCACCATCCACCTGCCACAAGCGGCCACTCTGGAAGCTAAGAAGGAGGAAGCCGCAGCGGCCGCCGAGCCCGCGGCAGCCTGCAGTGCGACCGACCAGCCAGGCCAGGCCACCCCAGGGACGGGGCCCCCAGGGGCCGACAAAGGCAAGGACAAGGGTCGGGCCACCCAGGACCCGTATTGAAGGTGCCTCAGAGAGCCCGCCTCAGCCCTCCGAGGAAGCGCCTTCAGAGGCACCGCTCCCCTCTTCGCGTCGTATCTCTTTCTTGTTACCTCATGTCTGTTTTGGCAGCAGCACGCGCAAGCTCTCTGGTGTAGGGACACCCGTAGTCTTGCAGGGGGCGTGATTGTAGCGATGTACATGAGCATTCAGGGGTGTATGAGGACGTGTGCTGCCACGCAGCTTTCGGCTCATCGCTCGCGCCGCCCGCCAGGCCTCGCCATCATGCGGCGCCTCGCCTGCGGCCTGGCCCTCCCCTCGCTGGCTGGAGCACACCCGTCTTCAGGCGGTGCGCCCCAGCACGGAGGAGAGGCTTTCCTGCGACATGCGGAGCGTAGGACGTTCTTCTACCTTTACGATGACAGCATCTACAAATACGATCACAGCGCCATTTTGGACCCGATCGTGAACAGCACCGCCGCCGCTGGCCCGTGCGGCACCGGGCTGCTGGGCGCCCCCGTGAGCGCCTGGCCTGAGCAGCACCAGGGGCCCTGCCCCACGCGCTGCCCCCCTGGGACTTCGACGGCTACTACTATGCCTACGCCGAGTACCAGCACGTCTCCTACGAGCACGCCCTCGTCAACTACGACACATGCATCGCAGTCGACCGCCGATTCTGCCGCAGCTGAGCTGACTCCTGCGTCCTCCGGCCACGCCTCGCACCGCATGCAAGTTCAGCTACGAGGGCTACCATCACTCAATACGACGCCTGCGGTCGACCGTCGTACAGCATATCCTCGATGGCACCCTGTCTTCAGCTTGTCCTCGACCGTCGTGCAGCATATCCTCGACAGGGCCGCTGGCAAGGCCCAGGCACGCAGTGGCGGCTTCAGCCCCGCTGCAGTGCCCTGGCTGCCACCGCCCCCGCATGAGGCAACGCACGCCGCGCACGACCACCTGCGAGAGTTACCACCGACCACGACGCCTGCCGCCGTACGTCGCACCGTGTACCCTCCAGAGTGTCGCACCCCCACAGCGTGCCGACCTGACAGCTTCGACATTACTGACAGCGGTGGGCCGTGCCACGCTGGAAACCACGCCGCTGAGCCAGCGCCGCAGACGGCTCCACCGTGGCCCCCACAGACCACAGGCGCCTCGCTGCGAGCCATCTGGCTCCTCGCGCCCTACCTGTGCATCACCGTGGAGCCCAACACGCTATGTGAGCTGCTAATTATGGCCGTGCTTAGCACCCACGCACACGGCCTGACTACCAGCAACACAGCGAGTCCCGCTTCCCCTCTGTGCGCCAGGGGTGAACCTGATGAGGACCCCGCCTTCTGGCACCTGATGAACATCCGAGCACGGCTCATCCCGTGCGCCGCGGCGTGGGCACCAGGTGAGGACCATCAGGACGTTTGCTGGGCATGGCTCGAGGACTGCGTCCCGCACGTCCTGGCGACGCTCCATCTGCCACAGTACGACCACCTTTTCCAGGAGGACTCCGCGGAGAAAAACGACGCCCTGCGTCACCGCACCGCGGTCGACATGTGCGAGGATATCTGGCACAGAGCGGGCCCCGACAGACAGCGCACCAACCGCAACCTCACTCGTATTCAGGGCAGCCACGAGTACCCCACCCGTTACCTTGGCCTCCTTCTGGAATACCAGTGCGCTCGTGCCCAGCTCGTCGGCCCTGAGGCTTTCGCGGCACCACTGCCGCCATACCTCTCACGGGCCCACGCCTTGCTGCCAAGAGGCCTCCCTCCGCCCGACCAAGACGCCCTGGCGTATCTCGTGGATGCGATCCCGCACCACCCGCCAGACCTGCAGCCGCTTGTCGAGGCGGAGCTCGCCGCGGCACCGATGGAACCGCTAAACCTACCACCGCCCGCTGGCCCCCCCGCCCAAAACGCCGCGCGTGACCAGCCCGCGGCCGACGCTGAACCGCTTCTGCTCCAGCACGCAGCTGCCAGCGATATCAGCAACATATCCCTGGACTCGTTCCACGTGTCTGACGATAGCCAGAACGACTCCATCCACGACACGGAAACCCAGGACCCCGACGGCACGCCACCGCCAAGTGACGCTGCCCAGCGCGACCGTGACAGCGATCCCCACACAGGGCGCTCTCGGTCGCGTAGCAGTGCGCCCAACAGCTCGGCCCAGGCCGACCCCAGCGCACAGCTCAGCGACGCCGAAGGTGCCACCGTCGCCGACGAGCCAGGCCATGCCACCGCACCGCCAGCTCCCACCAGCCCGCGCAGTGGCGGCTTCAGCCCCGCTGCAGCACTGGCTGGACCTGGGCGTCTTCAGACCTCAGGTGGCAGGACCCCGTCCCGCACCCTTGTCCGCCGAGCTAACTCGACTGTCTCCAACTCCAGCGCCGTCGACCACTGGCAGGCTGGCCTCGACAACGATCCCATCGAGGACGCGGACCCCGACGCCAGCGGCTCCCATGAGGCCCCGCACAGCGCAGCGGCCTCTCGTCGCTGCGGCTGTCTCATCTGCCTCTTCGTGGTCACGTACGCCATCTTGGTAGCCATGCCGTACCAGGACCAGATCGACGGGTACCTGCCGACACCGAGCCGAGACCCCAGCTACCGGCAGCGACGACGCCGTGAAGCTGCGGCACCAGGCCCATCCGTGTCACTACGCCCCGACGCACAATAGCATACGACGCCGCGCCCGCCTTGTGGGGTCTTCTCAAGTGGACCAGCGCCAAACTCAGAGACATTGTCTCGGGCGGAGCCAGCGCAGTCGGGTCTGGCCTCTGGGGCGCCCTGAAATGGGCCAGCGGCAAACTCGGAGCTATCGCCACAGGCGGAGTGGTTTGCGGGCTCCTCCTGGTCGGCGCCAAACTTCTCGCTCAAGGAGCCGTCGGACACGTAGGAGCCCGCATCTGTGCGCGCGTCCTGGACTCACCCACGGCCCAGTGGTGCCTCCGCTGTTGCCAACCGATCAGGAGCCCGCGCGATGAGGCCCCACACACGTTTCCGCGCACGCATCCCGACGACCCCGAGAGCCAGCACGTGCATCCCCTCCGACACCCGCTGCTACAGGAGCACTACGCCGCTGTAGTTGCCGCCGCAGTCGCCGATGTCACCACCGCCACCACCGCCGCCATCGCTGAAGTCACTGCCGCGGTGTCGCGAGCCTCGTCTGTCACGCCACGGTCGACCAGCCCGTCCCCGCGAGACGGCCCCACACGCGGCGCGGCCTCTGGCAACCCGCCGACTCACGAAGCCGCCGCAGCTCAGGCCACCGACGCCGAGGCAAGTGAAACACGTGAGCGCACCCTCGACGGCGACGGCGTGCACGGAGCGCCCGACGACGAAGCGGATGCAAGCAACGCCCGTGGTTCCTCTTTCGACATGGACACCCAACCACCACGACGGCGAGCACGCCACGCATCACCCGCCAGGCCCCAGGCGCCTTCAGGCCCTGGTACGCCCCACCCAGCCCTCTGGCCACCGACGCGCAACTTACGCAGCACCATCCAGCGCGACCCAGCGGTCCCCGTGCCGCCGACGAGCATCCTCACCTTACTGTACCAGAACGGCTTTGCGCTTGGTAACAGTGGCGTGACTACGGAGGACATCGAAGACGCCCTGCGACTCTACGACCATCCTCGATTCACCCATGACCCAACGCTCCAAGCGTTGGCGCCGTGGACTGACATCATGCAGAGGCCCCCGAACCGACTCACTTGGGTGCTGGAAGACTCGGGTGGGAACTCAGGCGAGACGATCTTCCCCTACCTTACGTGGGACCTCCGTCAACCCACCACTGACACGCCCACGGTCTTCTGGCACGGGACCCGCGGCGACCTTGCGGCTCGTCTCGCTTCCAACGGAGGTCACCTCCTGCCGGGCCCCCGCCGTGAAGCGAAGGGTCGAACCGCCACAAATGTCGGCCGCACGTACGTGAGTGTGCACCCGTCGCTGGCCGCGTGGCACGCAGTGCCGCCTCACCCGCCCTGCAGCCTCGAAGACGACACCCTCGCGTGGGGACCCATCGCGCTCTGGATGTGCGAGGCTACCAAACCGCCGCGCGGTGAGAACTGGCACAACTTCGTGAACGGGGAGGCTCACGGAGCGCGCCTCATCTACCCACGGGTCCTGGGCCTCCTCATCCGCATGGACTGGTGTGCCCCCACCGAAGCTGCCTCCAGGTGACGTGCCCTCCCGCACACCTGTGGCATGGGCGACTGCACGCACGCCCTCCACATTGCCGGCTTCGATCACCCAGACCTCCGCGAGGCGGCTGAAGCCCGCGACCAGGAGGCAAAGATCTGGCGCAGGCTGGACACCGCGGCAGCGTGGCCACCGCCGCAGGCACTATACTCGCCAGAGGCAGCGCGAGCATGGGCTACACAGCACTACGACACCGAAGCAGCCACCAGGGCCGACCCCAACCAGCCCCGTCCGCGTGCCTCGCTTCGCAAGCTCCGCTGGACCCGCAGCCACTGATCGACCTGGTGTACACTGCCACGGCGCAGGCTGTACCCGAGCGGTGGCAGTCTGACGTACGAGCGCCGCGCCCCAGCGGCTCCAGCCCTGGGGCCGCGTCTGGCCCATCGCACACCTCTCAGCCAGGTGCCGCCTCGGGACACAGTCCAGTCCGCTCACCGACGGCATCGGGAGCCGACGACCGCCGCACGCCGTCCCTTATCAGCGCGGCCGCCGCCCTCGCCCGAGGCCATGCTCGCTCACGGCGCTCCGCCTCACGTTCGTCACGGCAGAGCGGCGGCAACTCCGCTTCTGACAGCAGCGACATCGATACGTGGGAGCACATCGAGACGGAAGAGGAGCCGACCGCCTACCACGTCCTCGCCTTCCACGTCCGCGATGTGCGGTCCCGTGTGAACGCCCCTTGCGTCGAGGTCTGGCTCGACCCAGGCGAGCATCACGATGGCGCCTACCTACCGTGGGGGGCGACCGTTGTGGGCCACCGCGTCACTGACCCTGCGGTTGCGGGTCGCGATGGCTGGGTCATCCTTCACCACGACCGCGGCGACACCACCACCAGGCTCTGGGCACCGGCCCAAGTCCACGTCAAGGCGGACGACACTTGGCGCACGGTCATGATCGCAGCGGACCTGGGGCCCCAGTGGATCCAGCGCCATGCTGACGACGCTCGCCTCCCCGCGGAGGCGGTCCGCACTACAGGCCAGTCCTGGTTCGCCGACGTCTGGCCTTTGTGGGATCGACCCCGACCCCACCCAGACGACGCAGTCACCGACGATCAAGCGTTCCCGCCCCTACCAGGACGCTGGATTTGCCTACAGTGCCGATTCCA
>CAUYUJ010018767.1:100157-146994 GCA_963575745.1 Prorocentrum cordatum
CTCCTCCCCCTCCCTCCTCCCCTCCTCCTCCTCGTCTCCTCCTCCTCCTCGTCCCCTCCTCCTCCTCCTCCTCCTCCTCCTCCCCCTCCTCCTCCTCCCCCTCCTCGCCCCTCCTCCATCCGTCGCCGAAGAAATAACTCTACCCTGTCGCACCCCCAGACGTACACGCTGGGGAGGCCAGAAAGTTCCCCACCTTTCCTCACCAGAATATTTGCCGAAATTGCACGGATGCAGGGCTGCTGTTTTCCGAAATAATGCTCTCGCCTTCGAGCCGCGCACGTTAGTCTCAAAAGTCTGCAACAGCTTCACTGATGGAAGGGAGCCGTCTTCAAAATGTGGCTCTCGCCTTGGCGCCTAAACCCTAAACCGGTTTACAGATGGAAGGCGGGTCGTTTTCAACATGTGGTTCCAGTCTTGGCGCCGCGCACACTCGTGCAGAAAGTTCGCAACATCTTCACGCATGGAGGGCGGGCCGTTTTTTCAAAATGTGTTCTCACCTTGGCGCATTGCACATGCGTGTTAAAAGTTCACAGCGGTTTCAAGATCTCGTATGGCTGAAGTCGCGGGAATGGCGTTCTGATGCGATTTCGAATTGTCAAGACGTGACAGTTACGTTGGCCGTTGCGTTTTGGTACAATGGAAGAATATCAGATGGACCACTCCCCGCAATGAAAACAAACTCTTGTAGGTATCTATGAAGAGGGAACTTGGAGGGAGGGTATATGGCAACATCGTTGGCGCGTCCTGGGTCTGCAGCCTCCTCATCCTCCCTCCTCCTTCTCCTCCTCGTCCTCATACTCCCCATCCTCCTCCTCCTCCTCCTCCTCCTCCTCCTCCTCCTCCTCCTCCTCCTTTTACTCCTCCTAGCCCTCTTCCCTCCTCCCCCTTTTCCTCATTTCCTCCTCCTCCGTATCCTCGTCCTCCTCCTGGCCCTCCTCCTCCTCCTCTTCTTTCTCCTCCTCCTCCTCCTCCTCCTCCTCCTCCGGCCCCTTCTCGATCCGTTTCCTTGTAAATAAATCCTCCCTGTCGCACCCCTGAACGTGTCGGTAGGGCGGGCTGGGCGTTTCGTATGGGATTTCCTCACCATCTATGATTTTGAAACTTGCACGGGCCAGAAGGATGGGGCACAGGTCGTTTTCAAGATGGAGCGCTGTTGTTCGCGACGCGCCAACTCGTCCTAAGAGCTTGCAGTGGCCACAATGATGGAGCACACGTGGTTTTCAAAATGGGGCTCTCGCCCTGGCGACGCGCACATTCACATTCGCACATTCGCCGTCAGTGCTTGCGACAAGTATAAGGATGGCGGGTGGCTCCTCTTCAAAACAGGGCTCTCGCCCTGAAGCCGCGCACGTTCGTCGTCAAAGCTTGCAACGGGTACAAAGATGAAAGGTGATTCCTTTTCCGAATGAGGCTCTCGATTGAAACCCCCTTCCTTCAGTTGAAAAACCAGAAACTTCAACATGTAGCAACGGCACTGCAAGGGGGGGGGCTCCTTCCAAAAATGGTGCTCTAGCTTGAGATCTCCTCTGAGGGCATTACCAGAGATGTGAAACCGCGCAACGGTTACACGGATTGTGTTCTCCTTTTTCAGAACGGGGATCTGGCTGGGCACCTCGTTCAACTGTACGATCATACCTTTTCGCATTCCTGACTTCGCACTGGAAAGATGCAAGGCAGTTCCTTTTCAAGACGGGGCCCTCGCCTGCATGACAACCCATCGGGTGTTCGTCTTTCAAGGGGCGTATCTCGCAGTGTTAAGGAAGGTTCCCAGGGACTTGTGAGGAGAGGACGTGGAACTGGAAGGTGTACTGCAGCATCGATGGCGCGGGTTACTCTGGCCATCCTCCACCACCTCCTGACCCTCCTTCTCCTCTTCCTCCTGGCCCTCAATATCTTTCCCTCTACAAACTCCTCCCCTCCGACTCGCAACACCCAATGTTTCGGTAGGACAGGCCAGGCGGTTCGCCTGAAACATCCTCACCACGTATGACCCCGAAGCTTGAAGTTTGCAGCAGCTACAACAATAGAGGGCGATTCCTTTTCTCAAGACGGGGGTCTCGTCTTAACGCCGCGCACACCCGTATCAAAAGCTCGCCACAGCTACCAGGATGGAAGGCGGTGTCTTGCTCAAGACGGTGCTCTCGCCTCCTTGCCGCGCAAATCCGCCCTGACAGCTTGCAACAGCTACAATAATAGATGGACGAATGGGTCTGTGGCTTGAGACTTCCTATGCAATTCGACGTTGACAGTTACACGGATCGGGGGCGGCTCCTTTACAAAACGAGTCTGTCGCTGGACATCTGGTTGAGTTGTGTGCTCCAACCCCTTACGGTTGTCCTCTAGCTCGTTAACAGGTTCTGGGTACCTTTTTCAAAACGGTGCTCCCACCTGAAGGTCATACCTTGCGCGTTCCTTAATACGACTTGGATCATATGGACTGTGTGGTGTGATCCCCCTTCGGGGCTGTAATAATCATACCTTTGCGCGTTCCTTATGACTCCATGGAATGATGCGATGCTCTTAGTTCTTCAAAACGGGACACTCGACTGAATGACAGGCCCCATGAAGTACTTGTCTTTCGAAGAGGGGCGCTTCTTGTCGTGAAAAGAAAGGTTTGTAGGAACAAATGGGGAGTAGATTTGGGACGGAAAGGTGTATTGCAGCATCGTTGGTGCATCTGTGTGAACGAAAGCTTCCCTCCCCCTTCCCTCGTCCTACTCCTCCTCGCCCCCGTCTTGGCCCCCTCTCAGCCTGCTCGGCCTCATTTTTCCCCATCCTCCTGACAGCCCTACAGATGAGGTCAGCCTCGCCCCAGGTCCGAAACCATGGACAGATGCATCAGCTGCACGGACGAAGAGCGGCTACGTTTGGACGAGTGGGCGTTCGCTGGAGACGTCTGTAGTTCTTCGGACCACCTCCTCCCCCTCCTCCTCCTCCTTTTCCTCCCCCTCGTCCTCCCTCTCGTCCCTCCTCACTACTCCCCTCCCTCCTCCTCCTCCTTTCCTCCTCCTCCTCCTTTCCTCTTCCTCCTCATCCTCCTCCGCCTCCTCCTCCTCCTCCTCTCATCCTCACTCCGCCTCCTTCCTCCTAATTCCTTCCTCCTCCTCCTTTCCTCCTCCTCCTACCTCCTCCTCGCTCCTCCTCTCCTCCCCTCCTCTCACTCCCCCTCCTCCTCCTCCTCCTCCTCTCCTCTCCTCCTCCTCTCCTCCCTCCTGCTCCTCCTCCTCCCTCCTCCCTCCCCTCCTCCTCCTCCTCCTCCTCTTGCTCCTCCTCCTCCCCCTCCTCCTCCTCCTGTACTAGTTACACCAATAGGGGGGCGGTCATGCCTGCAAAACGGGGATGTCGCTGGACACCCCTCTGATTTGTAGTATGATCATACCCATGCGCGTTCCATACCACTCGCTGGAATGATGCAATGCAGCCAATTCGTTGTGTTTCACAGTGGCCTGCTCGACTGAACGACTGGCCCCCAGGGTGCTGCTCTTTAAAAAGGGGCCCTGCGCGAAGTGAAAGGACGGCTTGTATGGAGGGGGCTTGGGACTTTTCAAAGTATGGCTCTCGCCTCAGCGTCGCTCACATTCGTTGCACAAGTTCGCGACACTCATAGGCATGACTTAGGCCTAGGATTGTCAGGGCGCAACAATCACGTTGATCTGTGGTGCTAGTCCCAGGAATAGCTCGGGCACGATTTATGATTGTCAGGACACATCAATCAACTTGGTTCGCGGCGTTGAAGTCCTAGGTATTCTGTTCGGGCACGATTTACGGTTTTCAAACGTATGCCCTTCATTGGGGCATTTCCCACAACAAGCATGACTTCTTGTAGGGACCTCTGAAGAGCGAAATGGGAGGGAGGGGTTGCTGCAACATCGTTGGTGCGTCTTGGGGTTGCACTGGTCCTCATCCTCCTTTTCCTCCTCCTCCTCCCCCTCCTCCTCTTGCTCCTCCGTCCTCCACTCTTCGCTCTCCGCCCTCCTCCTCTTGCTCCTCCGTCCTCCTCCTCTTCCTCCTCCGCCTGCCATCTCCCTCCTCTTCCACTTATTCCTCCCTCCTCCTTCCACCTCCTCCTCCCCCTCCTCCACCTCCCTCCTCCTCCTCCTCCTCCTCCTCCTCCT
This sequence comes from Prorocentrum cordatum, assembly GCA_963575745.1. Classification (NCBI taxonomy): domain Eukaryota; class Dinophyceae; order Prorocentrales; family Prorocentraceae; genus Prorocentrum; species Prorocentrum cordatum. The sequence goes on from CAUYUJ010018767.1 coordinate 104,273, forward strand.
CCTCCTCCTCCTCCCCCTCCTTCCTCTTCCTCCTCCTCCTACTCCTCCTACCCCTCCTCGTGCTCCTCCGTCCTCCGCTCTTCGCTCTCCGCCCTCCGTCCTCTCCTCACCTGACCAACCTACGTCGCACGGCAGAAAGATGGTCAGGTGAGGAGGAGAAGGAGGAGGAGGAGCAGGACAAGCAGGAGGAGGAGGAGGAGGAGGGAGAAGAGAATGTGGAGGAGCACTTCGAAGCGGAGGAGGCCGACAAGCACGACGAGGAGTACACATAATGCAAAGGAGGAACACCACCGACTCAGACAGCCAACCTACCTGGTACAGTCGGGGCCCTGAAGAAGGAACCCTTTTCGTTGCGGAGGGGCTCCGTGTTCCTTGATTGCTTCACAGTTTGCCTTGGGTTGTCCTTTGGACTTCGATGGGAAATCGGAGTTTAACTTGTGGGAAAAAGGGGCCCCGTTCCTTCTTTATCGTTCCTTAGGTCAACGCCCCGACTGTATAGCAGCACGCCGCCAACTTACATCACACGCCAGGAGGAGGCTCACGCCATGGGCGGGGTGAAAATCCGTTCTGGACGGCTCGACCCCTGCCGCCCAAGCCGGCCAAGCGTACTCTGTGCACAGCTCGGCCCCAGCAACCCTTTGCCGTGTGGCCCGAAGCTTGGCTGCTGTATGTAGTACCAGATCCAAGCCGTATTCGTCCTCCTCCTGGCCCCCCGCTGCCCATCCCCGGCCTCACCCTGAGCCTTCTCCTCCTCCTCCTTGTCCTCCTTCTCCTCCTCCTCCTCCTCCTCCTCCTCCTCCTCCTCCTCCTCCTCCTCCTCCTCCTCCTCCTCCTTCTCATCCTCTCCTATCCCACTTCCGACCGCCGTCCCCAATCGCCCTCTCCCTCCCCATCTCTCTTCCCACCTGCCCCTGCCAATCCTCCATCAGTGTCTCCCTCATCGCTTTCCCCCATCCCACCCCCCCCCCCACGCCTCTCAAGCACCTCTCCTTGCCCCCATCATCCCTCTGCGCAGTGGAGGGAGCGAGGGAGAGAGAGAGGGAGACAGACTGAAGTTGAGGAGGAGGGCATCCTGCGTAGCCGTCGCTCTCCTCAACGACGGCTCCATCGGGCAGCATGTCCACCGCATCGCTCCTGAGCACCTCGTAGTGCAGCCTTGCGGCACGACCCGGCGCCACGTCGCCGTCCCGATGCTCCTGTGCACCCGACCTTGGCTGAGAGCGGTCTGGGATGGCAGGAAGCCCGGCGACGTGCCAGCATCACAAGCGCGAGGTCGCGATCGCATCGCGTTTCGTCCATGTTGCCAGCCACGAGCTCACCGCGAAACGACAAGCTGCCATCGGTCCAACACTCGCGCGCGCACTTGCTACTCCATCCCGATCATCCCCCTGCCACCCTCTCCGCTCCAGAGCCGCACCTGCCCATACCACCTACACTGCCATGCAAGCCGTGGGGTGGGCAATGGTAGCAACGATCGCGCGGCAAGATCGGCTCTGGCATCAATCGTGGGCACGCGGCCCTCTTCGAGGGAAGACCGTGCCAAGCACGAGGCGGGGATTCATACACAACCACCGCGTGGGGGATCGATCTTCGCTCCCCCAAGGGCCCGAGGATATCCAGATCCACCGCCTGCCGAGGTCCCCGAAGATCTCCAGGCGGTGGCTCCTCCTCCTCCTCCTCCTCCTCCTCCTCCTCCTCCTCCTCCTCCTCCTCCTCCTCCTCGTCTTATTCTTCTTATGTTTAATATTAATGTTCGTCTTCGTCCTCTTATTAGTTCTCTTCCTCTTCCTCCTCCTCCTCCTCCTTCTCCTCCTCCTCATCCTCCTCCTCCTCGTCCTCCTCCCCCTCCTCCTCCTCCCCCTCCTCCTCCTCCTCTTCCTCCTCTTCCTCCTCCTCCTCCTCCTCCCCCTCCTCCTCCGCCTCCCCCTCCTCCTCTCCCTCCTCCCTCCCTCCCGTTCCCGCTCCCGTTCCTCCTCCTCCTCCTCCCCCTCCTCCTCCTCCTCCTCTTCCTCCTCCTCCTCCTCCGCCTCCTCCTCCTCTTCTTCTTATGCTTATTATTACTCTTATTCGTCTCAGTATTATTAATGTTATTCGTAGTATTAGTGTTCTTATTATTTTTCTTGTTCTTGTTATTATGCATAGTAGTCTTATTATTGTTCGTATTATTATTGTTCATCTTAGTAGTGTGATTAGTATTCTTCTTGGTATTAGTATTATTATTAGTAGTAGTAGTAGTAGTAGTAGTAGTAGTAGTAGTATTACTATTATTATTGTCATTATTAGTATTATTATTCATATTATTAGTATTATTATTAGTATTATGATTATTATTAGTAATAGTATTAGTATTGGTAGTATTATTAATATTAGTAGTAGTATTATTATCAGTATTATTAGTATTAGTATTAATAATAGTATTATTAATAGTAATAGTATTATTATTAGTATTATTAGTATTATTATTAGTACTATTATTAATACTATTATTATGTCTCTTCCTCCTCCTCCTCCTCCTCCTCCTCCTCTCCTCCCCCTCCCCCTCCTCCTCCTCCTCCTCCTCCTCCTCCCTCCTCCTCCTCCTCCTCCTCCTCCTCTCCTCCTCCCTCCTCCTCCTCCTCCTCTCCTCCTCCTCCTCCCTCCGTCTCCGTCTCCTCCTCCTCCTCCTCCTCCTCCTCCTCCTCCTCCTCCTCCTCCTCCTCCTCCTCATTTCCCCCCCTCCTCCCTCCTCCTCCTCCTCCTCCTCCTCTCCTCCTCCTCCTCCTCGCCTCCTCCTCCTCCTCCCCTCCTCCTCCTCCTCCTCCTCCTCCTCCTCCTCCTCCTCCTCCTCCTCCTCCAGGGTCGGAGGATCGCGCCGCATCTTCGATGCATCCCCGATGCATCGGCCATGCATTGGCGACGCGGCGAGATCCTCCAGCCCCATCTGCTCGGACCCCGTCCGGGAGGCCTAGAACGGTCGCCCCGCAAGGCTGGCTCTGGCGCCCGTCGTGGGCACGGAGCCCTCTTCGAGGGGAAGATCGCGCCAGGTCCGCCCGAGCCCCCGGCTGCATGGGCGGCGGCGAGAAGTAAAAAGTACAGGTCGGGGGTTGCTAAAGGTGTCCCCGGCCCAAGGTGCCCCCAGCTTGTCGCTCCATTTCGGAGCCTCTGGGGCCCTCTGGGCCTCGTGAGGGGTGCTCTGGGGGCCGTGGGGGCCTCCTTGGAAATCCTGGGGGCAACTTGAGCCAGGGGCACTTATAGCAACACCAAAACGGGGGCCCCCCCCTGCGCGGTGCGGCCGCGTCGCCTTGGGGTCGCCTGGGCGAGGGCTGGGGGCGCGCCAGCTAGATGCTGGCCATGCGAGCGGCCCCGCAGCGCCTCGCCGCCTGAGCCGCCTGTGCGGCTGCGGTAGGCAAGCACGTTACGATACGGTACGACCACCGCTGCGTACATCGCCCGGGCCTAGCTAAGACCAGGTGGGCAAGGCACTGGTCTCAAAGCCTGTCGCGTCTGGACAGCATGCAATGCGAGACACATGCATAAAAAGTTACGACGGGAGCGACGAAGGAGGCCAGCCACCTCAGAGTTAGGGCGCGCGGAGCGGCCGCGACGGCACGAGGAGGGCACGGAGGAGGCAGGGCACGGCTCTCAGAGGCCCAGGAACTGCCAAATTCCGATCCTGATTCCCCAGGTACTGTCAAGACTGGTAAGAGGATGCGCGACAAGGATGCAAGGGCCCTGGAAGGCCATGTCGAAGCTCTTCGAGCGGGGCTGGTCATCGAAAGCGGTGAAGGATGGACCGAGGAGGCAAGGATGCAAGGGTGCCCTTGGGAAGATCGACTACACGCAAGAGCGACCCTGGGTAAGAGTAATATGTGGTGCGCGGCTTTTTGGTGACCGCGGGGGTGCCAAGCACGAGCGCGCAAATTGTTGCTATCGCATCGCGTCCGGCGATGGTGGGACCCCATTGGGCCCGCACCGAAGGTCACTCTGGCGCAAGGTCACTCTCACGTGTAGTCGAGAAGGCTACCCATCCTTACTATCGGTTTCGACTGCAGGCTTGCCTGGGCGTGCCAGTCCTCGCTTGCGAGAGAAGCTGGTGGTCGCGAAGCCTCAGTTCAGAGGCCTCGCTCCAGCATTTTCCCCGGGTTCCTCGGTCTTGGGTTCTTCGGGCCTTCCTCGGATTCCTCGGCCTCGGGTTAGGTCGGGCATGTCCCCCTACAGGAGAATTTCGACGGAAAAATGGCAATACTCTACACATACCCGAAAATACTCAAAAACTATCCCAGTGCGACCCTACCTAGGAGTTGGAGCCCCCAGGAAAGCAGCATTAGTAGTAACAGTAAAGCTACACCAGCTAAGCTAAAGCTAAGCTGGAGCTAAGCTAAAGCTAAGCTAAAGCTAAGCTAAAGCTAAGCTAACGTTAAGCTAAAGCTCAGCTGAAGCTAAGCTAAAGCTAAGCTAAAGCTAAGCTAAGGCTAAGCTAACACTAAGCTAAAGCTAAGCTAAAGCTAAGCTAAAGCTAAGCTAAAGCGAAGCTAAGGCTAAGCTAAAGCTAAGCTAAAGCTAAAGCTAAAGATAAGCTAAAGCTAAGCTAAAGCTAAACTAACGCTAAGCTAAAGCTAAGCTGAAGCTAAGCTGAAGCTAAGCGAAAGCTAAGCTAAAGCTAAGATAATGCTAAGCTAAAGCTAAGCTAAAGCTAAGCTGAAGCTAAGCTAAAGTTAAGATAAAGCTAAGCTGAAGCTAAGCTAAAGCTAAGCCAAAGCTAAGCTAAAGCTAAGCTAAAGCTAAGCTAACACTAAGCTGAAGCTAAGCTAAAGCTAAGCTAAAGCTAAGCTGAAGCTAAGCTAATACTAAGCTAAAGCTAAGCTAAAGCTAAGCGAAAGCTAAAGCTAAAGCTAAAGCTAAGCTAAAGCTAAAGCTAAGGCTAAAGCTCCCAGGGGACTGGGGGAACCGCGGGGCGGGGACTGGGGGAACCGCCCGGGACGGTTTCCATTGCCCGGCCCCTTTAAGCTAGAGAGTAAGAACCCTTCTAGGCAGAGCCTAGGTAGGGAAATATTTGGAAAATCGTCCCCGTACAATTTTTCACTACTTTTGAATATTCCTCCTGTAGAAGGACATGCCCGACTTAAGCCTCGGACTGCAATGCCAAGCCATGCTAATCAATGCCACGCAACGTCAAGCAATGCCGAGCAACACCAGGCAGTGCCATGCAGTGCAGAGCAACGCTAAGAAATGCCAGGCAGCGCTTTGCATCGCAATGCTTTGCATCGCATCGCGTCGCGTTGCTCAGAACTGCTCTGAGTTGCTTTGGGCAAGTGAAGACCCCCCAGCTGGGGTCACGCCAGGCCCATGTCGTAAAGAGCGAATCGATCTATTGTTCGGCGCAGCTTGGCGGCTGGCGCCTTCTGAAAAGCAGCCCCCCTCCACGAAGCCTCCCCCCCTCCCCCATACCCCCCCCCTGCATGTGGCCGAGCAGCGGCGGTCACTGGGCCCGCCGCACCCTCCCCCGCCCGTGACGTGACACTCGGCGCCGGCGGAGCCTGGCAGTGTCTTGTCTTCGGGCGTCGCTGGATAGGGGGGCGACAACTGGGAGAGGGCGGACGGTGCACTCCTGGGGCCCGAAAGGCGCCCTTTTGGGTCCCAAAGGGCCCCATGATGGGGCCCTAGGGAGCCCCTGTTCTGCAGCCCTCGCTGCCCCCCCGATGTAGCGCCCCCCCATGACGCGACGCCCTATGTCTGGCAGTCTCGGCTGCTCCGGGCCGTTCCCAGGCCCCGCGGGCGCACATACGTCAATCACGCCACGGGGGGCTCCTCGCCTCCCCCATCCCCCTCCCCCCCCTGGTGACGCCCGATACGTCGGGAGCGTGCAAATGATCCCAGCGCGACCCCGATCAGGGAAACGCTTCCTAAGAGGCACTGCTTGGCATTGCTCGGCATTGCATTGCCCTGTTTGACAGTACATTGCGTTGTGCTGCTTTGCACTACTTGAAGTTGCTCGGCACATTTTAGCGCATTGCTTTGCATGGCTTTGCAGAAGCAAGACCGAGGAGCGCACGGGAACCCGAGGAAGGCCTGCTCAAAAACAGTAGAGAAACAAGACCAAGGAACCCAGGGAACCCGAGGAAGGCCTCCAGACCAAGGAACCTGGGGAACCCCGGGGAAGGTATGTTCAAAAACAGTCAGGAAACAAGACCAAGGAACCCGAGGAACCCGAGGAAGGCCGGGCCAAAAATGGCATCCTTACATTATTATCGCTATGATTTTTAAATATATGCATATGTATTCTTGTATGTACATACATGCGAGAAGAAAACAAAATCGGAGGTGAGGGGGTGAGATCGAAGTGGAACGGAGAGCCCCCCTACCGGGAAATCGATTTCGGTTTCGTGTTCGTGCGTGCCGTGCGTGCGGGCGAGGCGAAGCTGCGTGGGCGGGCGAGAAGAAAGTCTCCTGTGGCTGAGGCGCGGCCGGACCAAATGATTCCCTTCGGGCGGCCGGGGCCCCGCGGTGTCCCGCCGGTGTCCCGCTGGTGTCCCGTGTGGCTGAGGCGCGGCCGGACCAACTGATTCCCTTCCGGGCGGCCGGGGCCCCGCGGTGTCCCGCCGGTGTCCCGTCGGTGTCCCGTCGGTGATGATGATGATGATGATGATGATGATGATGATGATGATGATGATGATGATGATGATGATGATGATGATGATGATGATGATGATGTTGACAACGATGATGATGATGGTGATGATGATGGTGGTGATGATGGTGAGTTCGGTAGTGAGATCGATAGTGAGACCGAATGTGAGATCGATTGTGAGATCGATTGTGATATCGATAGTGAGGTCGATAGTGAGACCCAATGTGAGATCGATAGTGAGATCGATAGTGAGTTCGATAGTGAGATCGATAGTGAGACCGAATGTGAGATCGATTGTGATATTGATTGTGATATCGATAGTGAGATCGATAGTGAGATCGAACGAGAGGTCGATCATGACTTCGATAGTGAGTTCGATAGTGAGATCGATAGTCAGATCGATTGTGAGATCGATTGTGAGATCGATTGTGATATCGATAGTGAGATCGATAGTGAGACCGAATGTGAGATCGATTGTGAGATCGATTGTGAGATCGATCGAATGAGATCGATAGTGATATCGGTAGTGAGATCGATCGTGAGACCGAATGTGAGATCGATCGTGAGATCGATAGCCAGATCGATTGTGAGATCTATTGTGAGATCGATTGTGATATCGATAGTGAGATCGTTAGTGAGATCGAGTGTGAGATCGATAGCCAGATCGATTGTGAGATTGATCGAATGAGATCGATAATGAGATCGATAGCGAGATCGATAGTGAGATCGATCGAGTGCGACGGTGGTCCCCCCCCTCGCCTCCTTATCACCCGAAGGGTGGTCTATGCGGTAAACAAAACGAGAAACCTGGAGAACCAGAGGAAAGCTTCTTGCAAAACGATGGGGAAATAGGACCAAGGAGCCCAGGGGACCCGAGGAAGGCCAGTTCGAAAACAAAAGAGAAACAATGCCAAGAATATTGGGGAACCCGAGAAAGGCCTCTTCAAAAATAGTCAGGAAACAAAACCAAGGACCAATGGCGAACTCCCTTTTCAGGAAACAAACCCAGGGGAACAGAGAGAACCCCAGCCCGACTGGGTTCGGTACCCAGCGGTTTCTTCACAAACAAGTAAGAACCCCTAAGGCAAAGCCTGATTGGGGAGAAACTGGCACCAAGACGTCGGAGGTATGTGGCGGAGGGAGGCAAGGGAGGAAGGGAGCCAGGAGGAAGAAGGGAGGCAGGGAGGAAGCAAGAGGCGAAGGGAGGGGAGGGCGGAAAAGAGGAGGACGACGAGGACCCACGCCTCCGCCTTGGCCTCTCCAGGGCGCAGGAGGGCATGGGGGCCTCCGACGGCCCCCAAGCTCGCGCGCACAGCCGCCGCCGAGGAGCCGCCGCTCTGATCGCCCGCTCGGGCTGTCTCAGCGAGTCTGGCCTGATCTCTGCTCGATCGGGGCCGCCGAGGGCCCTTCGAGGCGCCTTTCGCGTGCCGCCGAGGCACCTTCGAGGCACCGCCGAGGCACCTCCGAGACGCCTCCGAAGGGCCGCTCCAAGGGGCCTCCGAGGGGCCTCCGAGGCTGGGGCCGCCGAGGGGCCGCCGAAGCGCCGCCGAGGCGACGCCAAGGCGCCGCCGGGGCGCCGCCGAGGCGCCGCCGCCGCGCCGCCGCCGCGCGCGCGGGGCGGCGGCGCGGCGCCTCCGCGTCCTCGAGGCGCCCGCCCCAGCTGCGCCAGCTGCGCCAGCGCCCGCGCTGTCGTCCGTCGGGCCGCCGGCGCTCCGGCGGCGCTGGGGGGGGGGGGGGGGGGGCGCGGCGAGGCCTCTGCGCCGTGTGTCCCCGTGAAATGGAGGAGGCGGGGGGAAGCGGGGGAGGAGGTGGGGAGGAAGGGGGGGGGGGGGGGGGGGGAGAGGAGGAGGAGGAGGAGGAGGAGGAGGAGGAGGAGGAGGAGGAGGAGGAGGAGGAGGAGAGGAGGGGAGGAGGAGGGGAGGAGAGAGGAGGGAAGGGAGGAAGCAGGAGGGTAGGAGGAGGAGGAGGAGGAGGAGGAGGAGGAGGAGGAGGAGGAGAAGGAGGAGGTGGAGGAGGAGGAGGAGTTTGCCGGCCACCCCTGGGAAAACCGCCCTGTTTGAGAAACGGTGGAGGTGTTTGCCGGCTCCCGATCACTGTGCGCCCGCCGCGGGAGAGACCCGTGCGCGCCGCCGAAGGAGGAGAAGGAGGGATGGTGGGGGAGGGGGGAAAGAGGGCGAGGAGGAGAAGGAGGAGGAAGGGAATAAGAGGAGGAGGTAGGAGGAGGTGCAGGAGGCAGGAGGAGGTGGGGGAAGACGGGCGAGGAGGACGAGAAGGACGCGAAGAACGCGGAGGGCGCGGAGGAGGCAGGAGGGGAGGAAAAGGCAGGGGGCAAGGACGAGACGAAGTCTTCTCCTCCTTCTCCTGCTCCTCAATCCCTCCTTCCCTTCCTCCCGCCCGCCCTCCCGCCCTCCCTTCCTCAATCCCTCCCTCCCTTCCTCCCGCCCGCCCTCCCGCACTCCCTTCCTCCTTCCCTCCCTCCCTGTCGAGCCACCTGGACCAAAGGGATCTGGCACCTTCGCCATATCTTGACCGCCCTTGGGAGCAGGGCCCGACGCCTGATGTGCCTGACCAGCGCTGGGCCTGCGGCTCGAGCACGCGGGCGAAGCAGCCGTGCAGGACGGGACAGGCAGGCAGACTGCTGACGCAGGAGGCGGAGCCCGGGGCCAGGCCCTCTCTGGCTGGCACCCTCCTGTAGACCACCCTCGCCCGGGACGCCAGCGGCAGTCGTGCTGCCACGGAGCGCGCGTTCGAGGCCTTTCTTGGAGCCCGCGCGGGGCGCTCGGGCCACGGCGGCAGGTGCAGGGGCTGCGGCGGCGCAAGCCCCACCAGGGCCAGGGACAGAGCCACGGCAGCGCAGCGGAGCAGACCCTCCAGGACGAGGAAACATGAAGGCCCCACTCCCACCCGGTCCTCGCATTCCCGCTCGAACTGGGCGAGTGCGCAGGGCAGCGGGGGGATGAGGCCCATCGCTGTCGGCTGCGGCGACGCCGAGCTGTGGCAGCAGTCGAGCCAGTGCGAGAACGGCCTGCAGTGGCAGGGGGGCCAGGCATGCCAGAATATGGAGCGGTGGCAGCAGGGAGATGCGGGGTCCGAGCCCAGCGCCAGCTCTCTTGGTGCCGAGGCGAAGGCAGAACCCGGCAGCACCAGCTGCGAAACGCGTGGGAACCCCAGCGCCGCTTGTGACGAGATGGCGCCCGAGTGCGGGCTCGTGGAGGCCAGGGCCGCCGCGTGGGAGGGCAAGACACGCACGTGGGGCAGCAGCAGCCTTCAGGGCGTGAGAAGGTCGTGCGGTGGAGGCTGGCCCATGAAGAACTGCGGCAGCAGACTCGAGAGTGCGAGACGAGCAAAGAGCGGCAGCAGGCTACCGTACGAGCGAAAGCAGAGCTGCGCGGAGGCAGGCTCAGAGTGCGAGAATCCGCCGACCCTGCAGGCGTGCGCGAGGGGCTTGTCTGCTCGAGCCGTCATCTGCGTCGCCCATTTGCCCTTCACCCTCCTCAAGCCTGTCAGCGAGAGGAAAAACTCGCAATACCATAATCGAATCGAAGGGAAGCCCCTTCCCTTTGATCCCTTCCCCGCGCCGGGGAGGGGTCTCCCAAGGGGGGTCCTGGGGGGTCCCAGGGGGGTCCCAGGGGGGTCCCAGGGGGGTCCCGCGGGGGGCCCGGGGAGGCCCCGGGAGGGGTCGCCACCCAGATACGCTTCCCTCCCGCGCGATTCCGAAAACCTCGCGCGGTCCCCGCGCGGTCCTGGAACCCCCGCGCGGTCCCGGAAGCCCAGAGAAGTCCCCAGGAATTCTCCACGAGACCTCCAAGAGGCCCCCAGACTTCCAAGACTCTTCCACAGGGTGCCCAAGGGGCCCCAAGAGGCCTCTAAAGGCACTCCCGAGAGGGCCCCGCGAGGCAAAAATCAGTGATGTTCCTAAAGTTTTTGACAGATTTGGGCGTTCTCGCGTTTTCTTCTTTTCGCCGCTCCAAGACAGCCGATGAGGCCCTCAAGATCGCCCCAAGACGGCCCAAGAGGCTTCCAAGAGCGCTCCAAAACATCCCAAGAGAACCCCAAGACAGCCCAAAGCGCCTCAAAGACGGCCCAAGAGGCCTCCAAGACAGCTCCAAGAGCGTGCCTTGAAGGGGAGCCCGAACGGACACTTCGAGCCCTCGACCCCGAAACCCCAGAAGGCCCCAAGAGGTTCCCAAGAGGCCCCAGAAGCCCACAAGAGGCCCCCAGGACACCCGAAAAGGCCCCCAAGAGGCCCCCAAGAGGCTCCCAAGAGACCCCAAAATTCCTCCCCAGAGGCAAGCTCTGATCGGGGAATGAAAGAAATCGTGGCCAGCTTCCTGAAGTTTCTTGACACAAATCCGGACCACGTTTAGTTGTCAACGCTGGAGGGGGCGAAAGTGCTGAAGAAACTGGGTCGGCTCTACGGCCAGTTGGTTAAGAAACGCTGGCGCAGCTTTTCGGGGGAGATGTCTTAATCAGATGCTCGACTGCATCCGGCAAAAAGAGGCCTGTGGACGAAGCTTGTAGCAGGATTGCGTCCAGGAGGATCACGTCTCGAACCCTTTTCTGGAGGGCTGGTCCTTCATCCCGAACCGATCTAGCTGTGTTTATGACGTCCACGGGTCCTGGCGAGGGCCCCCAGAAGCCAAAAACGGAGAAATGAACTCAATCTTGACTTTTCAAGGCGCTGGATGCCTGGCATCTGGGTCTAAAAACTTGTCAATCTCGCCTGGGGTGCGTTCTGGCAAGGCGAATCCAGCCGTGGAGACGAGGAGAGGCGGAGGAGAAGGAGGAGAAGAAAGAGGAGAAGGAGGAGGAGGAGGAGGAGGAGGAGGAGGAGGAGGAGGAGAGGGAGAACAAGGAGGAGGCGGAGGAGGAGGAGGAGAGGGAGGAGGAGGAGGAGGAGGAGGAGGAGGAGGAGGAGGAGGAGGGAGGAGGGAGGAGGAGGAGGAGGAGGAGGAGGAGGAGGAGGAGGAGGAGAAGGAAGGAGGGAGGAGGAGGAGGAGGAGGAGGAGGAGGAGGAGGAGGAGGAGGGAGGAGGAGGAGCACCACAGCCAGCCGAGGAGGCCATCCAATTCGGCATGCAAAAACAAGCAGACGAGTTAATCCTCGCCGAACTCTCCAAGTTCGGGGGCACTCGCCTCGCGTTTCCTCCTATCAAGGACCCGCTGCCCGAGGCTCTCTGCCTCGGCGCGGGAGGGGAATCCAAAAAGGGCGAGCCCCCTAACGAGGTCGACCCCGCACCCGTGAACAGTGCTGGGAGGGGGTCCAAGAAGAGGTGCGCCATCAAGACCGAGCTTCGCGGCCAAGAACTCCCGAGACGCATCAGAGAGGGCAGCGGCCGCCCCCACACGCCCGTTCTTTCGGGACGGGTGTTTGCCACGCAAAATCCAAGCCAATTGCCTCTCGCGACCTTCAGTGCGGGCATCAAGGCAATTCGACACCAGAGCACTCCTGCCCCAGGACGGCCCTGGGTGGCCGACCGAGCCGCAACTCGTGCAGAAAACTATGGATCCCTGAGGGGACCCATCCGGTCCGGTCACCGGGGCCTCCAGGCAAACGTGGCCGCGGGCACGCCAGGGCCTGAGCAGGCCCCACGCCTCTTCGCTTGGCGGCGGAGGGGCGCCTAGCAAGGCGGGTCCCAGCACCGCGCCTGCCGGCGCCCCCTCGCGATCGTCATCCTCCCCCGCCCCACACACAACAATGGACGACCGCGACGATCCACCACCCTCATCTTTAGCACGGAGCTCGGCAAGCTCGTCCAGGGCCCCGACGGGAAGGAAGGGCCCGAGCTCAACATGCTTTAGAAAGTCGAGGGGAACATTGTCAAAAACTTGGCTATCAGCTATCCGGGCCTCCTGCCGGGCTCCGAATCGAGCAGCCTGCCTGGCAATCTCGTGACAGCCAAGAATTACAAGACGGTCGGCGGCAGCACACCTGTTCAGTTCAGCCCCCTGGCGGGCGAACTCGTCCGCCGCGCGGTTGCCGAGCCACTGGCAACGGGTAAGCTTGCCACTAAAGACATCATCTTCCTTGCAATGGGCAGGGACTTTGACAACGGAGACCCCGTCGAGCTTATCAAAAACTTGGGCCCACCAATGGGCCCGTGGATTGTCGGGTCCGGCTGCGGACCTAGGGTCTCGGGCGCAATCAACGGTGCCGGCGCAATCTATATGGAGCTGGCAGCCCGGGAAGACAACCGCGTTCAACACCAGCTGGAGGACCGCGTAGTCCTCGCCATCCCGGGCCGCCTGGAGCGGCGCCTTGGACGAGGGGACCGTGCCCCAGATGCATAATCGAACCCCCCCACACCCATCCGTAACAACCACAGCCCATCCCGCCGCCCTTAGAGACGGGATGTGGCCCTCGAAGGCCGAACCGTCGGTGAACACCTGCATCCCGGCCTCCAGCACCAGTCCGTCTGCAGGCCAATTGCAACGATGCATAAAACAGGAGGTGGGATCCGAGAGAGGTCGCGAAAACCACGCCGCCGGGTCAGGGAAGAGGGCCCTGGAGAAGAGCTCCTGGGCCTGGAAAGACAAGCGACCTACACACTGGGCAGCAGCGGCCAGCTCCGGCGATAGCTCTTCGCGTCGCCACGCGGCGTGCGCAGGGCAGCAAAATCGGCGATGGAAGATCGATCCTCGGAGCTCGCCGCACAGAAGACAATTCGGGCGGATATCTTTGCACTTCTCTGAGAAACGCTGCTGGCACCAATAGCGATTGGCCAGCATGCCGCGGAGCACATGCTGGTGGTGTGAGGTCCAACCTTCCGTCTTTTTACAAGCGAGAAGTACCTGGGCAGGTCTAGCACATATGGGGCCCACCCATTCCCCGCAGAAACTGGTCTGCCGACGCTGCTCCTCCAGAACGATGGCGTCCCAACAAGCTCGCTTGCCGAGCTCGGCAAAAAAGGCTGGTGAGAAACGGCCGAGGTCCCATTTTTTGCCCCAGCGATCGATCAGCGCCGAAGCCGAGAGATCCAAGTCCCAGCTCACCCGGCGCAGCGTGAGAAGCAGAGCGGCAATTGGCTGCTTGACGGCGCTCCACGGCTGGGTCTTACCAAGAGTCTCTCGGGCATCAGCAAGGGCCGAATCGAAAACCGGACGGGGGACCGATCGGTGCCACCACACAGAAACAAACGTTTTGACCGCAGCCACCGCGACGTGCACAAAAGGATCACGAATCCAGTCCGCGCTGAACAGCAACGAAAAACCCAAGGACGAACCTGGCTGCAGCGAGCCCGTGCTGCGGGCTGCCGCAACTCTCAAGGTCCTCAAGGCCGAACTACTGACTCCGAGGATGGGCGCGCCTTGGCCGCTGGGCCAGCCCGGAACACCCGGGCGGCTTCTTTGCCGCGGCCAATATTCTGGAGCCTGCGTGCGGCCGCGAGGGCAGCCGAAGCCCTGGATAACTGGATGGGGATCCTGCGCCGACTCCCGTCCAGGGCGTCGCCTCCTAAATCGCGGTGGCAATCTGAAAGCAGGCTTACATCTAGCGGCCACTTTGGATCCTCGAAGGGCTTGTCCAGGAGGGCGTTGTCCGAAACCATGAAGCAAGTTTTACCGAGGTTGAAGGGGAGCTCAAGCTGCTGCAAAATACTCTGGACCAGGTTGACGGCCCGCACAAGCTGGGCCGCCACTGTGAGGATGCCCCCTACCGCGTGCAACTTAATGTCATCTACCAAATTCAGGGGTCGACGAACAGGAGTTTCAACCGCAACCGTACGTAACACACAAAGCGTCATTAGTTTGACGACCCCCGTAGCGCAACTGCACCCCGCCACCACTGTTCCGTTGGGGTGCACGGCCCGCGAGGTGGCCGAAAGCCATCTCACTCGGCGGGGCCCGCGGTACAGGGAGCATAGGGAGCGAAGCAATCCAAGATCAAATGAATAGTGCACCGCCGCTTCACGCATGGCCGCGTGCGAGATATGTTCGTAGAAACGAGACAAGTCGAAAAACACGGAACCGCTCACCATGCCATGCCGCCGGGCGTGCACCACCAAAAGATTATAAACGTAGGCGGCACGATCCGCCGCCGTGTCGCCAGATTTGCCCCAGAAAAACGAAGCGTCAACCTTGAACTCCCAGCGCCGCACATCTTTCTGCCGCACCCGCGACCATACGCGCCCCCACATGCAGAGGAGCACAATGGGCCGACGGCCAAGCTGCGGCGGCGGCTTGGGCAAAAACACAAAAATAGTAAGCCACAATTGCGGCACAGCTGGCGACGCCTCAAAGGCATTCAGGATGGCCACGAAGCGCTCCAGCAACGCGTCCGGCAAGAACGACAGCGCCCGCGGATGGAAGTTGCCCCATCCGAGCCCCGTCTGCACCGGGAAACGCCGAGCTACATCACGCACCTGGGAAACGGTGATCGGGGCAAGGTCCGAGGGCCCGTCCCAGGAGGCCGCCGGCTGCTCGCAAGCTCGGGACGGCTTGTCCCAGACGGCCAACCACTCGTCGAGGATGGCCTCCGCCGCCGCCGATCCCAACTGCGGCAGCTGGCGCTCATCGTCAGGGGCCACCACTGGCGGAGCCTCGCCCCGCTTCTCCTCGATGAGGTGATGGGCCACGCGCCCAGAGCCGTCCAGCGTCGTGGAGCAGAATTCGCGCCATGACTTGGCCCGAGCCGCGGAGTCGCTCCGCCTCCGAGCCTCGACCTCCGCCTCCAAAAATGACTCGAACCAGTTACACAACGGGCTCGCCCTGATCGCGAGGCCGATCCACTGCGGCACGGAGCCGTTACGCAGGGCGGGCTCGTCGGTGACCGCAGTCTCGATGCTGAGCGCCGATACCTGCTCCACGAGCCGGTCCCTCAGCGCAGGCCGGCGCGCGCGAAAGCCAGGGGCCGCCTGGCCCCAGCGGCGGAGGCCCTTCCAGCAGCGCAGGAGGCCCCACCAAGCCTCTGTGGCCGACGTGTCGAGCTTGCGCTGCCTCGCCTCTAAGATGGTCGCCAGCGGTCGCTGGATCACCCTGATGCCCTTGCCTCGCCCGAGGAAGTGGCGGGTGCTGGCCGAGTCGACCGCCAACTTCTTGACGAGGTGGAGCTCCGCCAAGTCGAGCCACCTCCTGCATGCCACCTCCAGGTCGTCCAACGGCTCCTGGCCCTCCGCGATCTCAGCGGCGGTGGGGGCGAGCGGCACGGCCAGCTCCATGGCCCTGTCCCGCTCGCTCGGGATGTCAAAAGCACGCCGTGAGTCCTCGACCCAGACCATCGGCCCCGTCCAGAAGTTGCTCAGCCTGGCGGAGACGAACGAATGCGATCCTCAGGGCGTGTCGGCGAAAACGCGAGGCCCGCCAGCTCGATGGGCTAGCGCGGCACTCACCACGAAGTAATCGTACTCCGCCGAGCCGCAAGTGGGCTCGTCCGCGCTGAGGACCACCCCGCCAATCTGGTCGACCCATCTGGACTCCAGGAGCGACTCGGGCCCAACGTTCCAGTCAGCCCCTATCACAAAGGGCTCGGCCAGCTGCCCGACGAAGGCGCCAACGTACTTCAGCAGGGCCAGGTTGTCGCCCGCCAGGCCAATGCCAGTGACCAGGTAAAGGGATACCAGCACCAGCGTGGCCCCATTGCCCAAATGGGCACGACGGATAATCACCCGATGATCCCACTCAGCGCAAATCTCAGCCACCTGGCCGAGGCCGATGCGGCCCGAGACCACCAGGGCAACTCCGCTCGACACTCCGAGCCGTCCTTCGCCGGTGCGCCTGACGGCCCCACAAGCCAGCTGAAGGCCCTGGCCTGCACACCACTGGTGCGCGCTGCCGACCATCTCATGGTCGAAAAAGCGCGTTTCTTGCACGAAGAGGATGTCCGGCCTCTCACCTCGCACCAGCAGCCACTCCAGCGTGCCGCGAGCGCCTGCCCACGTGTCGCCATTGATGCTGCCGAACGCGAGTGAGGAGGCGCCGAACGCCTCCCGCACGGGCAGCAACTGGTCCAAGGATAGCTCCGTCACGTCGACGAGAGGCTGCGCACTGCTGGGCCGTGGCCGCGGAGCCGCCGAGAGGAGCGCCTCCGAGGGCGGCGCCGCGGCCGCCGGGGCGCCTGGCGCGGCTGCGGCAGCGCCGGCGGCAGCTCCAGCCGAGCCCCCGGCGGGCGCGGGCCCGAGCGCCGCCGTTTTTCGAGCCGCGTCCAGCCGCGGCTGCGAGGGAGGCCCCGGAAGGCCAAAAAGTCTCGAGATTCCATGCTCGAGGTTCGAACCTCGACGTGAACCCTCCAGCTCAAGCGCCTGTCCGGCAACATTTTGTCTTACACACTGTTCCTCACTGGCCCCACGAGCAACACACGGAAGGCCCTCCACGAGGGAAGCCTGGGCCGACGCATCGAGTCCAACATGCATCGACGATTTGCTCCCACACCTGGCGGCCCCCCCCCAGAACGCATCGAGTCCAACATGCATCGACGATTTGCTTCCGCACCGTCGGAGAACGGCCCTCCGGAGGAAGAGCCCGAAGCGGCAGCAGACGAGCTGGCCCCCGAAAGCCGTGGCATCCCTGACGCCGTCGGCGCCCCCGGCCCCGAGCTGGACGACCTCGGGGCCCCAGGACCCTGTCCAGGTACAGCAGCAGGAGGCTGGCCACCAGGGAGAGGCAGGTCCTCACGAGGAAGAGGAACCCCTCGCGGTACCTCAGGTACTCGTGGCGACCTCGACGCCCCAGTAGCCCTCGAGTTGGGAGCCGCTGCCGATGAAGCACATGCCCCTGAACTCGACGACGTGCTCGGACCCTCAGCGTTGGCCTGCAGGCGCCGCGGGGGGGCAACCCGACGAACCAAGCCGGAAGTGAAGCGCGGGTCGGGCGTGCGTAGGGCAGCCACGCTGAAACCCAAGCTGGGCCACTCGCAGTCCACGAGGTTGGACTCCCAAAACTGGTCCACCACGGACGTCTCCCGCGGCGCCGACAACGCCCCCTGGGCGGGCCCTGGCTGAGGCTCTCCAGCGACAGGCAAACGATGGTGGCGACCTAAACGGTCGCTGCCTGCACCTGGGGAGGAAAAGGTAGAGGCGAAGGCGTCCCAGTCCAGCAGGGCGGCCGAGGCAGCGCCAGCGGCGGCTTCGGCGGCGGCCCCGGCAAGCTCGCCAGGGGCGCGAGACAGGGCCACCGCCGACACGCCGGCGTCCACCCAGCGGCGCGCAGCACGCCGGCGTCCACCCACGAAGTCGGACAGCTCCTCGTCCTGCTCCTCCTCCAAATCCTGATTCTTCTGGTCCCCCTCCAGCTCCTCCTGGAAGCCCGGACCGCCGTACGAGCTCGACCTGCACGCCGGCCATGCCCGTGGCGAGAGCGATGACTCCAACGAGCCGCAAATGGGCACAAAACTGCCCAGGGAGCCCTCGATCAGGGCCCTGTCCTTTTGGTACATGAAGAAATACGTCATGATGCCGAATAGAACGTACAACAATGTCAAACTACATCGGCGAGAAGGCGGAGCCAACTGCTCCCGTGTGAACGCACCCGCCAAACGCAGCCCGAAGTTGGCCGTGTAGCGCTCGAGCTGCCTCCTCGCTCTCTGGCGGGGTGACGCCGCCGATGGAGATTCCGAGCGGATCTGCTCGATGGGGATGTGCACCGTAGCCGCAACACCGTCCTCCGCCGGAGTCGGCGCCTCCACCGCCACTGGCACTGCCTGCGACCCTGGCGGCACGACCCGCACGATAGCCTGAGTGGAGCAACCCGGGACTTGCTCGCAAAACGTCCGGGCGAACTGGGAGAGGTCGGGGACCTGCACGCCAAGCTGGTCGAGGCCCTGCTCGAGAAAGCGTTTAACCTTGTCGGAGTCCAGCTGCAGCATGGGGGCACCCACCGCGCGCGCCTCAGGTTCAACTCCTTGGGCGGCGCCCTGCGCAGCCAAGGCCATTTGCTGCGCCTTGAGCTGGCCGAGGGTGGATTCGTGCTCCTTGACCTGCAGCTCCGACTCGCGAAGCGCAGCCTCGGCATCGCCGAGTCTCTGCCGACACTGCTCCTGATGCTTCCTGGATTTGAGAAGCTTCTGCTCGACCTCATCAACTTTTGTGAGCAGAATGCGGAGCCGCTGGCCCATTGGCTGGCTGTCCAACATCCGCTGCTCGATATCCTGCTTCTCCTGCCTGAGCTCGGCCTGGAGCTTGGTCCACACGGCGCCCTCGAGCGACGAGATGGCGGCGAGCTCCCGGTCGATCGTGCCAAGGCGGTCCTTGTCGGGCACCGCCTCGCAGCCAAGGTCGACGTCACACAGGCCTCCCGTGTCAGGCGGCTTCTTGGCCTGATTGAGCTCCGCCTGGAGCTTCTTGACCTGCGCCGTGAGCTTTTGGACCTCAGTGGACGTCTTGACCCAGGGGGGCGCGGCTCCACTCCCAGTGCCCTTAGGGCCTGTCGAGACGGAGGGCTCTTTGACCGCGATGTAGCCTCCGAAACAACTGCCCTTCGACAACTTGCACTGGAAACACTGTTTGTTTTCCGCGAAGTTGAGGAACGGCTTTCCCGTCCGCTCGTGCTTGCACAGCCTGCAAAACCACTTGCGCTGATGCACGGGCGGGGGAGCCATCGCGTACAACCGAGCAGCGCAAAGCTCGACTCGGCAGAAAGACCTCTTGGCCCGAGCAGCGCGGAGCTCGACTCGGGTTGCAAGAACAACTGAAGATCGAGCCGCGGACTAGCGGTATCCCTCTCTGCCACGGGGCTCAAGGCCCCCAGAGCAGACATCTTGAGCCAAAATGGCTACGGAGGAGGAGGAGGGAGGAGGAGGAGGAGGAGGGAGGAGGAGGAGGGAGGGAGGGAGGAGGAGGGAGGAGGAGGAGGAGGGGAGGAGGAGGGGAGGGAGGGAGGAGGCGGCGGCGGCGGCGGCGGCGGACGGGGCGTCGGCCGCGCGCGGCCTGGCGCCGCGCTGGCATGCTGCCGCGCGCTGCGGAGCTCCGCGCCGAGGTGCGCCAGCTCCGACTCCAGCAGGGGGGGGGGGGGGCGACGACGACGACGACTCCAGCAGGACAGGAGGAGGAGGAAGAGGAAATGAGGAGGAGGAGGAGGAGGAGGAGGAGGAGGAGGAGAAGGAGGAGGAGGACAACGACGACGACGACGAGGAGGAGGAAGAGGAAAAAGAGGTGGGAGGAGGGAGGAGGAGCGGGAGAATGAGGAGGTTGAGGAGGAGAGGGAGGAGGAGGAGAAGGAGGAGGATGACAAGGAGATAAGAGGAAAGAGATGGAGAGAAGGAGAGAAGAAGAGAAGGAGACAAGGCAATGGAGGATAATAAATAAGGCAGGCGGACGATGAGGAGGAGGAGGGAAGGATGCGGAGAAGGATAGACACTCGAGGACCGAGGATTGAGACCATGGTTGAGACCTGATGAAGAACCCCGAAGCCTCCAGGAGCCTCTGGAAGCCTCCAAAGACTACCAGAAATCCTGGGTGTTCGATGGTATAGGCGGTTTCGAATGTTTCCGGGCGCCGAGGAGGCAGAGGAGGAGGAGGAGAAGGAGGAGGACCAGGGTAAACCCAGCATGCACCAACGGTGCTGCAGTGCTGTCCCAAGTCACCTCCCCATCAGTCCCGACAAACGCTCCTCTTCACTGCCAGAAATGCGCCCTTCAAAGACGAGCACAATGTCAGCCTGCCATTCAGGCGAGAGCCCCATCTTGAAAAAGGCACGGCCCTGCATTCTTCTAGCGACTGCGAAACACGATCGGGTTCTGGCCGCGCCTGCGAAACATCGTCGTCATCGTCATCATCATCGTCATCATCATCATCAGCATCAGCATCATCATCATCATCATCATCATCATCATCATCATCATCATCATCATCATCATCATCATCATCATCATCATCATCATCATCATCATCATCATCGTCATCGTCATCGTCATCATCGTCATCATCGTCATCATCATCGTCATCATCATCGTCATCATCGTCATCATCGTCATCATCGTCATCATCACCAAACGGGCCTTCTGGATGTCACGGGTTCCGCCTGTCGGCTCTCAGCCAGGCCTGCGAAGCACCGAATCTGTGACTCGCCCTCTCGGTGCCACGGCATCCGCAGGTCGGCTTTTGCAGCAAGGCCGGTTCGGTCCTCGCCAGAGCTTACGACAGTGAGTGCCGCAAGACAAATCGAACTTCGGCGCGCCTGGGGACTCAGCACCCTCGCGGTCAGGACTCTAGGCCCTAGACTCCTGACCGCGAGGGCGTTGAGTCCCCAGGCGCGCCCTAGATTCTAGGGCGCGAGGGCCGGTGAATCAAAGTCATGAGGTCTGAGGGCTGGGTGCACCCCTGCGCACCCCTCCTCTCAACAGACGGACCGTCTCTTTTCCGTGCAGGCCTCCCCTCCCGAAGCCTTCCGGGCCCCTCCGGCGCCGGAGGGGCTCAGCGCGGATCCAAGAAATCCGCGCACGAGTTGCCCGCATCGCAGCCGGATGGGCCACTGGTGGCGGTCGCACGCGAGGAGGCGAAGATCGCCACAGGCCGGGGGGCCCTCCGAAGAGCCTGTCCGTACACGCCTTCGCCCTCGTTTCTGTGCGCCTCGGCGCTGGCCTCGGCTTCGGCCGCGGTGCCCTTCGAGGAACGCCGTCGGGCCAGCTCGCACGAAGCGGTTGGCCGCTCGCGCGGGTGCCTCCCTCCCTCTCTCTCTCTCTCTCTCTCTCTCTTTCTCTCTCTCTTCTGCGGCGAGCGAGGACGGGAATCTCAGAAGGCGGCGGGACGTCTCAGAAGCCCTCGCGCCTTCTGAAAGTTTCTTGCCTGTCTTCGGGGAGGGCTCAGAGAACGCCCCAGAGGGCCGGGGGGGCGTCTGAGCCTTCTGAGAAGGCCTTCTCCTTCTCCCTTCCCCCCCTCGCCCGCCGCCGATCTCTCCCTCCCTCCACGCGCGGAAAACGTCAGCACGCCAGCGCCGCGACCATGCCCGTCCCGGGGCCGTCCTCACGGGCCTCTGCCACTGGTGCGGACGCCCTCCCGGCCAGGCCGGGCGGCTCCGTACTGACTACCTACCAGACCACCCCAACCCAACCCGAAGACCCGAATTTCGGGTTGGGGGGGGTACGGGTTCCACATGTGTTTTTTCGATGTTTCCCGACCCCCCCCCCCCACTGGAAATCGAGGGTAAATTTGAGCCTTCGGGTTGGGTTGGGGTGGTTTGGTGGGTGGTGACGTACACCATCCTGGGGCCGGGGATCGGGGGAACCAGAAGGTACCGAGACCCGTTCTGAACAGAACTTCCGAGGCGAATCCAGCGGCGGCGAGGAGGGCTCCCAGGAGGCGAGGCAGGGGTAGCGGTAGGGGTACCTTTTCCTCCCCCGAGTTTTCCGACAAATCCCTGCGGGCCTCAGAACAATTGTGTGCATGCCGATTCTCTACACGCGCAGCGAAGGGGGCGGGAAGAGGAGGAGGAGGGTAACGAGGAGGAGGAGGAGGACAAGTGTAAAACCAAGAGTCATCAACAATGTTGGAATCAACCCTCCCTCCAAGCTCCCTCTTCATAGGCCCCCACAACGGTTCAATTCCATTGAAGGAACTGCCGCGTTGGGAGACAACAGTTTGAAGATCCTGAAGCATGCCAAAACATTGTTCTCGGGATTCCAACGCCACTTATCAACCTGACTGCTGCGTTTTGACGATCGGGAATCGTGCCAGAGCGCCATTTTTGGGACTCGAACACCGCGAACCAACATAACTGTTGCACCCGCATAACCCTGAACCCTTCAAGAACACTACTTCTGGTACGTCGATTATGGGAACCCGTAAAACTCTTGCAAGTGTTTAAAACGAATATGCGCGGCGCTGAGGCGAGAGCCACATGTTGAAAAGGAACCGCCCTCAATCCTTGAAAATCTTGCAAATGTTTAAAACGAATGTGCCCGGCGCTATGGCGAGAGCCACATTTTGAAAACCACCCGCCCTCAATCCGTTAAACTCTTGCAACTAATTAAAAGGAATGTGCGCGGCGCTAAAGCGAGAGCCACATTTTGAAAAGGAACCACCCTCAATCCGTGAAGCTCTTGCAAATGTTTAAAACGAATGTGCGCGGCGCTAAAGCGAGAACCACATTTTGAAAACCACCCGCCCTCAATCCGTGAAACTCTCTGCAAATGTCTAAAACGAATGTGCGAGGCGCTAAAGCGAGAGCCACATTTTGAAAACCACCCGCCCTCAATCCGTGAAACTCTTAGCAAATGTCTAAAACGAATGTGCGAGGCGCTAAGGCGAGAGCCACATTTTGAAAACCACCCGCCCTCCATCTGTGAAACTGCTGTCACCTTTTAAGCTTCAGAATCATAAATGGTGAGGAAGTCTCAGGCGAAACGCCCAGCCCGCCCTAAAAGCTGGCCTCGGGGTGCGACAGGGAAGCGTCATCTATAAGGAGAAGGAATGGAAGAGGAGGAGGGGGAGGAGCGCACGTCCCTTGGCGAGCCATGAAGGATGGTTGAAAGATATAGCTGCCGAGCTGGCGTGGGGCTTCAATCCACTCGGCACGAAGCCTATGGAAGATCGGATACGCGAGAGCGACAAGAGCATGGGCCACATTCACAGACGAGTCAGCACCATCCCTATGCACTGCCAGCCTCCGTCCCCACGAACGGGTAAGGAGGGCACCCGCCGAAGAGGGGGAGAGCGAGGTCCACGATCCAACCGCACGCGCGGGCGCGAGAGACAAGCCGCGGGGCGGTGCTGCACGTCCGCCGAGGAGGAGGAGGAGGAGGAGGAAGACGATAGAAGGAGGAGGAGGAGGAGGAGGACGAGGAGGAGGAGGAGGAGGAGGAGGACGAGGAGGAAGACGAGGAGGAGGAGGAGGAGGAGGAGGAGGAGGAGCCCGGGCCAGGCCAGGGCAGGCGGATCTGTGCACCAGCCTGGGGCCAGGGAGGTCCCCCGCCAGGGCGTCGGCAGCGGTGCGCGGCGGCTCCGCAGGCCATGCCCTCCCGCGGGCTCTCGCGGGTCACAGCTCGGGGCCACGGGCGACCGCTCGGAGCGGTGCAGGGCTCCCCAGAAGGCTCTCGACGAGGCGGAGCTGCGTCTGGAAGCCTCCAGGAAAGCTTTCCCACCTACAGCCCGGCAGCGGGCGAGGGGGGTGAAGTGAGAGGAGGAAGGCCTTCTCAGAAGGCGGCTGGGCTCCTGGAAGGCTCTCGGCGAGGCGGAGCTGCAGCTGGAAGCCTCCAGGATCCCTTTCCGACCACGGCTCGCGAGCGAGGGGGGGGGAAGTGAGAAGGAGAAGACCTCATCAGAAGGCGGCGAGGCTTCTCAGAAGCCCACCGGCCTTCTGAAAGGTTCTCAATGTCGTCGGAGAAGGCTCAGAAAAACTTCTCAGAAGGCTGGGTGGCTTCCGAGCCTTCTGAGAAGGCCGCCTCGTCCCACTTCCCATAGGGACTCGCCGCCGAAACCAGCTCTGCGCATCATCAAGGGTGACGACGGACTGCAACAAAAGCGATTACGAGCAGGCTTCGAAGTTACACGAGGCCAGCTTTTCCATGAGCATGTCGAAAGGTACATCCTATACAAGTGCGCATCTGCGCAATATCTTGCAGCAGACTCTCCAGTGGGTTATGCATAGGAACTTGAACGAGAGATGTTCGAAGGACGAACTAAGAGGAGGGGGATGACAGGAAGGCTAGGTGGCGACATCCGAACCCTACCCTCACCAACCATCGATTCTCCTGAATCGATAGTTGGTGAGGGTAGGGTTCGGATTTTGCTACGTGTTCGACGGTTTCCGAACCCTACCCCTGTCGCACATCGAGTTGCCTGAATCGTTGATCGGCGATGGTATGGTTCGGCCTTCGCCGCCGAAAGGCGCAAAGTGTGGAAACAAGCTGCCATGCGCAACTCGGTCGAAGCCTGGAGGAAACCTCCTGGAAGCCAGAGCAGCATACGAAAGCAAAGCCCACGAGAGTTTTCGAGGAGAGTGCCCCCTGAGATCCGACACTTCGGAGAAAACAAAAAACAAAAAAATAAAAATGAAAAACCACGGCCGGAGCACCAGGCCCCATCTATCTGCTGCGCCGTTCGACGGGACGCAGACGGACACAAAAGTACGATGTGCCCTCCTCGGAGGCGCGCGTCCGATCCGAACATATAGCACGAACAGGTTGCAGTGTACAATTTCCCGAGCTGTGTGGCCAGAAAGCGCCCGCCACCCAGCATGCACTGTGAGATCTCTCGCGCGTCGCCCCTGGGGGGGCGACGCACACACAGTATCAGTGTACTGGGGCGACGCCGACCCTGGGCCCCATCTTCCTGCCACACTCGTCGAGCCCGATCGACATGTGATGGCCCCAGGTCCCGAAACCAGGCGCGAACGCCCTGTGCAAAAAGTGCAACGCCCAGATCTCGGGGACTGTCGACTGTGGAGCGGCCATCCTCACGAGCGGCGAACATATCCGTATCCGCGCCCTCGCGATCTGGATTCCGGGGCGAGATCCCGCGGATACGCGGCCGCACGGATACATTCCGACCAAGGCATGCGCGAAATAACGCCCCGTATCCGCGGGGTTGCTTCTCGCCCACGAATGGAGGTGCCTCCTCGATGGGGTCGGAGTAGATGGGGTCGGAGGATCGCGCCGCACCGCCGATGCATCGGCGATGCACCGATGACGTCGGCGATGCATCGGCGCCGTCGGCGTGGAGAATAACGGGCTCCACATCGAGCCGCATCGACGATGCATCGGCGATGCGGCGCGATCCTCTGGCCCCTTCTACTCGAACCCCATCTGGGAAGCCCCGGAGAGAACAAAAGGGCGCTGAAGAGCGGGCGCGGAGGGATCGATCGGCCCGCCTACACGAGGGATCTGGGCGAGCGCGCAGGGATCACTCCCCTGACCTTCCAGAGTTCTCAACAGTGGCACTCTGGACCTGTAGACCCACCCAGATGCCTGAAGCGTCGACAGGGACTTGCACGCCAAGGCCCCCCGTGTTACCTCTCGGCCCCCCTGGAAGGTCAGGGTCGGAAAACTCGCCCGCGACAGCTAGCCTCCACCATGTGCGCCACGTCGTTGCGCAGCCCCAGCAGACTGTCCGCCGAGCGGTGCCGCAGCGCCTCCACGTCGAGCCGCAGGCGCTGCTGCTCGGCCTGGGCGCGCGGCGGGGGGCGGGAACGCCGGCGGACGGGGCCCAGCGCCAGGGCAGGCCAGGCCCATCTGCGCACCTCGTGTTGGGTGAGGAGAGGGAGGAGGAGGAGGAGGAGGAGGAGAAGGCAGGAGGAGGAGGGAGGAGGAGAAGGGAGGAGGAAGGAGGAGGAGGAGGGAGGAGGAGGAGGAGGAGGAGGAGGAGGAGGAGGAGGGAGGAGGAGGAGGAGGAGGAAGAATAGATGGACGAGGAGAAGGAGGAAGGCAAAGGGAAAAGGAGGGGCAGGAAGAGAAGGCACAGCGCCAGCCTACAACCACTGCAGCTAATCAAAGTCAATAGACAGTTACAGCATTGCGGTCCTGCCTTCAGCGAAGCCCTACGTGGAACCCAGTACCCTAATTCTCGAACTCCATGAGGGACGGGAGGTGGTGTAGCAGGATGTGGAAGGGTTGAAGAAAGTACCAGGCTGGAGGCCCAACAGAACCGCGTCTACAGGAGGCCGGTCAGCATAGACTAAACCAGCCCCAACCAGCAACTTTGCACAATGCCTTGCCTTTGAAAAAAAACAGCAAAACAAGTAGGCCTTCCAACACAATGAACCATCCCGCATTGCCACATCACTCCGTTCTATGCACGGATACTGGCAGGGGAAGTTGTGCCGGGTTGATGTGAGAGGAGGATCCAGTTGCCGTGCTGACCCACGTGGTGAGAACACCACTGGGATACTCACGCCAGAAATCAGCAGGCATGTACTAACACTTGTAACTTGCATGTGTGTTTTGACCTCTCTCTTTCTCTCTATCCCTCACGGCGCTATCCCTCGGCATTGCGTTCTGGTTGTCTGGGGGCGTTCCTCGTCTCTCCCTCCGTTGACAGCTACATTACGCTGTGCCCATGAGGGCTGCTCTATCATCATTTGATCGTTTGCCCTTCCTGTCCTGCGCGCGCCGTCAGCCTCATCTGTGCAACGCATTGCTAAGCCGGAGCTTTTCGGATGAGCGCTGCAGGCCACGCACCTAAGGAGTTCGCCCAACGCAGGAAAAAGAAGGAAGAGGAGGAGGAGGAGGAGGAGGAGGAGAACGAGGATGAAGAGGAAGAGGAAAGCAGGGGGAGTTAAAGAGGGGAAGGTGGAGGAAGGCAGGGGGAGGAGGTGGAGGAAGGCAGGGGGAGGAGGAGGAGGGGGAGGAGGAGGAGGAGGAGGAGGAGGAGGAGGAGGAGGAGGAGGAGGAGGCTTGCCGCCGCCGCTGCCAAGGCCAGATGACAACTGTTCTGGAGCACCAGGGTGCCTGGTCAAGCTTCAGCGAAGGGTGCACCGGCACAGCCGATCGGACAGGAAGCTGAGCTGGTCGGCCTGCCAGGATCCGAGTCCGAGACGAAGGTACAAAAGTACGCGCGCGGGTGGGAGG
This sequence comes from Prorocentrum cordatum, assembly GCA_963575745.1. Classification (NCBI taxonomy): domain Eukaryota; class Dinophyceae; order Prorocentrales; family Prorocentraceae; genus Prorocentrum; species Prorocentrum cordatum. The sequence continues at coordinate 131,310 of CAUYUJ010018767.1, forward strand.
GCAGGGCGCGCGAGAAAGAGACCAGAGATGTCACACGAAGGGTTGCCACGCGGAGTGGTGCGCTGGCACGGCGGCGGGACTTGCCACAGGCAGCTGGATATTGGAACAGCTTGGGCCCCACCAGGACAAAACGGTGGCCAATCGGGGATAGCCCGTGGCAGGTGGGATCGACTTGGGCCACGTGGAGCCTTCTTCCAGCTCCCCCCTCTCCTGCTTTTTCGCGGCCCGTTGAACCCCATCGCGCCCCCCTCCTCCTCGTCCTACACCTCATCATCGTCCCCCTTGGTCCACCAGGCTCAAAGGCCCTTTTGTGGCCAGCCGACTACAGTCGGCCCGTACCGTGAAGCTGTGCGATAAGGATGCAAGGGCCTTGAACGCCCATTTCGAAGCTTTTCGAACGGGGTGCGGCCAACGAAAGCGGCCAAGGATGGGCCGAGGAGGTAAGGATGCAAGGGCACCCTTAGGAAAGCCTCGGACCGTACGGATGGAAATGCGTTGCCAAGCGCACATCGAAGAACACCCGGTGAGGGTCCCCAGGTGCTGAAAACGACTGAAAGCCTCTCGCTGCAGGGGAAGCCGAGTAGTACCAATACCGCTACTCCCTGGACCTGTGCGCTCTGACCAAAACTTGAGGCGACTCCAGCCGTGGCGACGAGGGTTTCCCGGGAGGCCTAAACAGGAACAAACGAGGGAATGGTAGCGAAATGGATGCGGCTGGATCTAAGACAGAAGAACATCCTTCAAGAACAGGATACCCTCCGCCAGCCAAACTGGAGAACATTCGGGGGTACCATCGCCCAGGATGCACAAGAACATCATCCAACAAGCACGAAGGACATCAAGGTGCCCTCCCCGAACCGACCTCGATCTTGCACCTCGGTCGGACCGCACAGAATTGCGGAATCGAAGTGGATTAACCATCCTCGAGCTTGTCCCTATCGCTAAGATGGACAAGCCCAGCAAGCCCAGAGGCGAGGACAATCTCAGGGATGCGTCATCAGGAACCCAGGGGAGCCCTTCACATCGGCATCGAGATAAGGCGATGCCAACCATAGGAATAGGGATGTGTCCCAGGCTGCTTATGGATGATGGCGCGGACTGGGGCGCCCCACCAGGGACACGTCGCGCGGCTCGACCGCGGCAAGCGGTGCAGACAGCATCGTCCGCGCGGCGACGTGGCTGGTCGGCGACCACGCGGCAGCGGCGGCCGGTCCGACCGCGCAGGCGACGGCAGGGGCGGGGCTGCTCGGCGGCCGCGGCGCCGGGGCCGCTCCACGAACGGCGGGGGCGACGGCCACGGTCCCAGGCTGGGGGAGCGGCGGCGACAGGTCTCGTCGGCGACGGCAACGGGGCCGGTCGAACTCGTCGGAGCCCGATCCACGAGGCACCGTCGTCGCCGTGCCCGTCGCTGTCGTCCTCGTCGCCATCGTCGCCGTCGCCGTCGCCGCCAAGGCCGCCACGGCCGCCGCAGCGGCCGCCGAGGCCACCGTGCCAGTCGATCAAACATACCCATCCTGGGGCAGCCAGCCAGAGTCGTGTCTGAAAGAGGGAGCGAGAACTCACATGGGCAAGCCTGCTCGGAGAACGAAAGAGAGCAACTGCTGAAGAGTTTTGATTTTGACCAGCTGGGATGCGATGGGCGACTCCAGCTCCGGCATCGACAAGTGAGGGAGTCGCCATAGGTCGGTAGCAGAAGCATGTGGATACCTCTCGACCCCTCCGGTCTAGCTTACCCAGGCCCCTAGAAACAAAATTGGCTGCAAACGCAGAGGCCCTTGAGAAGATTGAATCTCTGTAACTAGGGCCCTCATCATTTTGATACGCCGGATCCTGCCTCGGAGGCCACGCGGAGCTCGTCAAAGCAGCGCTCGAGGTTCGCCTGGCGGCCATCCGCTGCTGCTCACGAGCTGGGGGAGGAGAAGAGAAAGGACGGACAGAGCACGTCCGCAGCAGCGAGTCGTGGGACAGAACATCATAATCACTGTGGATCTGGACAGACCGATGCTTCATGCAAGAGCAACCTTCGCGGAACAGGAGACAGAAATGGACACACGTTGCTATCAACTTCAAGTGCATGTCCCTGGGAAGCCATATGAACCCGACAAGAAGACCCTCCAATACCCACATCCACGACTGCAACACAAAATAGTTATTCTAAACAAACCTGATCGGACAAGAACGGGAAGCGCCGCTTTACTCTAATGGGCGTACTGGGCGAAGAAGAGAAGGAAGGCGAGGGCAACGAGGAGTGGATGACGAGGACGACGTGGCGAACGCGAGGACAGCGAGGAGGAGCATGAGGACAACGAAGGGGAAGAGAAGTACAAGGACGGGGACGAAGAGAACGAGGGCGAGCACGAGGAGGAATGCGGAGGGCGATAACAACGACGACGACGACGACGACGACAGAGGACAGTAAGAGGCAATTGGAGAAAGACGTTGCTCCTGGCGCCGCGCGGGGTTGTCTTGGGACCTGTTGGGGGCTTCTCGGGGGCTCCTTGGGTCCTCTTATGGGCTTCTGGGGTCTTCTTGGGGTGTCTGGGCGCGTCGCGGGGTTCTGTGGGAGCTTTCTTAAGCCGTTTCGGCGCCATCTTGGGCCGTCTTGCGGTTTTCTTGGGCCGTTTGGGGGCCTCCTGGGGCGTTCCCGGGAGTCTCTCCGGGCCTTTTTGGCCCTTCTCGGGCCGTCTTGTGGGCTGTCCGGGTGGCTCCTAAAGCGCTCTCGGCGTCTCTCGGGGTCTTATTGGGGCGCTCTCGGGCGTTCCCGGGCGCTCTCGGGCGCTCCTGGGGCGAAACGGCCATTGTTCAAGAATCCGCCAGCGCGGTTCCAAAGTGCGCCCCGCACCCCCTCATTTATTTCTACCACCAACAAATGGTCCACGCCAAGGGCGCTTTGAAGACGCAACCCCGATTCAGAAGTCTCGCGAGCCCTCGACAAGGCCTACCCGTTCAGGGGTGACCCGCGCACATGTGCATCTAGGATACATTATGCGTGGCTACCACCCTCTGGTGGCGAGCACACACGACTGGCCATGGCCTTCTGGCCACGAGACAGGCGGCATGCCGTTGCAGCCGCGGTGCAAAACAAGCAGAAAGGGAGACCGCTGAAGGCAGGCGAAAGGGACACGCATGGAAGGCAGACCGCCCTTCCCAGCAGAGGTCATGCACCACAGTGCGAATGCACAAGAACAGGAGACAACTGAGCACACGGTAAGTGTAACAGGGCGAGTATAGTAGTCCGGCCGAGCCAAACTCAAAGTCACCAGACACTTGCTCCGATACTCCCTGTTGCGACATTACAAAACGGCGACAAATGACCAGCCAATGGACCCATTTGAAACATGTAAAAAAAACAATGTTGTTCCACCACGGTTGAAAATCACAAAACTGTATAGCCCATACTGCTCCTGACTCAACAACTGCATTGGTGAGGCATGAGTACAGGGAAGTTGTGTGAGATCCAGCTGCAGCGGTTCGCCACTGTATTCCAACGTGTAAGGCGGTCGCCCCAGTACCCCGCCCGTCCTCTGGCGAACGCGGCGCGGTAGGTACTGTAGGATGTGCCCAGGCTTGGCACTAGCTCGCCCCCGTCGTAGTCGTCGTTGGACGGCATGGGGCTCCACGGCGGTCGTGCCGCCACCGGACGCTCGGCCCTCCAGCGTAGGTCCATTTAGGCATGCGATGGCGCACAGAAAGAAAAAAAACAAAACATGTCCCGCCATCGATCTGCAATCATGCTGTGCAGGGGCTTGGGACCACGCTGGCACGGTAAAATTCGCCACAACCGCTCGAGCCAGGGCCTTCCAAGGGCGCTTCCCGTCATCCGCCACCGTGCCTCTGGCACGAAGTGGAGCGCCCCAAGACTCACAGCGGTGCTGCAGCTGCAGCCATAACTGTAGTTTCTTAAGGGCCCGGGCCGCCAATTTCCAAGGCGCGTCTGGGCGCTCTTGGGCGCTCTTGGGCGCGCCTGGTGTGTTCCGCATGGGGCTCTGGGACGGTGACTCCGCCCAACAGAGTCGCTTCTCCCACAGGACCTGATCGCCCCCGGTCGCCGCCCCAGCCGCGCCCCATCCGCTGCCCGGGCAGAGGCCTCCAAGGCAGGGTCCGAGCAAATGGGGTCGGAGGATCCCGCCGCATCGCCGGTGCATCGGGCGGTGCATCGGCGATACATCGGCGATGCATCCCAAGAGAGCGACGAGAAGAGACGGGCCCTACGCGAGATGGCATAGCAACCTTTCGTGGTGGCTTACGCGGGCCGCCAGCGCGGCGCGACACATCGGAGTCGAGTGCGCTGACGCGGGCAGCTTACGCGAGATTGTCGGCGCAGTCGACCCCAAATGGGGTCCAGGTAGATGGGGTCGGAGGACCCCGCCGCATCGCCAGAGCATCGGGTGATGCATCGGCGAAGGCTCATCGGCGACGTCTACAAAGGAACAACATACAGCATAAGCATAAACTTTCGACGGTCCGCACGGATTTCTCGGATCCGCGCTACAGCCCCCTCCCTGGCGCGCAGAGCGCACCAGGGGCGGCACCGGAGGCGCCACCAGGGGGGCCCAAGCGCCGATCCAAGAAATCCGCGCGGAGCGTCGAAAGTTTACGTTTAAGCCGCTTGTTTCTCTTCGAGCATCATCGGCGACGTCTACGTGGACAACATTGGGCTACACATCGAGCCGCGTCACCGATGCCTCGGCGATGCGGCGCGATCCTTCGACCCCATCTGCCCGAACCCCACTTGTGGGGCCTAGAGCAAAGCACCCACGAAAAGCAATGAATTGTACAGGGGACGGTGCTGATTCGCCAGAAGCGTCTTCGATGTTGGGAACGGCTATGGTAATCTTAGACATGCTCAAGAATAACGTGAAATGGACGACGCGATGACGCCTGTAAACTACAAATGTTAGAAACAACCTGATTTGGCGACATGTCTTATCCGGGTGTGCTGAGGGGGGTGGAAGGGCACCTACAGATCTACACCCAAATATCCACTCAGAAATCACGAACCGCCAAACAATGTCTCACTTGTGTTGTAAGCAACGACCCTATGCGCTGTGTCTTGGCCTTTGCCGCCAGAGGGGTGCACGGTGCCTGGGGAACAACTGGCCCAATGCGGTGGTCTCTGGCCGTTGCCACCATGGGGTTGCGAGGTGGGTTGTGCAGCGTGCCGTGCGGCGTTGCGCGGCGGGTTGCGCGATAAGCCACGGGTCCGATGTGCCAGGATACGGCTGTCACCCCCACTGAATTGCGAAGTGGGCTGTGCGGTAAGAAACACGGTGAGTTGTGCGGCGCGCGGGGTGGTACGCCATGCTTTGCCCGGTCGCTCTACACAAGTAGTAGAGTTCCGCACATGGGAGAGAGCGAGTTTCACTGGCGCTCGGGAAGAAAAGACTCCTCGACAGGACGAAGACTAGGGAGGGGGAGAAACATTCCCAAGCACCCGACGAACTGGACCCCACCCCTTCACAGAGTCCTCCTTACCCACAACCCCCCCCCCCTCCGCAAGGGTGAGAGGCTCAAATCACCCCGCCGCCTTGGCGCCATCTGCCAGCACCAGAGGGGTCATCGTCGTCATCGTCTGCCGTCTGGGGGAGGGTCATAGTCGTCGTCATCTGCCAGCGCCAGAGGGGTGGGGGTCATCGTCGACGTCGTTTGCTGGCGCCAGATTTAGGTCGGGCATGTCCTCCTACAGGCAGATTTGGGAGGAAAAACTGAAAATAGTCCAAAAATCCGCCGACCCCCTCCGGGGGAGCAAGGCTGCGAAGATGTGTGTGCGGTCTGCTGCCATGTGTTATGTGTTGCCATTTGTTGTTTGGCATTTTGTCTCTCCAGTCCTGTCTCCTGCCTCCTGTTTACTGTCTGCTAAGGGGCCCCGCCGCGCCACCAAACAGCCAACCAAGGGGGTGAACCTCAAATCCAGGCTGCTCTGGGCCACCCGAGGATTCTCATGGTGACGCAACCGCGCGGCCAGGACGGCCCGAGAGGCCTCCAAGATTGCCCGACGAGGCTCCACAGAGAGCCTCAGGAGGCCAAGACGGCCCAAGATGGCCCCAAGATGTCCCACGATGGCCTCAAGACGGCCCAAGATGCTCCCAAGACGGCCCAAGAGTCCCCCAAGAGGCCTCCCAAGAGGGCCCCACGAAGCAAAAATCCATGATTTTCCTAACGTGTTTGAAGGTTTTTGGCCTTCTCGCCTTTTCGGCTTTCCGACGCTCCGAGACGGACCAAGAGGTTCCTAAGATCGCCCCACGACGGCCCTGCAAGCCCCCATGACAGCCCAAGAGGCCCCCAAGACGGCCCCAAGACGGCCAAAGAGGGTCCCAAGACGGTCCAAGAGGCGCCCCAGACGGAAGGGCCCTAAGACGGTCCCAAGAGAAGTCCAAGACGAACCGAAAACTCTACCTTTCCGCCCCGAGAGGGCCCCAGGAGGCCCCAAGAAGGTCCCCAGAGGCCCCAAGAGGCCCCAAGTGGCCCCCAAGAGGCCCCAAGGACACCCCCAAGAGACCCAAAAGATTGATTCCAAGAAGCCCCAAGGAGACCCCAAAGAAACTCCAATGAGACCCCCAAGAGGCCCCCCAGAGGCCCCAGGAGACCTCCAAGAGGTCCCAAGGAGGCCCCCGCGCAGCCGCCCGCACTTGTAATAGGGGGACCAGCGGCAGAGGGCGAAGCCCTCAAGATCCGGCGGCTCCCGCCCTGCAGGTTGGGCCGTGCGAGACCTCTCTGACAGAGTGTTTGGCACAGTCTTTGGCTCTATTCGCCAGTGCCTGGTCAAAAACCTCCCTGAAAGTCCCTCCGAGGGGGCCCCACTCTGCCGCCGGCCCCCCCCCTGGCTTCAAGGTCCGGAACGCCACGGGGACGACCCAAGAGCGCACCAAGCCAGTCCAAGAGAGCCTCCAGACGGTTCCAGATCGCTCCAAGACGCCGAAGATGGCCTCCAGACGGCCCAAGACGCATCCAAGACGCCCCAAGAAGCCTCCAAGAGCACCTCCAAGAGAGCCCCAACATGCAAAAATCATGTATTGTTCAATGGTTTTGAAGGATTTTCGCATTCTCGCCATTTCGGCTTACCCACGCTCCAAGACGGCCCAAGAGGCCCCCAAGATCGCCCCAAGACGGCCCAAGAGGCTCCCAAGGGGGCTCCAAGACGGCCCAAGAGGGCACCAAGACGGCCCAAGAGGCCCCCAGGACGGCCCAAGAGGGGCCCAGGACGGCCCTAAGAGGGGGCCCAGACGGGGAATCCGAACGGACATTTCGAGCTTTCGGTCCCAAGAAGCCTCCAGGAGGACCTAAGAGGCCCCCAGGAGGCTCCCAAGAGGCCCCAAGAGGCCCCAAGAGGCCCCCAAGAGCCCCCAAGAGGGCCCCAAGAGGCTCCCAAGAAGCCCCCAGGAGGCCCCCAAGAGGCCCCTGAGAGCCCTCTCGAGACCCCAGGAAGCGTCCATGAGGACTCCGACCCAAAACCCAAGCACGGTCGCGGGATGGGCCGACGGCCTTTTGATAGCTGGCATACGCGCCGCGTCACGACCTTCGATGCTGCGCACCACTTCGGCAAACTCCCAGGGAGCGGCCGGTGATGCGCCGCCAGCGTCCTCGATCCGGCCGCTCCCGCTTGTTGGGCCGTGCGAGACCACTCTGACAAAGTGCCTGGTAGGATTCGCCTGGGCCTGGTAAAATCTCCCTGAAGTCCCTCCTCTGGGCCTCCACTCTGTCGGCGGTCCCTCGCAGACCCCCCCAAGTCAAAAGACGGCCCCCAAAAGGGTCCAAGAAGGCTTCACGTCGCCGGCAGGCCGCCCCAAGACGCCCAAGATGGCCTTGAGACGGTCCACGATGCTCCCAAGACGCCCCACGAGGGCTTCAAGAGGCCTTCCAAGAAGGCCCCGAGAGCCAAAAATCGTCCCATTCCTATAGGAATACGTATACTTCTAGCATGTGCGACTTTGGGGATTCTGAGCGTCCACGACGAGCCTACAAGCCCCCCAAGATCGCCCCAAGATCGCCCCACAAACCCCGAAGAGGGCGCCGAGACGTGCCAAGACGGCCCCAAGACGGCCCAGGACGCGCTGAAGACGGCCCATGACGGCCCCAAAATGGCCCTAGAGCCAGAACTCGAAATTAGATTTCTAATTCTCTGCCCAAACGGGACCTCCCAGACCGCCAGCAGGCCTCCGAGAAGCACCCAAGAGGCCCAACAGAGGCCCCAAGAAGACCCCAAACTGCGCCCAAGAGCCCCCAAAGAAGCTTCAAAACTGCCTCCAAGAGACTGCCGACCAGATGTGTCAAACTCCCACGGAGCGGCCAGTGATGCGCCGCCCGGTGGCCCCAAAACTATTTTTTCACTATTTTTGAATATCCCTTCTGTAGAAAGACAGGCCCGATGTAACGCCAGAAGGGGGGGTCCATGTCGTCGTCGTCGTCGTCGTCGTCGTCGTCGTCGGCCAGACGATCGCACAGAGAAGCCTGAGCACCATGCCCGGCGCGAAGCAAAGTGGAAGGAGGGAGCCAGGAGAACGGCGGCCCAGGGCGGCAAGAGGCAACGAGAGCGGGAGACAGCGAGAGAAAGCCGCGGCAGACAAGCCGTAGGTCGGGCGTGTCCATCTACAGGCGGATTTTGCATGAGAATTGAATTACCCTGTGACGTACCCAACCCATCTGCATCAATGGAAACGAGGAGTTGGCCGAAACTTGCATGGACAATCAACTTGATGTGTAAGCTACTTGGGACACGCGCCTATGGCATGATGCGCAGGAGAACCATACAAGAACGAGGGGCGACAGCTACAGGCTCGAAGAGGACATGTGGAATCGGGAACGCAGAGCAGGAGAAAAACGTGCGGGAAGCCAAACCATCAGCACGGCAGCAGCAGAGGGAAGGTGACTGCAGGAGGAGAACAAGGACGAAAGCGGCGTCTAATTTGAGTCAGCGGTGGGTACCCACTGTGCTGTGCCCCTCAGCAGCCCTCGAAAGCAGCGACAGTTTCACAGATCGCAGCCCCCCAGGGATGGCGAGGTCTAATTTGAGTCTGCGGTGGGTACCCACTGTGCTGGGCCCCTCAGCAGCCCTCGAAAGTGGCGACAGTTTCACAGATCGCAGCCCCCCAGGGATGGCGAGGTCTAATTTGAGTCTGCGGTGGGTACCCACTGTGCTGGGCCCCCCAGCAGCCCTCGAAAGTGGCGACAGTTTCACAGATCGCAGCCCCCCAGGGATGGCGAGGTCTAATTTGAGTCTGCGGTGGGTACCCACTGTGCTGGGCCCCCTCAGCAGCCCTCGAAAGTGGCGACAGTTTCACAGATCGCAGCCCCCCAGGGATGGCGAGGTCTAATGAGTTGCAGCCCCCCAGCGGTGCAGTCACTGTGCTGGGCCTGCGGTGGGTACCCACTGTGCTGGGCCCCTCAGCAGCCCTCGAAAGTGGCGACAGTTTCACAGATCGCAGCCCCCAGGGATGGCGAGGTCTAATTTGAGTCTGCGGTGGGTACCCACTGTGCTGGGCCCCCAGCAGGCCTCGAAAGTGGCGACAGTTTCACAGATTGCAGCCCCCCAGGGATGGCGAGGTCTATTTGAGTCTGCGGTGGTACCCACTGTGCTGGGCCCCCCGGCAGGCCTCGAAAGTGGCGACAGCTTCACAGATCGCAGCCCCCAGGGATGGCGAGGTCTAATTTGAATCCGCGGTGAGTACCCACTGTGCTGGGCCCCCCAGCAGGCCTCGAAAGTGGCGACAGTTTCACAGATCGCAGCCCCCCAGGGATGGCGAGGTCTGATTTGAGTCCGCGGTGAGTGCCCACTGTGCTGGGCCCCGCAGCAGCCCTCGAAAGTGGCGACAGTTTCACAGATCGCAGCCCCCAAGGGATGGCGAGTCTAATTTGAGTCCGCGGTGAGTACCCACTGTGCTGGGCCCCCCAGCAGGCCTCGAAAGTGACGACAGTTTCACAGATCGCAGCCCCCCAGGGATGGCGAGATCTAATTTGAGTCCGCGGTGAGTACCCACTGTGCTGGGCCCCCCAGCAGCCCTCGAAAGTGGCGACAGTCTCACAGATCGCAGCCCCACAGGGATGGCGAGGTCTAATTTGAGTCCGCGGTGAGTACCCACTGTGCTGGGCACCCCAGCAGGCCTCGAAACTGGCGACAGTTTCGCATATCGCAGCCCCCCAGGGATGGCGAGGTCTAATTTGAGTCCGCGGTGAGTACCCACTGTGCTGGGCCCCCCAGCAGCCCTCGAAAGTGGCGACAGTTTCACAGCCCCAGGGATGGCGAGGTCTAATTTGAGTCCGCGGTGGGTGCCCACTTGCTGTGCCCCTCAGCAGCCCTCGAATGGCGACAGTTTCTCAGATCGCAGCGCCCCAGGGATGGCGAGGTCTAATTTGGGTCCGCGGTGGCCCCACTGTGCTGGGCCCCCAGCAGGCCTCGAAAGTGGCGACAGTTTCACAGATCGCAGCCCCCCAGGGATGGCGAGGTCTAATTTGAGTCCGCGGTGAGTACCCACTGTGCTGGGCCCCCCAGCAGCCCTCGAAAGTGGCAACAGTTTCACAGATCGCAGCCCCCCAGGGATGGCGAGGTCAAAGGCAGGGGGGAAGAGAGGGACGGGAAGGAAGGAAGGAAGGTTCGCGCGAGCAGTGCTCTATTCAAAACGAGAACCCAACGCAGGAGGGTTGGGAAAAAGAAACAAAATTACCCTGGCGACGTACCCAACCCCTGCGCAAACGCGGGGCGCAAATAGTTTAGGACACTTCATAAGGGGGGCGTTGACGGAGCGAGGGTTACATATGTATGCAGACGGAATTTGGGAGACTCGCAGGACAACGGCTTCAGGACAAGGACTAGATAAAGCTGATTAGTTGCAATCCCTGAGCAACCCTAGCCACTTCGAAAGCGGGGATCTCAGATCGCAGCCCCCCAGGGATGGCGAGATCTAATTTGGGTCCGCGCGTGGCGTCACTGTGCTGGGCCCCCCAACAGGCCTCGAAAGTGGCGACAGTTTCACAGATCGCAGCCCCCCAGGGATGGCGAGGTCTAATTTGGGTCCGCGCGTGGCGTCACTGTGCTGGGCCCCCCAGCAGGCCTCGAAAGTGGCGACAGTTTCACAGATCGCAGCCCCCCAGGGATGGCGAGGTCTAATTTGGTCCGCCCGTGGCGTCACTGTGCTGGGCCCCCCAGCAGGCCTCGAAAGTGGCGACAGTTTCCAGATCGCAGCCCCCCCAGGGATGGCGAGGTCTAATTTGAATCCGCGCGTGGCCCTCACTGTGCTGGGCCCCCCAGCAGGCCTCGAAAGTGGCGACAGTTTCACAGATCGCAGCCCCCCAGGGATGGCGAGGTCTAATTTGAATCCGCGCGTCGCCCTCACTGTGCTGGGCCCCCCAGCAGGCCTCGAAAATGGCGACAGTTTCACAGATCGCAGCCCCCCAGGGATGGCGAGGTCTACTTTGAATCCGCCCGTGGCCTCACTGTGCTGGGCCCCCCAGCAGGCCTCGAAAATGGCGACAGTTTCACAGATCGCAGCCCCCCAGGGATGCGAGGTTTAATTTGAAAGTGGCCCCCACTGTGCTGGGCCCCCAGCAGCCTCGAAATGGCGACAGTTTCAGATCGCAGCCCCCCAGGGATGGCGAGGTCTAACTTGAATCGCGGTGGCCCCGCTGTGCTGGGCCCCCCATCAGGCGCTCGAAGCCCTCACAGTTGCTGGGCCCCCCAGCAGAAATGGCGACAGTTTCACAGATCGCAGCCCCCCAGGGATGGCGAGGTCTAATTTGAATCTGCGCGTCGCCCTCACTGTGCTGGGCCCCCCAGCAGGCCTCGAAAATGGCGACAGTTTCACAGATCGCAGCCCCCCAGGGATGGCGAGGTCTAATTTGAATCTGCGCGTCGCCCTCACTGTGCTGGGCCCCCCAGCAGGCCTCGAAAATGGCGACAGTTTCACAGATCGCAGCCCCCCAGGGATGGCGAGGTCTAATTTGAATCTGCGCGTGGCCCTCACTGTGCTGGGCCCCCCAGCAGGCCTCGAAATGGCGACAGTTTCGCAGATCGCAGCCCCCCAGGGATGGCGAGGTCTAATTTGAATCGCGCGTGGCCCTCACTGTGCTGGCCCCCCCAGCAGGCCTCGAAAATGGCGACAGTTTCACAGATCGCAGCCCCCCAGGGATGGCGAGGTCTAATTTGAATCCGCCCGTGGCCCTCACTGTGCTGGGCCCCCAGCAGGCCTCGAAAGTGGCGACAGTTTCACAGATCGCAGCCCCCCCAGGGATGGCGAGGTCTAATTTGAATCTGCGCGTCGCCCTCACTGTGCTGGGCCCCCCAGCAGGCCTCGAAAATGGCGACAGTTTCACAGATCGCAGCCCCCCCAGGGATGGCGAGGTCTAATTTGAATCTGCGCGTGGCCCTCACTTTGCTGGGCCCCCCAGCAGGCCTCGAAAATGGCGACAGTTTCACAGATCGCAGCCCCCCGCAGGCAAGACAGGAAGAGGCAGGGAGGGAGGGAGGAGGAGGAAGGAAGGAAGGAAGGAAGGAAGGAAGGAGTGGAGACCACACTGCTCTATTCAAAATGAACACACAACCAAGGAGGGTTGGGAATTATCCTGGCGAAAGACCCAACCATAAGCAATTGTTGGTAACGCGTTGTGGGTGCCGCTTTCGGTGGGGCTCCATATGGGGCCACGAAGCGCTGCCTTGGATGGGGGAACCGCATGCGGACTGCGCCACCGGGGCGGGCCTTCGGTGGAGCTCCCTATGGGGCTACGAAACGCTGCCCTGGGTGGGGGAACCGCATGCGAACTGCGCCACTGGGGCCTTCGGTGGAGCTCCCTATGGTGCCACGAAACGCTGCCCTGGGTGGGGGAAGCGCATGCGAACTGCGCCACGGGGGCTTTCGGTGGAGCTCCCCATGGGGCCACGAAGCGCTGCCCTGGGTGGGGGAACCGCATGCGAGAGCAGCCACTGGGGCCTCCGGTGGAGCTCCCATAGGTGTGCCGAGAGCAGAGGCAAGGAGGGGGAGGAGGAGAGGAGGAGGAGGAGAGGAACGCGGGGCACCGTCTCTTCAAAACGAGGACCCAACACCACAGGATGGTTGGGAAATAGTCACACAGTGCTTAATTATCCTGGCGAAAGACCCAACCATAAGCAATTGTTGGTAACGCGTTGTGGGTGCCGCTTTCGGTGGGGCTCCATATGGGGCCACGAAGCGCTGCCTTGGATGGGGGAACCGCATGCGGACTGCGCCACCGGGGCGGGCCTTCGGTGGAGCTCCCTATGGGGCTACGAAACGCTGCCCTGGGTGGGGGAACCGCATGCGAACTGCGCCACTGGGGCCTTCGGTGGAGCTCCCTATGGTGCCACGAAACGCTGCCCTGGGTGGGGGAACCGCATGCGAGAGCAGCCACTGGGAGCCTCCGGTGGAGCTCCCTATGGGGCCACGAAACGCTGCCCTGGGTGGGGGAACCGCATGCGAGAGCAGCCACTGGGGCCTTCGGTGGAGCTCCCTATGGGGCACGAAGCGCTGCCCTGGGTGGGGGTGGTGCATTGCGAACCCCCCCACTTGGCCTTCGGTGGAGCTCCCTATGGGGCAGTAAACGCTGCCCTGGATGGTGGGAACCGCATGCGGACACCCCCACTGAGGCCTTCGGTGAGCTCCCTATGGGGCTACGAAACGCTGCCCTGGGTGGGGGGGAATTCCGCATGCGAACACCCGCACTGGGGCCTTCGGTGGAGCTCCCTATGGGGCCACGAATCGCGCCCTGGGTGGGGGAACCGCATGCGAACACCCACTCTGAGGGCCTTCGGTGGAGCCCTATGGGGCTACGAAACGCTGCCTGGGTGGGGGAACCGCATGCGAACAACCCCCACGGGGGCCTTCGGTTGGAGCTCCCTATGGGGCCACGAAACGTTGCCCTGGGTGGGGGAACCGCATGCGAACACCCCCACTGGGGCCTTCGGTGGAGCTCCCTATGGGGCTACGAAACGCTGCCCTGGGTGGGGGAACCGCATGCGAACACCCCCACTGGGGCCTTCGGTGGAGCTCCCTATGGGGCCACGAAACGCTGCCCTGGGTGAGGGAACCGCATGCGAACACCCCCACTGGGGCCTTCGGTGGAGCTCCCTATGGGGCTACGAAACGCTGCCCTGGGTGGGGGAACCGCATGCGAACACCCCCACTGGGGCCTTCGGTGGAGCTCCCTATGGGGCTACGAAACGCTGCCCTGGGTGGGGGAACCGCATGCGAACACCCCCAATGGGGCCTTCGGTGGAGCTCCCTATGGGGCCACGAAACGCTGCCCTGGGTGGGGGAACCGCATGCGAACGCCCCCACTGGGGCCTTCGGTGGAGCCCCCTATGGGGCCACGAAACGCTGCCCTGGGTGGGGGAACCGCATGCGAACACCCCCACTGGGGCCTTCGGTGGAGCTCCCTATGGGGCTACGAAACGCTGCCCTGGGTGGGGAAACCGCATGCGAACACCCCCACTGGGGCCTTCGGTGGAGCTCCCTATGGGGCCACGAAACGCCCCCACACCCACCCGGCCTGTCGGTGGGGGAACCGCATGCGAACACCCCCACTGGGGCCTTCGGTGGAGCTCCCTATGGGGCCACGAAACGCTGCCCTGGGTGGGGGAACCGCATGCGAACACCCCCACTGGGGCCTTCGGTGGAGCTCCCTATGGGGCCACGAAACGCTGCCCTGGGTGGGGGAACCGCATGCGAACACTCCCACTGGGGCCTTCGGTGGAGCTCCCTATGGGGCTACGAAACGCTGCCCTGGGTGGGGGAACCGCATGCGAACACCCCCACTGGGGCCTTCGGTGGAGCCTCTATGGGGCAACGACGAAACGCTGCCCGGAGGGGGGGACAACAAAACAAAAAAAAAAAAGGAACCGCATGCGAACCCCCCCACTGGGGCCTTCGGTGGAGCTCCCTATGGGGCCACGAAACGCTGCCCTGGGTGGGGGAACCGCATGCGAACACCCCCACTGGGGCCTTCGGTGGAGCTCCCTATGGGGCTACGAAACGCTGCCCTGGGTGGGGGGAACCGCATGCGAACACCCCCACTGGGGCCTTCGGTGGAGCTCCCTATGGGGCTACGAAACGCGTGAGAGGTGTGCCGAGAGCAGAGGCAAGGAGGGGGAGGAGGAGGAGGAGAGGAGAGGAACGCGGGGCACCGTCTCTTCAAAACGAGGACCCAACACCACAGGATGGTTGGGAAAAATTATCCTGGCGAAAGACCCAACCATAAGCAATTGTTGGTAACGCGTTGTGGGTGCCGCTTTCGGTGGGGCTCCATATGGGGCCACGAAGCGCTGCCTTGGATAGGGGGAACCGCATGCGGACTGCGCCACCGGGGCGGGCCTTCGGTGGAGCTCCCTATGGTGCCACGAAACGCTGCCCTGGGTGGGGGAAGCGCATGCGAACTGCGCCACGGGGGCTTTCGGTGGAGCTCCCCATGGGGCCACGAAACGCTGCCCTGGGTGGGGGAACCGCATGCGAGGGCAGCCACTGGGGCCTCCGGTGGAGCTCCCTATGGGGCCACGAAACGCTGCCCTGGGTGGGGGAACCGCATGCGAGAGCAGCCACTGGGGCCTTCGGTGGAGCCCCCTATGGAGCCACGAAGCGCTGCCCTGGGTGGGGGAACCGCATGCGAACACCCCCACTGGGGCCTTCGGTGGAGCTCCCTATGGGGCCACGAAACGCTGCCCTGGGTGGGGGAACCGAATGCGAACTGC
>CAUYUJ010018767.1:147094-162094 GCA_963575745.1 Prorocentrum cordatum
TTCAGAGGCTCCCGAGAAGCTACGTCAAACTCCCAGCGAGCGGCCGGACGAGGCCCCCAAAAAAATCCCAAGAGGGTTCCAGTATTTGTATCCTTCAGCGCTCTCTGGCCTTCTTCCCCTTGCCCCCTTCCCTGCGACTTTCGTTGACTCAAGCTCGCCTCCTCTCCATTTCCTCTCTCTGCCTCTCTCTCTCTCTCTCGCTCTGTTTTTTTTTTGTTCTCTCTCTCTCTCTCTCTCTCTCTTTCACTCCATCTCTCTCTCTCTCTCTCTCTCCTTCGCTCTCTGTCTGTCTGTCTCTCTCTCCCTCTCTTTCTCTCTCTCTTTCTCTCTCTTTCTCTCTCTCTCTCTCTCTCTCTCTCTCTCTCTCTCTTCCTTTCAGACTCCGTGTCCTTGACACCTTCTGCAGTCCCCGACGTCGCCACGGCTGGATCCGCTCGAGCGTGTCTTGTGATGTGCGGCGGTGCGAAGCCCGTCCCACTGATCAAGGCACAGGTACAAAATGACGGGTCCATCATTTCTTAAGTACTATCAGAGGCATCCGTAAGTATCCTGAGGGGCCCCGCGACTTCCGCCGGAGACTCTGACTACAGAAATTCCCTTCGTATTCCGGCCAGAAGCATCCAGAAACGATGTACATAAGCCCTGGCGGGGGAAATGATGGCGATGGTGATGTTCATGATGACGACGGTGACGATCCGAGCTAGAACCTAAGCGCGCGCGAAGCGCGCGCGTGGTTCTAGTATTATATGTGATTAGATGGAGAGGCCCCTGCAATCGGAAAGCATTAATGGCGGCAATGAGCTCCCCTCGGTGGATGGTCTGTTTGCCTGGGACTGGGCCGAAAATGGTGCCAATCGCACGAATGTCCCGATCGAACAATACTAGCCCCCAGCCAATTCTCCTAAGCCTTGGATCCCCAGTGAACTTACTTCCCGAAGCATCAATTCCACCAGCCCGCCATTCAGAGAAACGGTAGGCCCAGGGAACACGCAACACTCCAGTTCCACAGCACCATGGAAATTATTAGCCACATCGGCAGTGTGCTCCTGTGGCTGCAGGCCTCGTAGCCACGCGATCGAACTGCCAAGAGCCTCGGAAACAGCTCGCTGGAGGAGATGCTGAGAATCTGCTATGGCTGGGTGATAACGGCCAAGATCTGTAAGGCATGGGCATGTCCAGTAGCAATGGGGAGCATCTTCCTGCGGCTCCCCACACCTCCAACATGCAAAACTGTTTTCCTCCCCTTTCATTCCTGCTAGGTATCTGCGCTGCCCATGCCACACAATGCCCTTGACCACGGCTGTGGCTGCTGGAACAAGATAGGACGCATCTTCTTCACAACGCTTCCAAGTTCTGGTGATGGCGTGAAACTGGTAGCTAGCAATACAGCAGGCAGACCCCGATCCACAATAATATTGCGACGCGTGGGCCCAATATCTATTCTGAATGGAACGTGTGAATTCCTGGATAAATAAATTTTGATCGGATCGGGGTCCTGGCCTGAGGTGAAAAAGCCGTTGGGAACGACTGGTCCAGAGCCACGCCTCCTCATCCTGCTCCTCGTCACCGTCATCGCCATCCTCCTGCTCCTCCTCCTCCTCCTCCTCCTCCTCCTCCTCCTCCTCCTCCTCCTCCTCCTCCTCCTCCTCCTCCTCCTCCTCCTCCTCCTCCTCCTCCTCCTCCTCTTTCTCCTCCTACCCCTCCTCGCCCTCATCTCCCCAAGGGGCCGCGCGCGCGCGTGCGGGACAGCGCCGAGGCGGCAGGGGCCGACGACCGCCGACGACCGAAGAACACGGCGACGACGACGACGACGACGACGACGACGACGACGACGACGACGACGACGAACAACGACGACGACGAGAGACGCTTTCCATCCTCAACCTTCCCTCTCCTCCTTCAGTCCCCCCCCACCTCGCTCCTCATCTACCCTCCTCCTCCTCATCATCCCCCGTTCCTTGTCCTCTTCCTCCTCCTCCTCCTCCTCCTCCCCCTTCCGCTCCCGTCCGCAACGACGGCCTCGGGACTCAGGACAGCCCAAGAGGACCCCTAGACGGCCCCAAAAGAGCCCCAAGCTGGCCCGAGAGGGCCTCCAGAAGGACCCAAGATGGCCTCAGAGGGCCTCTGGATGGCCCAAGACGGCCCCAGGACACCCTCCAAAGGCGAACAGAGCACCAAGACGGCCCAAGAGACCCTCTCACCCCTGGCAATTCCTGGAACCCGGAACCGTAGGGTTCTGGGTTTTCTCTTCCCGGGACTTTGAGGACTTTTGGAAAACCCGGAACCCTCGGGTTCCGGGTTTCCACCCCTGGAATTCCGGGTTTTTCCTCATGCCGGTTTCTCCCGCCCCGGATCTTTCTCGTATATTTCGATTCCATTTTTTTCTTCCGACTCGGACCGCGAAGGGCTCTTCCGGCAACTACCCGACACGCGCCGAAAACAAGTGGCACGTGTGCCATGGTTCTTGCACAAAAAGGAAGGGGGAGGAGGAGGATGTGGAGGAGGAGGGGGGGGAGAGGATGCCAGACATCGCAGAAGGAGTGAACAAAACAGGGCCGCAAGAGGGGCTCCAGAGGGCGAGCGCGAGGAGACTCCAATGGCAGTCCTCCGCAAGATGGCTTCAAAGACCTTTGACGGGTTCCCAGGAAGCCTCCAACTGACGCCCGAGAAGCCTACAGAGGGTCCCAAGGGGAGGCCTCCAGGGTCCAAGGAGGGCTGGAAGAAACTACTGAGCGGACTCAGCTGCTGGGGGCTCGCGGTGCAAAGTGCAAATAAAATGGTCGGGGCGGAGGGGGCACTGGGCGGGCGCTGGAGCCGCGGGGGGGCGCTGAGACGGCGCGGGGGAGGAGGCGGAGCGGAGGGGGTCGGTGCCGAAATAAAATGTCGTGGGAGGGCACTGGGCGGCGCCTGGAAGCCGCGGGGCGCTGAGACGCGCGGGAGGGGCGAGTCGATGGGGCGACGCCGTATAAAGTGGTCGTGGCGAGGGGCGCGGGCGGGCGCTGAGCCGCGGCGAATTAGACGCGCGGGGAGGGGCGAGCGGGGGGGGGGTCGTGCCATAAAAAAAAGTGGTCGGGCGAGGGGCACTGGCGGCGCTGGAGCCGCGAGGGCCGCTGAGACCCGGGAGGAACGAGCGGAGGGGGTCTGCGGATGCCGAAAGAAAGTGGTCGGGCGAGCACTGGGACGCGCTGGGAGCCGCGGGAGCGGGTCGCTGAACGCGCGGAAGGGCGACGGGGGGGGGGGGCAGAGACAGTCGTTGGGAAGCAGAGGGGGGTGCGGTGGTGCCGAAATAAAGTGGTCGAAGCGGAGGGGGCACTGGGCGGGCGCTGGAGCCGCGGGGGGGCGCTGAGACGGCGCGGGGGAGGGGGCGGAGCGGGGGGGGGTGCGGTGCCGAAATAAAGTGGTCGGGGCGGAGGGGGCACTGGGCGGGCGCTGGAGCCGCGCGGGGGCGCTGAGACGGCGCGGGGGAGGGGGCGGAACGGGCGGGGAGGGGGGGATGCGGTAAAGTGGTCGGGGCGGAGGAGCACTGGGCGGGCGCTGGAGCCGCGGGGGGGCGCTGAGACGGCGCGGGGGAAGGGGCGGAGCGGGGGGGGGGTGCGGCGCCGAAATAAAGTGGTCGAAGCGAAGGGGGCTGTGGGCGGGCGCTGGAGCCGCGGGGGGGCGCTGAGACGGCGCGGGGGAGGGGGCGGAGCGGGGGGGGGGTGCGGTGCCGAAATAAAGTGGTCGGGGCGGAGGGGGCACTGGGCGGGCGCTGGAGCCGCAGGAGGGCGCTGAGACGGAGGGGGCGCATGATGATGATGATGATGATGATGATGTGGATGATGATGATGATGATGATGATGATGATGATGATGGTGATTATGACAATGATGATGGTGAGAATGATGGTGATGATGATGATGATGATGATGATGATGATGATGATGATGATGATGATGATGAAGATGATGATGATGATGATGATGATGATGATGATGATGATGATGAAGGGGGGGGTGCGGTGCCGAAATAAAGTGGTCGGAGCTCTAGACACCCTGTGCAAGAGAATAAAGTTCTTGGAACTCGAAGAGCACGAAGTGGCCTACAGTTGGCTCCGGGCATTGAAAATGTGGCCCGGGAATGGAGTTCTGGGAACTCGAAGAGCACGAAGTGGCCTACAGTTGGCTCCGGACATTGAAAATGTGGCCCGGGAATGGAGTTCTGGGAACTCGAAGAGCACGAAGTGTGTAACTGTTTGCTTAAAACGACTTCCGCGGATTCTCCCCGGATCCTGCCCGGACCCCCCTGGGGAGTCATGATGCTTTCTTTTGAGACCATTAGAAACCTATCAGTCTTCGCTGTTAGGTAATCAAAAGAGCACGAGAAATCGTGACTGCTGTAAACAATTATTGCATATATATTCCTCCTGCAGAGGGGCATGCCCCACTTCAAAGTGCCCCCCTCGCCCTGCCCCTTTGGCGCGCCGCCGAGACGAAACACCGGGCCTCTGCCGGCAGCAGCGGCAGCTCCTCCTCCAGCAGCGCGGGTCGGTTCTGCAGCAGCACAGGCTCGCACGCCTCGTTGGCTGCGGCCAGGTCCGCCAGGAAGAAGGCCACGGCGTCCTCGTCGGGCACCTCTGCGCGGAGGGCATGAGGGGCAACGATACAGTCAACCCGTATCAGAAGGATGCGCGGTAAGGATGCAAGGGCCTTGAAGGCCCACGTGCGTTTGTCGAACGAGGTTGGCCAGCGAAAGTCGCTAAGGATGGGCCGAGGAAGCAGGGTGCAAGGGAACCCTTGGGAAGGTTGTCCATCCTTACTATGCGGGTTGACTGTTGGGGGGGAACTGGCATGGGGGGGAAGCATCGACCTGGACTCGGCGATACATCGCCGATTGATCGGCGACAGGCACCTGTTGGCGAATCAGCACATTCCTAGGCGGGGTGGGGCTATCAGAACCCTATCGGTGGTCACTGGGCGAGTGGGGGTCGATGCATCCCCAGACATCCGGCCGCTCCAATTTTTGTTGACGCGTGGGCCTCAGAGGTCTGGACCACTTCCCCAGGACCGGGTTTTCGTCCTGACTCTGAAGGTCCCGAGGCTGGGCGAGCGCCCCTGGAGGCCGAAAACGGCCCAAAGCCCACCGCTCCAAAAATTTCTGGGAGCGTCGGATCTCTGTGACTCCACCCCTGAGCCTATCCCCCCCTGTCGTTGCCCCTGACGGGCACCTAGACACCACCACCGTGCCTGGCAGGGACCATCCTGGGCCCCAGCATGGTGCGCTCGCCCTCCCGGCCCCGGGCCACGAGGGTCACGACACCGCCCACGGGCATATCCTCCTACATGCGGATTTTGGACGAAAAATCGAAATAGTCATAACTAAATGTACGCTATTGAGGAACCCCACATACTTACTTTATGTCCTGCGTGAAACGCCCTAGCACTACAACCGCCACCATGCTCTCTGGTGCCCCCTGCGGCCGCGCTCAGAGAACACCCCCTGCGCACCCCCTGTGGTGCCGAGAAAGTGCCTCGCCTGCTAGGCTTTGCGACAACGTCGTGGACAGCGGTTGCGCCTGAGAGGCCACCCCCTGCGCACCCCCTTTGGTGTCCAGAAAGTGCCACGCCTGCTGGGCGTTGCGACAGTGCCGTGGATAGCGGCCGCGCTCAGAGACCACCCCCTGCGCACCCCCTTTGGTATTCAGAAAATGCAACGCCCGCTAGGCTTTGCGACAGTGTCGTGGATAGCGGCCGCGCTGAGAGACCACCCTCTGCGCACCCCCTTTGGTGTCGAGAAAGTGCCACGCCCTCTGCGCACCCCCTGTGGTGTCGAGAAAGTGCCACGCCTGCTAGGCTTTGAGACAGTGTCGTGGATAGCGGCCGCGCTGAGAGACCACCCCCTGCGCACCCCCTATGGTGTCCAGAAAGTGCCACGCCTGCTAGGCTTTGCGACAGTATCGTGGATAGCGGCCGCGCTCAGAAACCACCCCCTGCGCACCCCCTGTGGTGTCGAGAAAGTGCCACGCCTGCTAGGCTTTGCGACAGTGTCGTGGATAGCGGCCGCGCTGAGAGACAACCCCCTGCGCACCCCCTTTGGTGTCCAGAAAATGCCACGCCTGCTAGGCTTTGCGACAGTATCGTGGATAGCGGCCGCGCTGAGAGACCACCCCCTGCGCATCCCCTGTGGTGTCGAGAAAGTGCCACGCCTGCTAGGCTTTGCGACAGTGTCGTGGATAGCGGCCACGCTGAGAGACAACCCCCTGCGCACCCCCTTTGGTGTCCAGACAGTGCCACGCCTGCTGGGCGTTGCGACAGTGCCGTGGATAGCGGCCGCGCTCAGAGACCACCCCCTGCGCAACCCCGTGTATGATGCAGCCAACACGTCAGGAGTGCGCTAGTGGTTGTGTTGCGTGCGTCTGGTGTGTCTCATGTGGGTGTCTAGTATGTTGTGCGCGTGGATTGGCTGTGTGATGCTGTGAACACGCCAGGCGCGCACTGGCGTTGTCAGGTCGTGTGTGCGTTTACTGTTTCTGTGTGTATGTGTGTCTCTGTGTGCGAGGAGAGGGAGAAGGAGGAGGAGAAGGAGAAGGAGAAGCGCGGGTGAGACGCAGCAGGGAAGAAAACCAGAACCCCACGAAGCATGTGGGGAACCAAAAAAACAAATGAGCACGAAAAAACGTCATCAGGCTATTTCTAGACTCTTCTTGGATATTCCTCCCGAAGAGGGGCATTCCCGACTTGAGCCCAGGAGGGCCCTGGCCAGGCATGGTGACGACAAGGTGCGGCACCTCGGCCTTCCCCTCCAGAATCTCCACGATGAAGCTCCTTGGCGCAAAGGCCCGCGGCTGCACACACATAGCCCCCCCCCCCCCGCGGCAGTCCAGGCTGCCCCTGCAGGCCCCCCTGGGCAAGCAGCAGGGAGCGGCCTCCCCCGCGCCCGCTCTGGGCCGCGGGAGGCGGCGAACGGGGGCGTTGAGACCGCCAGGGGCTCGGGACCCTCTAACATCCGACGCTGCGGAACAACAACAGCAACAACAACAACAACAGCAACAACAACAACAACAACAACAACAACAACAACAACAACAACAACAACAACAACAACAACAACAACAACAACAACAACAACAATTACTAGCACGTGGGGACACTCCGTTCTCACCAGTGCCAGGGTTTTCATACGACGCCGCCAATACCCCCACTTTGTGGGGGGGGCCGGTTCAAGCTCTACCAAATTTCCAAACGACTCTTCGCCACCACCCACACCCAGCTTCCCGCCCTATGACGTTCGGACACTTCACTTCGTGGCCTGCGGACGACCGTGGCTACTACACTGGCGCATGGGTACAGTGACTTGTTGTGGTAACATTTTCTGGACGGACGCTCGCTTAGTATACGACTTTTCCCCCTGTTTCGAAATTCGAGGACCTACGGTGCGATTCGTATGATTTTATGTTGCGCGGTGCTAAAATTCCTAAGAAACCCAATGGTTTTTGAAGATTTCGGCGTGCGCGCGCGAAGAAAAAACGAATGTGTCCCGCATGGTATTATTTGACAGGGATGATGGCCCTGGCAGGTGCGCAACCGTTGTTGGAGAAGTTCGAAGCAAAAAAGTTGCTCGCAAAAGCCCGTTTGACAGAAATGTTTAAAAAGTGTTGGGTTTCCTACGAATCCGCAAGAGCGCGCGGGATGAAATTTTGACATTTTTTGTTGAAAAACCATTGGTTTTTTGATGTTTTTATGTTAAAATCGCTACGAAAACTAAGGTTTTGGAAGGATTTCGTCTTGCGCGCGCGAATGTCCACTTTACCTTATTTTTTGCAAGGGATTCTTGAAGTTTGGTTATGTTAGAACAAGAAATGTCCACTTTAGCTTATTTTTTGCAAGGGAAAACCGATCGTAACAACACAACCGGATCCGGACCAACCCGTTTTGCCTGAGACTTCCTCACGAAAATGATGAAAATGAGGCTGCGGCCTAGGCGCGGCGGGGGGGCCGTGCACCAGGGGTCCCAACAATAATTATTCTTTAGAAGTAATAATGTTCAACAACAACAACAACAACAACAACAACAACAACAACAACAACAACAACAACAACAACAACAACAGCAACAATAACCACAACAACAACAGCAGCAGCAGCAACAACAACAACAACCACAACCACAACCACAACCACATTAACCACAACCACAACCACAACAACGACAACGACAACGACAACGACGACGACGACAACATCAACAACAACAACAACAACAACAACCACAACAACAACAACAGCAGCAACAACAACAACAACAACCACCACCACAACAACAACAACAACAACAACCACAACAACAACAACAACAACCACAACAACCACAACAACCACAACAACAACAACAACAACAACAACAGCAGCAGCAGCAGCAACAACAACAATAACCACAACAACAACGACAACGACAACAACAACGACGACAACGACAACGACAACGACAACGACAACGACAACAAAACAATTAGCCTGGCGAAGGACCCAATCATATGCAATTGTGAGTACCGTCATTGTAAGCACCGCATTCGGAGGAGTTCCCTATAGAGCCACGAAACGTGTGAGGGTGTCCCAAAATTTGTCCGGTGGGCGCATGCGAAAGCAGCCACTTGGGCCGTCGGAGGAATCCCCTATGGGGCCACGAAACGCGTGAGAGGTGTGCCGAAAAAAGGTGCGGTGGGGCATGAGAACGCAGCCACTGGGGCCGTCGGTGGATCTCCCTTTGCCGAAATTTGTCCGGTGGGCGCATGCGAACGCAACCACTGGCGCCTTCGGCGGAGCTCCCTATGGGGCCATGAATCGCGTGAGGGGTGTGCCGAAGTGGGTGTGGGGGACGCATGCGGGCGGCGGCACTGGGGTCCCTATGGGGCCACGACTCGTGTGAGGAGTGTGACGACATGGGTGTGGGTGACGCATGTGGGCGGTGGCACTGGCGCCTTCGGTGGAGCTCACTACGGGGCCACGAATCGCATGAGTGGTGCGCCAGAATGGGCATAGGTGGCGCATGCGGGCGGTGGCACTGGGGCCTTCTGTGGAGCTCCCTATGGGGCCACGAAACGTGTGAGGGGTGTGCCGTAATGGGTGTGGGGGACGCAAGTGGAAGGTGGCACTGGGGCCTTCGGTGGAGCTCCCTATGGGGCCACGAAACGTGTGAGGGGTGTGCCGAAATAAATGTGGGTGACGCATGCGGGCGGTGGCACTGGGGTCTTCGGTGGAGCTCCCTATGGGGCCACGAAACGTGTGAGAGGTGTGCCGAAATAAATGTAGCTGAGGCATTCGGGCGGTGGCACTAAGGCCTTGGATGGAGTTCCTTCCCTATGAGGCCACGAAACGTGTGAGGGGTGTGCCGAAATGGGTGTGGGAGACGCATGCGGGCGGTGGCACTGGGGTCTTCGGTGGAGCTCCCTATGGGGCCACGAAACGTGTGAGGGGTGTGCCGAAATAAATGTGGGTGAGGCATGCGGGCGGTGGCACTAGGGCCTTGGATGGAGTTACTTCCCTATGAGGCCACGACTCGTGTGAGGGGTGTGACGACATGGGTGTGGGTGACGCATGTGGGCGGTGGCACTGGCGCCTTCGGTGGAGCTTCCTATGGGGCCACGAAACGTGTGAGGGGTGTGCCGAAATTGGTGTGGGTGGCGCATGCGGGCGGTGGCACTGGGGCCTTCGGCGGAGCTCCCTATGGGGCCACGAAACGTTGGAGAGGTGTGCCGAAGTGGGTGTGGGGGACGCATGCGGGCGGTGGCACTGGGGCCTTCTGTGGAGCTCCCTATGGGGCCACGAAACGTGTGAGGGGTGTGCCGAAGTGGGTGTGGGGCCTTCGGTGGAGCTCCCCATGGGGCCACGAAATGTGCGAGGGGTGTGCCGAAATAAATGTGGGTAAGGCCTGCGGGCGGTGGCACTGGCGCCCCCGGTGGAGCTCCCTATGGGGCCACGAAAGGTGTGAGGGGTGTGCCGAAATTGGTGTGGGTGAGCATGCGGGCGGTGGCACTGGCGCCTTCGCTGGAGCCCTATGGGGCCACGAAGCGTGTGAGGGGTGCGGGTGAAGCATGCGGGCGGGGGCACTGGGGTCTTCGGTGGGGCTCCCTATGGGGCCACGAAACGTGTGAGGGGTGTGCCGAAATGGGTATGGGTGGCGCATGTGGGGAGTGGCAATGGGGCCTTCGGTGGAGCTCCCTATGGGGCCACAAAACGTTGGAGAGGTGTGCCGAAGTGGGTGTGGGGGACGCATGCGGGCGGTGGCATTGAAGCTATCGGTGGAGCTCCCTATGGGGCCACGAAAGGTGTGAGGGGTGTGCCGAAATGGGTGTGAGGGTCGCATGCGGGCGGTGGCACTGGCGCCTTCGGTGGAGCTCCATATGGGGCCACGAAACGTGTGAGGGGTGTGCCGAAATTGGTGTGGGTGACGCATGCGGGCGGTGGCACTGGGGCCTTCTGTGGGGCTCCCTATGGGGCCACGAAACGTGTGAGGCGTGTGCCGAAATGGGTGTGGGGAAGCATGCGGGCGGTGGCACTGGGGCCATCGGTGGAGCTCCCTATGGGGCCACGAAACGTATGAGTGGTGTGCCGAAGTGGGTGTGAGCGACGCATGCGGGCGGTGGCACTGGGGCCTTCGGTGGAACTCCCTATGGAGCCACGAAACGTATGAGGGGTGTGCCGAAATGGGTGTGGGAGAGGCATGCAGGCGGTAGCACTGGGGCCTTCTGTGGAGCCTCCTATGGGGCCACGAAACGTTGTACTGGGTGGGCTAAACGCAGGGAGGAAGGAGGAGGGGGAGGAGGGAGGAGAGGAGGAGGAGGAAGGAGGAGAACGCTCTTCAGAACGAAGACCCAACACCACAGGATGGTTGGGAACAAAAGCGTGCAAGATCGCGCGCCCGGAGTCCTAGATCCAATTTTGCTATGTCATTTTTCAAACCAGATCGATCTGCGAGCGTCCCAGCGCCCAAAGAACTGGCCGCTGCGAAAGGATTGCGACGCCTGGATCTGACGAGAGACCGACCCCGCTGCTCCTCGGGGCCCCTCCCAAGGCGCGCCCTAGCCATGACTCCGAAGCGAATATGGCCGCTGCGGCATCGGCATCTGCATGTTTTTCTCCTCGGAGGGCCACGGCTGCCCCGGGGGGGCTGCCCGCGTGCAGCCACAGCCGCCGCCGCTCCTGTCCGACGCGTCGTCGACCCACACCTCCTGGTGGTCGGGCACCTCTCGGGGGCGGACACCCAGAGATCCGACCCCCCGAAAAAAATCGGAGCGGCCAGTTTCAAGTTACTTTCAGCCTCCAGGGGCCCTCGACGGGCCCGGGGACCGTCAGAAAACGACTCGGGACGGAAAATATGCCCCAGGGAAGTGGTCCAAACCTCCGGGGCTGAAAAAACTGGAGCGCCAGATGTCTGGGCAGAACCCTTATGTTGAAGAAAAACCGGGAGGCCCCTCGCGGCAACTTGAGACCAGACGCGCGTCGGACCCTCGTCGGATTCACGCCGGGCGCACGCCGGACAACGTCGAATTGCGTCGGATGCACGTCGAATGTACGTCGAATTTACGTCGGATTCACGTAGGACTTGCGTCGGAGCATCGCCGCGCGGACGTCGATCCATGTCTTACGGAGCGGACGTGTGGACTAGATGATAGAACGATTGCGCGCCGCACGAGGCCCCGAGGACTTTCCTCACAGGACCCCCCTTTGTCGCGGACCTGGCGAGCGCGCTGGTCGGCTAAGCGGCCCAGGTGGCGCTGGACTGCGAATTGAGCACCGCAAGAGGCGGGATGTCTTTGTCACCTCCCGCGCCCCTCGCAAGACGACGAGACAAGAGGACGAGGGCGAGAAGGAGGCGCCACTCCGCCTGCAATTCGTCCCGCTGCTGCTGCTGCTACTCCAGCTCTTCCAACCCCAGGGGCTGACGTCCTTGGAGTGCACGCCGTAGCACGGGCGAGGCCGCGGCTAATGCGCGGGCGAGGCCGCGGCTAATGCGCGAGCTCGGCCGCGGGCGAGAGGGGACAGCTTGGAGAGACTACAACTACCATTGCATCTGACATGATTGAAAGCACAATGCGTGACCGCATTGTACTATATGACTAAGACTACAACTACCATTGCATCTGACCACTGCATTGCCTATACGAGGGAGAGGAGGAGGAAGACGAGGCCGAGGGGGAAGCAACGCAAGAGGCAGGGAAAAGAGAGGCAGGGAGCCCGCGGAGGGGAGGAAACCATTTAGCAGAACACCCTCCTCCTCCCCCCCCTCCTCCCCCTCCTCCTCCTCCCTCCTCCTCCTCCTCCTCCTCCTCCTCCTCCTCCTCCCTCCTCCTCCTCCTCCTCCTCTCCTCTCCTCCTCCTCCTCCTCCTCCTCCTCCTCCTCCTCCTCCTCCTCCTCCTCCTCCTCCTCCTCCTCCTCCTCCTCCTCCTCCTCCTCCTCCTTCCTCTCCTCCTCCTCCTCCTCCTCCTCCTCCTCCTCCTCCTCCTCCTCCTCCTCCTCCTCCTCCTCCTCCTCCTCCTCCTCCTCCTCTTCCGCCTGGGCGCCTCTTCGGCAGTCTTGGAGCATTCTTGGCCCGTCTTGGGACCGTCCTGAGGGTCTCTTGGGTGGTCTTGGGGCGGTCTTGGGAGCCTCGTCGGCGCTTGGACCGTGGGAAGCTCGAAAACGCGAGAAGCCAAAAACATTAGAAAAAAATCATGAAAATCTACGATTTGGGCTTCTTCGGGCCGTCCCGGGACGCCTCTCGGACCTCCCTTGGAGTCTCTTGGAGGTTACCTGGGAGCCTCGAGAGCCGTCGGCAGGCTGACTTGTGCTGCTCGGGAGCGTTTTGGACCATCCTTTCGCCTTCTGGGGGCTCCTGGGAGACGTCTCGGGCCCTCCTGGAGCGCTGGAGGCCCCTCGGAACGCCCGGGGGAGCGGTACCGGGAGCGTTCCCGAGATGTCACGGGGAGGTGTAGCACAAGGGGCCGGAGGGGCTCTATTGGAGGGCCTCTTGGGTCTTGGGGCGTCTTCGGGGCCTCTTTTGGTGTGTTTTCGGGTCTCATGGGGGCCTCTTGGGGAGTGGGCGCTTCTTGGAGCATCTTGGGGTCTCCTAGGGGCCTCTTGGGCCAAAACGCTCGAATCTTCGGTTCCTCGTCCCCGTCTTGGGCGCCCACTCGGGGCGTTCTTGGGCGGTTTGGGCGCCTCGGGGGCCGTCTTGGCCCCCTCGTGGGCCGTCTTGGAGCCCTCTTGGGGGCATCCTCGACCGGCTTGGGTGCCTCTTGGGCCGTCTTGGACGCAGTGGAAGCCCAAAAGGCGAACACGCCAAAAATATTAGTTTTCCCATAGGAAATCGACGACTTTTGCTTATTGGAGCTTTATTGGAATGCCCCTTGGGGCGTGTTCGGGGACTCTTTTTGTGTTTTTGCGGCTCTTGGGGACCTCTTGGGGCTTCTTGGGCGCTTCCTGGAGCATCTTGGGGTATCCTGTGGGCCCCTTGGGCCACATGGCACGCATTTTCGGTTCCTCGTCCCCGTCTTGGGCGCCGACTTGGGGCGTTGTTGAGCGGTTTAGGCGTCTCGTGGGCCGTCTTGGCCCCCTCGTAGGCCGTCTTGAAGCCCTCTTGGGGGCATCCTCGGGCCGTTTTGGACGCAGTGGAAGCCCAAAAGGCGAACACGCCAAAAATATAAGTTTCCTAATATGAAATCGACGATGTTTGCTTATTTGGGGCTCTATTGGGGTGCCTCTTGGGAGCCTGGGGGTCTCTTGGGGGCCTCTTGGGGCCTCTGGGGGGCCTCTGGGGGGCCTCTTGGGGCCTCCTGGTGACCTCTTGGGGCCTCCTGGGAGCCTCTGGGGCCGAAAGCTCGGAATTTGAACATGGCTGTGCACCTCTGGGACCCCTCTGGGGCTCGTCCTGGGGCTCGGTTGGGCTCTCTTGGACCTCTCGGGCCGTCTTGGGACCCTCTTGGGGTCGTCTTGGAGCCCTCTTGGGAGCCTGTGGGCAGTCTTGGGGGCCTCTTGGGCCGTCTTGGACGCAGTGGAAGCCCAAAAAGCGAACACGCCGAAAACATCAGGTTCCCCATAAGAAATCGACGACTTCTACTTATTGGGGCTCTATTGGAATGCCCCTTGGGGCGTGTTCGGGGACTCATTTTGCGTTTTTGCGGGACTCTTGGGGACCTCTTGGGGCTTCTTGGGCGCTTCTTGGAGCCTCCTGGGGTATCCTGGGGGCCTCTTGGGCCAAATGGCTCGCATGTTCGGTTCCTCGTCCCGTCTTGGGCGCCGACTTGGGGCATTGTTGAGCGGTTTAGGCGTCTCGTGGGCCGTCTTGGCCCCCTCGTGGGCCGTCTTCGAGCCCTCTTGGGAGCATCCTCGACCGTCTTGGGTGCCTCTTGGTGGAAACCCAAAAGGCGAACACGCCAAAAATATCAGTTTCCTAATAGGAAATCGACGATGGGGTGCCTCTTGGGAGCCTCCTGGGGGTCTCTTGGGGGCCTCTTGGGGCCTCTGGGGGGCCTCTTGGGGCCTCCTGGGGACCTCTTGGGGCCTCCTGGGAGCCTATGGGGCCGAAAGCTCGGAATTTGAACATGGCTGTGCACCTCTGGGGCCCCTCTGGGGCTCGTCCTGGGGCTCTCTTGGGCTCTCTTGGAGGCCTCTCGGGCCGTCTTGGGACCCTCTTGGGGTCGTCTTGGAGCCCTCTCGGGAGCCTGCGGGGCAGTCTTGGGGGCCTCTTGGGCTTGGACGCAGAGGACGCCCAAAAGGCAAACACGCCCAAAACATAAGCTCTCCAATAGGAAATCGGCGATTCTTGCTAATTGGGCCTCTCTCGGGGTGCCTCTCGGGGCGTCTTCGGGGCCTCTGGGGGCCTTCTTGGCGTCATGGGACTCGTCTTGAAAGGCGTCTGGAGCCATCGCTGCGGCCTCCTGGGGCCTCCCTGCAGCCTCTTGGGGCCCTGTTGGCCCTGGGCGGCCGAAACTCAATAAAAACACAGGGAAAACGACGCCCTGGCCCCACATTTGCGGTCGTGATCGT
>CAUYUJ010018767.1:164594-177094 GCA_963575745.1 Prorocentrum cordatum
ACGAACGTGGAAAACGAATGGTGCCAAACGAAAACGACGAGGAAGCGGTGCGTTATTAACAACAACGAAAACGAAACGAGAATACAACGAGCAAGGAAACGTAAAACAAAACAAGGGCCAAAACCCAGCTAAACAGCGTTGTGGTCGGTCCTTGAAAAAATCACGACCCGAGCCCTGGACCCCATCTGTGGGAAGGCGAAAACCCACCCCCACCCCCAGTCCCGACCCCATCCCCGAACCCGCGATCCAGGGGGTCGGGACTCGGTGTGGGGGTGGTTTCTCGGGGTCCAAGACATGCAGAAAACGCCACCACCCCCAGTCCCACCCCTTGAATCGCCAGCTCGGGGATGGGAGTCAGGACTGGGGGGTAGGTTTTCGCCTTCTGAATCTTCCTGCGGTATTTGTCGGGCAGGATCGATCTGTCCTGGTCCTGGGGCCCGATACCCGGCGCGAACGCCCAGAGCGAAGGGAAGCGACTTGGCAGGGTGGGGTTGCAAGCAACCTCTCCTTGCCTCTGGCACTGCCTGGTCCGTCGCTTCGACCACCCGCCGAACCTCCCGGATCTCGCTGGCGTCCCGGAAGGACCCCGGCAGGTCGCACAGCAGGGCGCCGCCGTAGAGGGGGGCGCCCCGGCGCCAGCCCTCGTGCATGGCCCGCGCGCGCCGCACGCCGGGCGGCCCCGAGTGCCCGCGCGCCGACACGGCTGGGGAGGGCGAGGGCCCAGGCCTCCAAGGCACGGAGGAGAGCCAGTCGGGGGTGCCTCGTCCCTGGTTCGGCCTCTATGCTACAGTGCCGTGTTTAATACATGCTCCGCGTGCGGATCATGTAATAAAAATGCAGGGACTTAGTATTCATTTAAAAACGATAATTTCATGCATAAATTGATTCATACATTAATCATGTATTAAAATCCTATATGTTTAAAAATCATATGTCTTAAAACTTGCCCTGTACGGGGCCCTCGCCGAGCTCTGGGACCGCCGAGGAGCGATCTGGGACGATAAGCCCGTCCCCAGGCGGTGGTCCAGCGCTCCAGAGACCCCGCCTCAAGAAGACAGCGCATCGTCGAAGGTCTGGGGAGGGAAAAGGCCAGCGGCGGCGGGAGCCGGGGCGGGGGTTCGAAGCGAAGACACGGGGGGGGGAACGGCGGGATGAGGAGCGGGACGAGCAGAGACCCCCACATTTTCTGGCCTCGCGGTCAACCTGCGCTGGCCTAGTTGCTCTGGCTACCCCACCTCCTGAGATGGTGGACTGGTTTTAACCTCCTCCTCCTCCTCCTCCTCCTCCTCCTCCTCCTCCTCCTCCTCCTCCTCCTCCTCCCCCCCTCCTCCTCCTCCTCCTCCTCCTCCTCATCCTCGGGGGCGGCGGGGGGGAGAGGAGAAGCTCGCGGGCGGCGGGTGGCCACGGCGCCCTCGAGCTGGTCGTACCTGATGGTGGGAGGGACGTGGAGAAAGGAGAGAGGAGGGAGGAGGGAGAGGAGGGGGAAGGGAGGAGGGAGGGAGGGAGGGAGGACGGAGGACGGAGGAGGGAGGAGGGAGGAGGGAGGAGGAGGGAAGAGGGAGGGAGGACGGACGAAGGAGGGAGGAGGGAGGGAGAAGGGAGGGAGGAGGAAGGAGGAGACGGAGAGGGAGGACGGAGAAGGGAGGAGGGAGGAGGGGGAGGGAGGAGGAAGGAGGGAGGAGGGAAAACGGAGGAGGGAGGAGGGAGGCCGGAAGAGGAAGGACGAAGAAGGGAGGAGGGAGGAGGGAGGAGGGAGAAAAGAGGAGGAGGAGGAGGAGGAGGAGGATATCCGTAGCCATTTTGCTTAAGTCCGTAGCGTTTCGCTCAGGACCTGACCTTTCTGGCGAGGGGCATGTGCGGCCCCCTCAGGTTCCTGCCTCTCTGCCTGTCAGGCTAGCTTGCGTACCCATTTTTTCGTGAGTGTCAGTCGCGGTGATGTCTGGTGTTGTCCCAAGAAGAAGTGCGGGTTCAAGACAAATTTCGCTGTCAAGCAGCATTGCTACAACTGTGGTGCTGAGCGTCCTCCTGTGCCTGGCTCTCCTCCTCCGAGGCCGGCCCAAGGTGAGTGAGCTAACGGGCCGCCTAAGGCCACCAAGCCCAAGCCGAGGATGCTCGACGCCACGCAGCTCGATGTGTCCGTCAAGGTGTCCACTGATGATTTTGAATCCGCCAAATCCATCCTGGGACCTAGCCAGCGGGCCCGCGTCGCGGCTCAGCGCACGCTGGCTGCCGGCGACCCCAAGGCAATGGCTCGGCATACACAAATGGCATACGACGAGGTGAAGCGTGACGTGCTGCAGGCGGAGCAGAAGGCTGACAAGCTTGAGAAGGAGGTGCAGGACAAGTTCAGGGAGCCGGTCGTGCTCAAGGGCAAGCTCGAGCAGCTGCAGGAGAATGAGAGGGTCCTCGCTGCGAAGGCCACCGCGGCATGGGCCGCGGTCGGCGGCTCGGCTGTTGGGCGGCCAGCAGCCCAGCGTGGTCGCGTCGCTGTTTCTCCCGATGATCCCTGCTTCGCTCTTCTCATGCACTTCGAAGCGCTCGACGGCAAGTTGGCTGCGCCCCTGCGTTCGCTCACGGCTACCCGCGACGGCCCATTGCAGCCTGCCCCGCCCGACGGCGAGAGCGACGATAATGGCGAGCCTGAGGGTGACAGCGGCATGGCCCATGCACCTGGGCCGAAGCCAGTGCCCCGTCCGTCGCCCGAGCTCTCGACCGAGGCTGCCGCGCAAGCCATCTCTAGAGGAGACGGCCTCGGCGCGGCAGCCTCGCCCTTTGCCGATGGCGCTGCGCCCGCCGCCCTCGTGCCCAGCGGATGGGGGGGGCTCGGGGCGGGGGCGATGGAGGTGCACTGGGCAATGTCGGCGGCCAGCCCGAGGCCAAGCATGTCTCCCCCTTCCCTCAGCATCCCACCTCGGACGAGGGCCGGGATAAATCTCTGCAGTCCAAGGGTCTCTCTAGGAAGCAGTGCGGCAACATCCTCGGCGGACTCAACGATGCTGCTCTTGCAAAATTCAAAGCCACCCCGTTTGACAACCCCGACTCATCGTCGAGCGATCGGCGGCAAGCCCCCCAAGCAGTGGCATGTCATCACTGCCAATGTTGGAGGCCAAATCGGCCTCGATGCATTTCTGTCCGAAGATAGTTATCATGACGTTCTGCGCACGCAGGAGTCGCGTATTTTGCAGCCTGGCTTCGAGTCTCTGGGGAGCAAGATGCGCAAGTCTGGCTGGGCGGCCTCTGCGCGCGCGGCTCGGCCAACGCACGGCAATTCTTCAGGGGGCCCGGTCACTGCCACGGCGATGCGCGTTGGAATGGCCAAGTTGCAGCATTTCGATCCTCAAGTGGTGCCTGCTCGCGCGTCGATCCATCGCGCTGGTGGCTTGCTCCGCGGTGGCTTCGTCACCGCGAATGCGCACCTCGCCCACTCGGTCGGCATGGACGAGCAGAACTGGGCCATCCTCTCCGAGATCGGTCCTCAGCTCAAGGCGTCGGGCATGCCCTTCATCATCGGTGGCGATTGGAATTTCACGGCTGATGACCTGCGCCAGACGGCGCGGGCAAATGCGCCGGGCGCCGTGATCGCTTCTCCCGAGCAGGGCACCTCCTGGCCCGCCATGCGCTGCATCGACTACTTCGTTGTTTCGCGCCAGATTGCAGGTCGTGCCGAGGCCGAAGTTGTTCAGAACGTTCCCATCTCCCCTTCACCTCCCTGTCAGGCTCCTGTTGCCCTCTGCGGAGCCCCTGGTTTCGATCAGGTCCCCCCGCGTTCTCTGCTGTCGCTGCCTTCCGCTGCGCTCGAAGCGCTGCGCGCCATCGCCCATCGCGTCGCACGCTAGATAGAGAAAGAGAGAGAGAGAAGGAAAAGCTAACGAAAGTGCGAGAGAGAGGGGGGGGGAAAAAAGGAGAAGGAGAAAGAGAAAGAGAAAGAAAAAGAAAAAGAGAGAGAAAGAGAGAGAGAGAGAGAGAGAGAGAGAAAAAAAAAAAAAAAAAAAAAAAAAAAAAAAAAAAAAAAAAAAAAAAAAAAAAAAAAAAAAAAGAGAGAGAGAGAGAGAGAGAGAGAGAGAGAGAGAGAGAGAGAGAGAGAGAGAGAGAGAGAGAGAGAGAGAGAGAGAGAGAGAGAGAGAGAGAGAGAGAGAGAGAGAGAGAGAGAGAGAGAGAGAGAGAGAGAGAGAGAGAGAGAGAGAGAGAGAGAGAGAGAGAGAGAGAGAGAGAGAGAAGAGAGAGAGAGCGCGAGAGAGAATGGCCTTCCACGTGGAATCGCACCGCGTTCATCCTCAAGAGAACTTGGGGGGGCGCGGCCCGCGGGGCTGCTGCGCGTCCTGGCGCGTGGCCAGCGCCGCCTGAGACGTCCTCTGGTTCGGAGCTGGCAAACGGCCAACTATCGCGGTTTCTCCTGGTCCACCAACGGGAAGTCGAGCGACAAGTGCATTTGGACTCAAGCGGCGTGGCCCCAGCATTCCACGCAGAAAAGCAGCGTTTGTGGCACTCTTTCGCCCGGTCGTAGGAAGGCCTTCGAATTGGTCCAGCACCATCATGTGGCTCCAGCGATGGGTTTTCTATGTGGCAGCTGCAGCTCCTGGTGTAAATATATCGTGCCCCGCGTATCTTTGATGTCGGCGGCGACGTCGCTTCATTCTTGAATGTTGAACAAACGATTTTACCAGGATGTATGCTTACCACGCGCATGTTGCAACTCATTATGTTAAACCCTTTGGACGCCGTCCACGCGTCTCATCCAGCTGTTCAGCTTTCCGTCAACGTTGACGACGGTTGCCTCATGCTGTGGGGCACCGACAGCAGAGTTGCTGGCGAAAACGCGTCGGCTGGTCACCCCCTGGCCAGTCGGAAGCACAGCGTCGATCTACGTCTCGCGACTAACAACTCTCGAGTCTTGAGCAACGCCCCTGCCGTGCGCGCCACCATCGCCGCCATGCTTATGAGCCCCCAGCCCCTTCCTGTCCGTTCGGAGCGTAACCTCGGGGCTGATTTCGGATCTGGGATCGCGGCTAGTCGCGGCACCGCCCGGGGGCGCGTTGCTAGCATGCGGCCTAGAATGGTGCGCATGGGATTTCTCAAGGGTTCCAAGCCTCGTCGCCGCGTGCTCGGGCACACGGCTCGAGCGGCCGTGGAGTCTTCGGTTGTGTTTGGAGCTTCGGTTACGGGCACTAACTGTAAGGAGCTGGAGGCTCTAAAAAAGGACCGTCGCCAGGACGGAAAATCTCGGACCCGGGCCCTGATGCTTGCGCCTGTTCCCCGCCTGGACCCCACCTACCGTGCCACGTGGTTGCCCGTCAAGGCCGATGTGCATGCTTCCTGGCACCTTTGGATGCCCTTCGGGGCCCTGGACTCCGGGCTCCGCGAGGCCCACAGGCACCTGTCTACGTTGCAGCACCCCTGGTCATCCATCAAAGGCCCCTATTGTGCTCCGTGGGCCTGACTCAGGCGCGCGGGCATCACTGCTACGTCGGCTACGTCTTGGTTCTGGCTCGATGGGGCCGACGTCAACCCGTCCGACTTCTGCCCCAACACCATCCAGGAGCTGGTGATCAGAGCGGTTGAGCTGAGCCCTGGCAGTCCTGCAATGTTGCTGGTCATCTCGGACAGGATGAGTTCTCCAATGGCGTGTTCCTCGGCCCCCATGAAGGCTCTGCTGGGTGACAAGAGTAGGTTGACCGCACACTGCGCGGTTAACCCTGTTTGCGTGCCACAGCAAGAAGGGCGCCGTCGCAGCACCATCGTGGGAGGACAATGGCCCCAGAAGAAGCAGTGGGCGGCCGGCTAGGGCACGCCGCTGCACAGACATTGCTGTTGCTCGCGGCTCAGCAGCTTAGACGGACAGCCACCCTGTTTGGCGGGCGCCGCCGCTGCTGCCGCCGCGTCTTTAGAGCTTACCAAGCTCTTCGCCGAAGGGTGTTAGTTCCGTTCCCTGTCTTGAGAAGGCCGCCCACTGGGACTCCCCTCTGCTGGGGGGTTAGGAAGCCTTTCCGAATCCTCAGGGGACATCTACACTGACGGTTCCGCTTTCGAGGCTGAATGTCCCAGTCTGGCCAGTGCTGGATGGGGATGCATCACGCCCAATCGTAGGCTCTGTCACGGATCCCATGCAATGCATCAATGCTGCTGAGCTTCAGGCTGGTAATTCAAGCTTTGCGCTTTGCGTCTCCGCCTGTCCGCATACTCACTGACTCGACCTTCGTGGCTGAAGGGTTTCTGGAGCGTGGCCGTGAGGCCACCTGTGCTTGTGTCTCTATGCACGCGCACCTCTGGAGGCTGTTTTGGAGGCTGGTTGACGACTGGGGGGTCGACATTGTCAAGATCAAGGAGCATGCGACAATGGGCGACCCCCAGTTGGAACGCACCACGGCACGCAACCGATACGGTAACGCGGAGGCGGACGAAGCGGCCAAGAGCGCTGCAGTGTTCGCCTGTCTCGACCAAGGCACTCTCGCTCAGTTGCAGGCCCGCAAGAGGGCCCTCAAGATTTAGCGATCTTGGTTATGGGCGTCTCGGGGAGGAGCTGGCGGACTGCGGGCACGCTGAGAGGCACAACCGTGGGAAGCCGCCCGCTCCGCATCCCGCAGCTGGTCAGCGACCCCACGCCCGACGATGTCGTCAGTCGGGCTCTTGCCGCGCAAGCTGAGTTGGGAGTGGGGTCGAGGATGCATGCCCTTGTTCGGCTCCAGCTGCGAGGAGGCCATCTCGTGGTCGGATGCCTGCGCTATGCGTGGCTTGCCTCCGCTCGCGCTGCGAGCCCGGGTGGCCCGTGTCCGCCTCAGGATTCTAGCCACGGGGGGAAGGTGCTCACCCGCCTGGCCAACAAGTATGAATTCAGACTCGATGGGAAGACCTATCGTGTCCTCGCGCAGGATCGTCGCGATCCTGTTGCGCCCCTCGGCCCCTTGTCCGCGGGGCATGGCTAAGAGCGGTTGCAAGGTGCGCCCCGAGCCACATCGGTTTCTGAAGGCCGAGGTGCTATAGACTCTGTAGCACCCCAGGCTGTGCACCGGAGGAGGAGGAGGAGGAGGAGAAGGAGGAGGGAGGGAGGGACGGAGGGAGGGAGGGCGGGAGGGAGGAGGGAGGAAGTGAGGACGTAGAAGGGAGGAGAGAGGAGGGAGGAGGAAGGACGTAGGAAGGAGATGGGCAGAGGAAGGAGGGAAGTAGGAGGGACGAGGGAGCAGAGAGGACGGAGGACGGAGGACGGAGGAGGGAGGACGGAGGACGGAGGAGGGAGGACCAAGAAGGGAGGAGAGAGGAGGGAGGAGGAGGAGGAGG
Organism: Prorocentrum cordatum; assembly: GCA_963575745.1. Lineage (NCBI taxonomy): Eukaryota > Dinophyceae > Prorocentrales > Prorocentraceae > Prorocentrum > Prorocentrum cordatum. The sequence continues at coordinate 171,867 of CAUYUJ010018767.1, forward strand.
ACGAGGAGGAGGAAGAGGAGGAGAAGGAGGAGGGAGAGGAGGGAGGACGGACAAGGGGAGAGGGGCGAGGGAGGACAGAGGAGGGCGGAGGTTGGTTGGTTGGCTGGTTGGTGTCCTCCCAGCAAGGCGGCAGTGTGGGGGCGCGGGCACGGCCCCTTAAGCAGAGGGCAGCAGGGCCTGAGGACGGCGACTGCCGCGACCCCACAGCGCCCGCTCAGGGGAAGGAACGACACCGCCTGCGGGGCCAGAGGAAGAGGAGGGGGAGGACAGGGGGCGGACCAAGGGACGCCCGACTGAGCCTGGCCCCGCGTTTCTCCTAGGACCGCGGAGGAGGAGCCCCTCCTTGGCCCTGGAAGCGAACGCGATGGAGAAGAGGGGAAGGCCCGGGGAGGGGGGCCTCACGGCGACTCCCTCCCACAGGGACCCATGCCCGTACTCCCAGCCGCCTCGTGTCAGCAGAGGACGCAGCTGCGAGACTGAGAGAACGGAGGGAGAAGGGGTCGCCCCAGGAGAAGCAGAGATTTACACTACTCGGCTCCCGGTGGCCTGGTCCAGAATGACGCCTCCTCCTTCTCTACGAAACTCGCCAGCGCGGCCGCCTCTGCGTAGCCAGCGTCCCCCGGTCGCGTGCTCAGTATCGCCCTTGTGAAGGCCTCCCGCTCAGGCGGAGCGTCCGCTCGGCGAGCGCGCCAATAGGCCTGCCGCATGGTCTCCGTCCGTTCGCACGCTGCAAGAACGTGGAAACAGGACAGAGCGGCGATAAGAAGTTACCTCGGCACGGGGGGAAGGGATCAGAGCAACGAGACAGGCCCCGCCCAGGGCGCCACCTGGGCCCGAGGCCCCAGGGGGAGCCCTCACTAGAGAGTTGGGCCGATCCCTGACCTGAGGTGCCCTGGCAGCGACGATGGTTCCCAGACGCCTCGGTCCAGCCCAGCCCAGCCCATCCCAGCTCAGACCCACAGGGACCTCGAGGGAGGGAGGGAGGAAGGGAGGGAGGGAGGGAGGAGAAGGAGAAGGAGGGGAAGCAGGGGAGAGGTGGGGGGGAGGAGAGCTGTGCCTCGGCGCCGTCACTGCTCCTCGCCCTCGCCGCGACTCGGAGATGACCAGCGGGCGAGGGCCAGGGGCAGACTGAGGGCAGCAGGGATGGGGAGCAAGAGGCGGCGCCAAGACAATTTTTGGTCGGCGGCGCGAGAGCGAACCTCTTCCGCTAAAAGCTAGGCGGGCTACGCACAGCTTTCATCAGGGAGACAGGGCACAGAAGGCGCGCCAGGACAGACGGACCCCGGTCGCAGCACCCCCGTCCCACGCCAGTGCTTCCGATCCAGCCAGCTCGGAGAGGAGGGATAGGAGGAGGGAGGACGGAGAAGGGAGGAGGGACGAGGGAAGACGGAGGAGGGCAGAGGGGAGGGAGGAGGGAGAAGGAAGGAGGGAGGGAGGTCAGAGGAGGGATGACGGAGGACAGAGGACGGAGAAAGGAGGAGGAAGGGGAGGGAGGAGGGAGAACGGAAAAGGGAGGAGGGAGGAGGGAGGAGGGAGAGGAGGGAGGGGAGAGGAGGAGGAGGAGGAGGAGGAGGACGACGAGGAGGAGGAGGAGGAGAAAAAGAAAGAGAAAGAGGAGGAGCAGGGAGCAGGGAGGAGTGAGGTAGGATGACGGAGAGTAGGGAGGGGGGAGGGGGGCGGAGGAGGAGAAGGAGGAGGAGGAGGAGGGCGAGGAGGCGAGGAGGAGGAGGAGGAGGACGAGGAGGAGGAGGAGGAGGAGGAGGACAAGGGAGAGAAAGAGAGAGAGGGAGAGAGAGAAACAAAAAAGGGCGGAGCAGGGAGCAGGGAGCAAGGAGCAGGGAGCAGGGAGGAGGAAAAGGAGGAGGGGGGGAGGGGGGAGGAGGAAGAGCAGGGAAAACGGGAGGGAGGAGGAGGGAGGAGGGAGGAGGAGGAAGATGAGGAGGAGGAGTACCACTGTAAACCCAAGGGTCACCAACGATGTTGTAATAAACCCTCCCTCCAAGCTCCCTCTTCATAGGCCCCTAGAAAGGTTCTCATTTCCATTGAGGGAACTGCCTCGTTGGAAGACAACCGTTTGAAGACCCTGAAGCGTGCCAAACAGTGTTCTTGGGATTCCAACGCCACGGATCAACCTGACTGTTGTGTGTTGGCGATCCTGAGTCGTGCCAGAACGCCACTCCTGGGACTTCAACACAGCGAACCAACCCAACTGTTGCACCCGCGAAATCCTGAACCATTTCAAAACACCACTTCTGGCACGCTGATGGTGGGAACCCGTGGAACTCTTGCAACTGGTTTTAAAGGAACGTGCGCGGCGCTAAGGCGAGAGCCACATCTTGAAAAGGAACCGCCCTCCATCTGCGAAACTCTTGCAAAAGTTAAAAACGAATGTGCACCGCGTTAGAGCGAGAGCCACAGTTTGAAAACGGGTCGCCCTCAAGCCGTGGAAACTCTTGCACATGTTTCAAACGAATGTGCGCCGCGCTAAGGCGAGAGACACTGTTTGAACCCGCCCTCAATCCGTGAAACCCTGGATTGCTTGCCAAGCGAATGTGCACCACGCTATGGCGAGAGCCACAACTTCAAAACCACCCGCCCTCAATCCGCGAAGCTGTTGCCAATTTTTGCTTCAGAATTACAGATGGTGAGGAAGTCCCAGGCGAAACGCCAGGCCCGCCCTAAAAAACTGGCCTCGCGGTGCGACAGGGAGAACTGAGTTATAAGGAAAAGGAATGGAGGAGGCGAAGGAGGAGGAGGAGGAGGAGGAGGAGGAGGAGGAGAAGGGAGGAGGGGGAAGAGGAGGGAGGAGGGAGGAGGATCAAGGAGGAGAGAGGAGAGAGGAGGGAGGAAAGGAGGGAGAAGGACGAAGAAACGAGGAGGGACGAGGGAGGAGGGAGGAGGGAGGGAGGAGGAGGGAGGAGAGAGGAGAGAGGAGGAAGGAGGAAGGAGGGAGGAGGGAGCACGGAGGAGGCAGCACGGAGAAGGGAGGAGGGAGGAGGGAGGAGGGAGAGGAGGGAGGGGAGGAGAGTGGAGGAGGGGGAGGAGGAGTAGGAGGAGGAGGAGGCGGAGGCGGAAGCGGAGGAGGAGGAGGAGGAGGCGGAGGAAAGAGGAGAAGGAGGACCAGCGTAAAACCAAGAGTCATCAACGATGTTGGAATTAGCCCTCCCAAGCTCCCTCTCCATGGGCCCCCACGACGATTCATTGCCATTGAGAGAACTGCCTTGTTGGAAGACAATCGTTTGAAGATCCTGAAGAAAGCCAAAGCATAGTTCTCGGGATTTCAACGCCGCGTATCAATACGATTGCTGCGTCTTGACGATCCGGAATCGCGCCAGAGCGCCATGTTTTGGACTGCAACACCGCGAATCAACGTAACAGAACTGTTGCACCCGCATAATCCTGAATCCTTCCAAAAACACCATTTCTGGTACGCTGACCATGGGAATCCGTGAAACACTTGTAAAAATTGAAAACGGATGTGCGCGGCGCTAAGGCGAAAGCCACATTTAGAAAAGGAACCGCCCTTAATCCGTGAAACTCTTGCAAATGTTTAAAACGAATGTGCGCGGCGCTAAGGCGAGAGCCGCATGATGAAAACGACCCGCCCTCAATCTGTGAAACTCTTGCGAATGTTTAAATCGAATGTGCGCTGCGCTAAAGCGAGAGACACATGTTGAAAACCACCCACCATCCATCTGTGAAACTTTTTAAGCTTCAGAGACATAAATGGTGAGGAAGACTCAGGCGAAACGCCCGGCCCGCCCTACAAACTGGCCTCTGGGGGCGACAGGGAGGAGTTATCTATAAGGAGAAGGGATGTAAGGCGAAGGGAGGAAGAGGAGGAGCAGGAGAACGGAGGAGCAGGAGGAGGAGGAAGAGGAGGAGAAGGAGCAGGAGGAAGGAGGAGGAGGAGGAGGAGGAGGAGGGAGAGAAAAGGTGGTGGACGAGGGAGCAGGAAGCAGGGAGCAGGGAGGAGGGAGGGTAGGGAGGGGAGAGGGGAGGCGGCGGAGGAGGAGGAGGAAGGAGGAGGACGACGACGACGACGACGAGGAATTGGGGCGGAGGAGGAGGAGGAGGAGGAGCGCCAGTACCAGCAGGGCACGCCCATCAGATAGCCACCTATATGGCCGATCTGCGCCGGGCGGCGGCAGCTAAGAGTTATGATTCAGGCATCTTGGCTTTGGCAACCCGAATGACTTCGAATTGTTCGGGGACAGAGGGGGGCGAGCCATGCTGACGCTTTGCCACATCTGTAGCCATATGAAGGTGTAGAAGCTGAAAGCAGTGGCCAAGACAGCGTTTTCGCGAGTGAGCCCCAGGCCGAGGCGGAGGATGAGGCCGTGAGGGAAGATAGCACGAGGACGGCAGACGAGATGGACAAGCCGAGGACAGCAGAGGCAGTGAGAGATGCGATCGGGATGGGAGCAGCCGAAAACACATGTCCATTGATCGTCTGTAACGTGCATTCGGTCCGTGGTGGTCAAACCTCCCGAGACGGTCTTGATGCAAGGCCAGGGAACACCCAGCGGGGCCCGCACCAGGATTTCTCGAACCAGATCCCAGCGCTCACGCATACGTCGGGGGAGGAGGATCCCGAACCACGACCGCAAGAGACGCCCAATTCATCCGATCGGGAAGGCCTGAGAGACCAACGTCCGATAGAAGTCACCCTGCGGCTTAGGCCGTCGACCTTCCAGGGAGGCCTCAGACAAGGCGACACGACCACGGCTCTGAGCACGTGCTGATTGCTGCGAGGTGAGAGGAGGATGAGCGAGAGGGGAGGCCTCACGAAGACGAGAATAAAGTCATCGCAGCGGCGATGAGAAATTACCTGGGCATGGAATTTCTGCCCGGCTGTTCGTGTGGCAGGAGTAGAGTTGGACAATGGACGATTTCGTATGCCAGCACGGTGCGCACCATTCTCCACGCACGAGGCCAGCGAGAGGAATTTGATATACTGCACCACTGACAGGGTCGGCCGCACTCCGCAGCTTGCTCAGGAGCGGTCCCCAGACGTCTTTCATAGTGACAGCGGCAGAGCGCCAAGCATTAGCAAGAGCAGCAGAGAGTGAAGGGAGGGCGGAGGGGACCAGGTGACCAGGAGGAGGCGGAGGAGGAGGAGGAGGAGGAGAAGGAGGAGGAGGAGGGGAGGAGGAGAGGGAGGAGGAGGAGAGGAGGAGGAGGAGGAGGGGGAGGAGGAGGAGGAGGAGGGGGAGGAGGAGGAGGGG
>CAUYUJ010018767.1:189594-195923 GCA_963575745.1 Prorocentrum cordatum
ACGAGATAGCCCAAACACCGTCTGGGCCAGCCCTGCTCTGAGACCGGGCGGCTCTGGTGGATGTCTCGAGCGCCGCGGCCTTCTCAGAGCGCTTCAGAACTCTCTGAGAGCGATCCAGAACGCTCGGGAACGGATCCACCCTCGTCCTAGCCCCGTCCAAATGGCACCGAGCACGTCCCCGAGCACATCCCCAGGACATGGCCCCTGGCAGGCTCCCCGACGCGTCCTCGGACACGTCGCCGGACGCGGCCCCGGGCACCCCGACCGTACACTGCTCTGTGGGGCCAGGGCCAAGATCCTCGAGAGGGGTGTGGAGCTCCCTGTGCGGCCAGGGCCACGATCCTCAGGAGGGGTGTGCCGAAATGAAACTTCGGAGGAGCCCTCTGTGAGGCCAGGGCCACGATCCTCGAGAGGGATGTGCCAAAATTAACCTTCGGTGGAGCTCCCTGGGGGGCCAAGGCCACGATCCTCGCGAGGGATGTGCTGAAATGAACCTTCGGTGGAGCTCCCTGTAGGGCCAGAGCCACGATCCTCGAGAGTGGTGTGCCGAAATGAACCCTCGGTGGAGCTCCCTGTCGGGCCACGGCCACGATCCTCGACAGGCGTGTGCCGAAATGAAGCTTCGGTGGAGCTCCTTGTGGGGCCAGGGCCACGATCCTCGAGAGGGGTGCGCCGAAATGAAGCTACGGTGGAGCTCGCTGTGGGGCCAGGGCCACGATCATCGAGAGGGGTGCGCCGAAATGAAGCTACGGTGGAGCTCCCTGTGAGGCCAAGGCCACGGTCTTCGAGAGGGGCTTGCTGAAATGAACCTTCGGTTGCTGGTTGCTGGTTGCTGGGGGGGGTCCCCGGGCAACAAGGTCACGTGTCAATCAACAACAACAACAACAACAACAACAACAACAACAACAACAACAACAACAACAACAACCACAACCACAACCACAACCACAACCACAACCACAACCACAACCACAACCACAACCACAACCACAACCACAACCACAACCACAACCACAACCACAACCACAGCAGCAGCAGCAACAGCAACAGCAACAGCAACAACTACAACAACAGCAACGACAACGACAACGACAACGACACGACCACGACGACGACGACAACGACGACAACGGCAACAACAGACAATAATCAAAAACAAAGAACCAAAAAAACAAAATAAGCATTCATGTTCGGAGGTCCGTGCGAATTCCTTCGATCGGCGTTGGGCCCCCTCCCGCTGGCGCGCGGAGCGCGCCAGAGGGGCTGCCAGAGGAGCCCAGCGCCGATCCAAGAAATCCGCGCGGGCATCCGGAAATTCACGGTGCTGCAGCGTCTCTTCTGCGATCTTTGTCCCCTTCCTCTCCGTCCATTCCCCAAAGATCCGACGTCATAATTTTTCTCGCAGCGTGGACCCCCAGAGGTCTCGAGGTCTGGGCCCGTTCCCCGGGATCGGCGTGCCATCCTGCGGCGTTCTCTGACGGTCCTGGGGCTCGGCGAGGGCCCCCGGGGGCCGAAAACACTGGCAAGAGCCTCATGTCGAGCTTTTCTGTTCACGACGCGAGGGAGCCTGACCCCCCTCGCCCTTCCCCTTCCCCCCCTGGCCCTCAACTGGGACGCAGAAGGACACACTCTCCTCCTCGGAGGCACCCGTCCGGCCCGAGCATGCAGTACATCCGTCTTGCAGTACCTCGTTTCCCGAGAGGTGCGGGCAGAAAGCGCCCGCCACCGACGATACACGTTGAGAGTTCTCGGCGCGCGCGTCGCCCCCTCGGGGGCGACGCACCCATGGGCGATTCCGGAAACCCCGAACCCAAAAACTGTTTCATCTCTTGGGGGCGCGTGTTTTCCTTGGGCCGCCTTCCGCCGCCTCTCACTTCCGCCGACCTTCCGCCGCCGTTCCGCCGCCTCCCGCGGCGGAAGCGATGACAGCTCCCTCGACCCTCAAGGGCAGGGCCGTTTCTGGAATGCCCCACACAGCATTCAAGTCTTGGCATGTCTGGGTGGCGCCGATCAGAGTGTCGTCGGGACCACTTCCCCGAGGCGTCCAGCAGCCCGGCGTCGAGGGCCGCGCGCACCTGGGCGGGAGCGCGCGACAGGGAGGGGGGCGCGGAGGCACCGGCAGCAGAAGGAGAGGGAGACGAGGGGGCAGAGGGAGGAAGGGGGAGGAGGCGGAGGAGGAGGCGGAGGAGGAGGGAGAGGGAGAGCGGGAGGAAGGCAAGCCAGGTGCGCTCGCGTCATATCTCGCGTCAGGGAGGAGGAGGGGGAGGGGGAGAAGGAGCAGACAGCAGCGCTACCCTTGCCCTTATGGGCTACTCTGCTTTTCCCTCTCTGCCTGCACGCCCTGCTCTGCACGCGCCATCTGCTGAATCCGTCTGTCGCTAGGCTTAAGTCGGCCTCGCACTTGCTTCCTCACAGTAATTAACGCTTCACCCTCGTCGCCGACGCCCGACCAACGTAAAAAGGAGGAAGAGGAGGGGGTTGACTGCCCAGGAAGCTCGCACTTGTTTCCTCACAGTAACGCTTCAGCCTCTTCGCCGAAGTCCGGCCAACGTAAAAAGGAGGAGGAGGTTGTGACTGCCCAGGAAGGGGGGTGGGAATGAAGTCAGGAAGGGGCAAGGAAGGTGGGAAAAATGAAGGGGGCGATCGGATGACAAGATGGCGATGAGCCTCCCAGTCGTCTAAGGTTTCGCGGGGGCAAGCGAAAGCGAAAGGACGGGCTTCACACAAAAAACAGACCCTTCCCAGCAGTTTCATTTTGTCTTGAAGGAATATAGCGCCCTCTTGTCAGAGGCCACTCGAGCAAAATACGAAACCAGAAGGCTGAGGCAGGCTGGGGAAGAAAACTTGTTGCGTCGGCGGCGAGGCAGGGGTCGTCGGCGCTAGCGGAAAGGCCTAAACGGGGGTGACGTTCAAGCGAATTGTGCCACCATGCAGGAGGCGGGAAGAGGCGGAGGACGCGGCCGAAAGAGGGGACAGGGGAGCGAAGGGAAAGAAAACATCAAGTCCCACTCACGGCCCCCAACCGCCCACCGCCACCGTCGGCACGGTGAGCCCCCACCCGATCCTCTCCATCGCGAGAGACAACGCCTGCACAGGATCCTGGCACGAGACCCAAGGCATGGACTTCGCGGCGTGAGCCAACGCTTGGCCCATACCGACTATCGGCAGACTTGGCGGCTCAAGTGGCCGCTGAGGTTGGCAGCTGAGGTCAGCAAAAGCGGATCTGGGCGAGCCCCTAGTGTCAGGCCTAGGGAAGTCCCCTTGCGCAGACAAGGCTCCACATTCGCTGCAACCACGCGGAGGCCATCCAAACAGCCGTCTGGGTTACCAGTGATGCTGGAGCCCCAAAGAGCCACCAGCGACGGGCCCGCCCTGTTGATCGAGCCGATGTCGGCCCCTCCCCTCTGAAGGAGCCTGAGACGAAGGCCGTGGCGATATGCATCCAGGACCCTGTCTACGTGGGTCGCGCATCTCCGACACCTGTCACCTCACGCGTCGCCTCCCAAGTCGCTGCGGACCTGGGCGCGCGCTTCGGGCCCCATCGGGAGCCTGGGACTGAAGAACTCCGCCAGGACACTGTTGCTAGCCAGCCAGCCAGCCTTGTTAAAGGAAATGGGGAGCCCCCCTTTTTCGCACATCGCTGGCGGCTGCCACGAAAGCTCTATCGAGTAGGATCCCGACTGTCTCTGGTCCACCCAGGGCCTGATTCGAAACATCATCGATCACACTGCGCAACGACACATCAGGGCTATCTCGGGCCGCCGCGACCAGAGTGGAGACGAGCATGACTCTAGCTGCCGAGGTGGCACACGAACAGCCTGCAACGGCAGTGCCGTTGGCAAATACTAGCTCGCTGGTGATGCTCTGGGAGAGCTCGCTCGGCGGCCGGTCCTGTGTAAAGAGCTCGGGTCCCGAAGCAGCTGAAGAGGGAACTGAGCAACCCTAGTGCAGCAGATCACTGTGGCTAAAATGCTCATTTAACTTCCGAAGGTCCGAAGCAGCCAAGGCCACCGAGAGGCCCTGCCTTCTGGCCCACGGGGCTGAAACATCATTCTGGATCCAGGCACTCCTGTCACGTGCCGACGAGCTGTCCTGGGCCCCGAAAAGCGTACGACCGCGGGAACGCTCCCACTTGTCACTCTCAACGTGCCTGATATCTGAACACATTTGTTTTGCGTCGGCGGCTAGGCAAGATAACTGCGCTGGAGGAGGGCTCCCTAAACACGGTTACCGTTGTAGCGAGTTGTGCCACCGTGCAGGAGGGGGGGGGGGAAAGCAGAGGAAGCGGCCGAAAGAGGGGGCGGCGCAAGGAGCGAGCCGCTCAGGAGAACGGGTCACGCCTGACATCTGAACACAATCGAGCCCAGAACTGGCGGAGGCCGACAGGCCTGTCCCTCTCCCCACGTTGGACCGTCCAAAAGCACCGTGGGCACCAGCCACGAACTTTCGATGTCGGGACTCCGCTCCCAGGCATTCCAAAATGTCCGCGGACCTGGGCAAACTCTTTGGGTAATTGGGTCAACAGCCTGGGGCGGAAGCCGTCCCACCACAAAGGCTGTGTTGAGGTGGAGAACGTACTGCATGCCTGGAGGACCTGGTCCGCAGTGACAGAGGTGGAGGTCGGAAGCTTCATCCCAGGACCGACGGTGAGGCTCCGCGGCGCTCACGGGGTTATGCCAGATGTTGTTGAGGTCAAGCGCCCTTCGTCAGGCTGCCACAATGATATGACATGTAAACACCGAAGGTGGTGCACTCACTTAGTGAGACTCTTCTGAAGGATTCGTAAGCCGGCCATGAGTCCCTGCAACCCTATGTCGAAAGCCGATCGCGCATTCGCATCACATGCTCTTCCGTCCCTTCCACAAGTGGGCTAGAGCCTGCTGTCCCGCCAGCGGAGCGCAGCCCTCACCCCCTCCACGCGGTCGGTCAAAACGGGGCGCCTGACGCTCCCGACAGGCCCTTGCCAAACCGACGTGCTGGCTTACCTCCTCTGGAGGCCGCCTCCTTACAGAAGGCTCACCGCTGCTCACAGGGCCTGCTTCGCATCCGAAAAATAGTCCTTGTTGGCCGGCATCCAGGATCGCAGCAAGCAAGCGGCGGCCAGTGCCTGTGGGGTGCGGTGGACTGGGGGACGTCGTGGCGCTCCCGTGGGCCAGTCGCTCCGCATCGTGGAAACGCCTGCAGCTGCTGCTGCCCTGCGCAGCTGGGCTCTGACACATCTCATATGGCATACGGCGTTTGTCGTCATCGTAGCCTGTGAGCGTCCAGGGCGAATACCATACGGATTGCAGAACAGCCATAAGCTCAGGCAATTCGGGGAACGGAGTGTGAACATTGAGAAGGTTGGGAAAAGTGTGATTGTGCGTCAACATGGCGGTGAAAGGAAAGAAATATGGCGGCAATGGCGACATGAGCGACAGCAGAGCGGCGGTCTCTTTCCTCTCAACACTATACATGTTCGCGGGCCCGCTGTGAGCCAGACGGCAGCGGACCCCTCAAATTCGAGGTAGAGAACGAGAGGAGGAGGAGGAGGAGGAGGAGGAGGAGGAGGAGGAGGAGGAGCCAGGCCGAACAAAGGAAATGTGCAGCGGGATTACCGCCCCTCTCGCGTATTGTTTCCCGACGCGGGACCCCATGATATTGCACTCCCTACACTGTGCGTCTGCTCCACCATCGGAACGCCATGGGCCCTTCAAAACATGAACCCGCCAGGACCCCAAATAAGGGAAAGTTTCTCTTGCATGGGCGCAGTGCTTGTCATTGCTTGGCATTGCTTGGCATTGCTTGGCATTGCTTGGCATTGCATGGCATGAAGCACCAGGGGCGGGGAACCAAAGGAACCTGGGGAACCCAAGGAACCCCTGGCGGGGGCGGGGAACACGGGGAACCTGGGAAACCCGCGGAACCCGGGAGACCTCCGAGAAACAGGCAACGAAACAATACGACGAGGCACTGGGCGGGGAACCCGGAGAACCCGGGGAACCTCCGAGGAACGGGCAAAGTAACAATAGGAAGCACCGGGAGCGGGGAACCCAGGGAACCCGGGGAACCCGTGGGACCTCCGAGCAACGGGCAACGTAAGAATACGAGGCACCAACATTCAACCAAGTAAGAACCCCCAGAGCAAGCTTAATTGGGGAACGTCACTCCCGCTGCAGCGCTGGTCACGCATCTCAAGAGCAGTGCTTTGCTCCCGTCGTTCAGAATGACGTTCTCGCCCAAGCACCAGCCACATCTCTGGATCTGATGCCTTCCTCGTCATTGCCGTCTCCCCCGATTCCCTCTTCCGCCCGCCCCTCGCCCCCCTCCTCCTCCTCCTCCTCCTCCTC
>CAUYUJ010018768.1:5000-32500 GCA_963575745.1 Prorocentrum cordatum
CGTGGGGGGCTTCCGGGCGAGGCACTGCAAGCGGCGAGTGTGTTGGCGGCGAGCGCGGGGGGAAAAGAGAAGGGGCGGCCTTCCCAGCAGGCTCGGAACTCCTCCGGCCCTCTGAGAAGGGTGTCCAAGTCCTCCCCGAAGATACACAAAACTTCTCAGAAGGCTGGAGGGCTTCTGAAATTATAAAGGAAACTGTTGGCGCTCAGTGGGTGTCTTGGATCTGCGCTGGAACCCCCCTGGGGCGAAGCCGGAAGCGCCGCCAGGGGGGCCCAGCGCAGATCCAAGAAATCCGTGCGGAGCGCCAAAAGTTCATGTTTATGATGTTTTTTCTTCTTCGAGAGAGAAGCCCCGCCGCCTTCTGAGAAGATCTTCTCCTTCTCACTTACCCCCCTCCCTCGCCGCTGGAAGTGACAGGTGGCAGGCGTGCAGCATGAAGCACGCGGGTGTCCTGAGGGGCACGGGTTCTATGGACCCTGGAGCCAGGGCTCGACCTGGAGCCAGGGCTCGAGCTAAGCTGATGGGCCGATTTCCCACCACCACTACCATATGCAGAGGGAGGGAGGAGGAGGAGGAGGAGGAGGAGGAGGAGGAGGAGGAGGAGGAGGAGGAGGAGGAGGAGGAGAGAGATTGGCCCACCATCAGCAGTGTTCACCGTTTTCGTGCTGTGCTCGTGCTCCCTCGTGCTGGCTTCGTTCGCCATCCCAAGCGAGAGCGGCCCGCGAGATCGCGCGGAACCACGTCTTCGCTCGAGCCCTGCCTGGAACCTCCCCCCAGCCAGGACAAGCGCTCCGCGCCAGGAATTGATGACGATGCTGGGGAGGAGGACGAGGACGAAGAGGAGGAGGAGGAGGAGGAGGAGGAGGAGGAGCAGGAGCAGGAGGAGGAACGTGAGGAACCGCAGTGCGCGAGGCCACATCGAACTCGGGAGCTGATTTCGGGCCAGCGAATGGAGGAATGCGCCCCCAGGGGGGGGCAAACGGGAGGAGGGGAACAGGACGACCAGGAGGTACAGCGCCGAGGACGTGGGACGGGGGCGAGGCCTGATATCCCGAGACTCCTCTACTCGATGGTCGCCAGCTTTGCCGCCAGCAATGCAGCTCGAGCCCTCGCCAGGTCTGCTTCGCTCCGTTGGGGATCGCCTCCCCTCGGTGGAGCGACGCCGCCGATATCCCGGGGGAAGCTCAGAGGCAACGATACTGTTACCCCCCGGACCTCTCCAGCATTCTGAAGCGAACCCAGCGGCGGCAACGAGGTCTTCACAGGAGGGCGAGAAAACGAAAACGAGGCAAGCCCCAAGGTGCCCCCAGCTTTTCGGTTTGGAGCCCATGGGGCCTCTGGGCCTCGTGAAGGGCGCTCTGGAGGCCGTCGGGGCCCCCCTGGAAATCCTGGGGGCACCATGGTCCAGGGGCACTTCTAGCACCAGCGAACCTATGTATTCCTTCTCTGTGTATGTATGTGTATATATACATATATACATATATAAGTATATATTGTAATGCATTATCTCTTCTTTTTTTTTCTCTCTCTCTCTCTCGCTTTATTTCTTTCTTTCTCTCTCGCTCTCTCTCTCTCTCTATATATATATACAGAGAGAGGAAGAGATGTCGAGCGGGTGGCAATTGGGGGTGACCTGAATGGAGGCTGAAGATGAAGGGCCGGCGTCTGAATAAAGTGCGAAGAAGTCCCAAGCGACAGCGCGATTCCTGTAAAAAATATGAGGAAGTCCCGCGCGAAAGCGCGATTTGAGAATCAGCTGTGAGTAAATATCAAGCGGGAGCCGTTGTAAACCGGGGGCCACGGGCACAGTTTGGTGGCACCTCACTTTCCCTTGTAAAAGACAGGGTGCGAGCCCCGGGAGGAGCACTTGAATTGAAAAATGACATAGTCAAATGAGGGGGGGATCAACTGAAAATATGTCTTGTTTTGCTTTCTCCCTGGACATTTGGTCACCTCCAGCGCTCTCCGGTGCGGAGGAGCCCAAAACTTCGAATGTACGCGCCGCATGGCCAACGAGAGCTTCACTCTCCAGAGCGTTCGATGTCTGTCTGCATCAGTGCCCCTCGAAAACAAACAATGCTGTACACTTCTCACCCCTTCGAGCATCGCAAAATGCGCAAGCTCACCGGGCGACCAGCGTGGGCAACCCAAAAAATCTGTCCTCGGGCCATCCGTCCAATGTGGAGGGTAGCCGTCCGAACCTGCGCCAACGTGGTCCGGCATCACTTCCGAAACAGAGAGCACCCTCTGGCAGCGCCTGCCGCACCCGCCGTGCGCCGAGTGAAAATTTATGGCCCGGGCCTTCGCGAGCTAAAAAAATAAATCCTCGGGCCACCCGTCCATTGGGGAGGGTAGCCATGGAACTCTGGGCAAACATGGCCGGGCATAACTTCCGAAACAGAAGCACCAAGGGCACCCCTCTAGCGGCGCCTGTCGCATCTTGCCGCGTGCCGCGTGACAGACTCTGCTTGGTGGCCACGTGTGAACCCTACCCCCACCCCCCACGATTTCGAACGGGGTTGGGGGCTAATTTCGTTCGGGAGATCCCGAGCGGTGAACCCTCACCCGTCCTCAGAAATCGTAGGGGGTGAGGATAGGATTCACATGTGGCAACTGATCTGCGGGGACATGCGCGTCCAAAAAGTTCACACCTTCCATTGGGCATCACGACTGCGCCGCGCGCCCCGAGCCCACCTTTGGCCCCGCCAGGGGGGCGGATGGGCGGAGGTCCGACGCAAGAGGAACGGAGGGAGGAGCTCCTCCTCCTCCTCCTCCTCCTCCTCCTCCTCCTCCTCCTCCTCCTCTTAGGAGGGTGCAACCGCAAGCCCAGCGCTTGCTCTGCTCGCCTACGCCGACGCGGCGAGCCCAGACATCGACGCCGCGGCAGCCACCCAGAAGCCGCGCGCCGTCGCGGAGTTCGCAAGGTCCTCGCCAGGGCCCAGCGCGGCTGGCATGCACGACCGCACCTCGTGGAGGTGATCGTGGATGGCGGCGCAGTCGTGGTTGCCGTCCTGGGACCAGTAAGGGCAGTCGTCATGGCCCACCTGCTCCTGGCCCTCGCCAGGGACCGCGCGGCGGAAGTACTTGAGGCCGCACGGGCTCTCGAAGCTGCCGCCCCAGAGCATCTCCATCATGCCGGCGAGGAGCTGCTGCGGCTCGGCCTGCCCCCAATCGAACCACGCGCTGCCGACGGCCCCGCCCCTGCTGTCGCTGACGGTGCCATCGGCGCGGAAGATGTTGACGGGGTCGCGGGCGAGCGCCGGCACATCCGCCGCCGTCACGTAGAAGGAGCCCGCGAAGTCGTGGGCGGCGGTGTCGTGTCCAGAGATGTAGGTCTCGTCGACAATGACGTCGGCCTCCGCCAGGAAGGCCCTGAAGGACGCGAGGCCTTTCTCTCCGCCGCACCCGAGCCTCGCCGAGCCGTCCGTGCCCACCGAGGTCACGCACCCGTCTGGGGTGGTCTGCGGCAGAGCCACCAGCTTCCCGCCGGCGTCCTCCACGAGATTCTTCTTGTAATGATTGGTGTTGATTTGCCAGCCCCCGCATTTGCACCAGTTGCTGCCAGCGCCTCCAGGCTGCGTCCAACCGATGATGGCGTCGTCGCCGTCGTCGACGCAGTCATCAGCTCCGGCGCACGTCGTGTCCCCCAGGGCTTCAACCCAAATCACCTGAGGCTGACGCCCACCCCACTCGGTGTTCGAGTCCAAGCCCAGCTGCGAGCCTAAACTCTTCATGGCCAAGTAGTCCGCCTCAATCGTCGAGAAGATCTCCTTGGCCTGGGCTTCGAGGTTGAAAAACGCTCCAACGAAGTTGGTCCATTCTGCGCGGTTCAGAATCGCAGGATCAACGCTGCTCTGGTACTCGACGTCCCAGTCAGTGTTGGTGTAGCCTGTGCCGAACGAGTTTGTGAAGACGACGGAGCCTGGCTCCACTGCGGCGATCGCCGAATAGTTATCATCGCTGCTGGTGACGTGAAGGCTCGGCACACACTCCTCCATCAGTTGCGCACATGCAGAAGACACGTACGTGAAATCCATAGCGTATATCTTCTCCGTAACCGACAGCAGCTCGAACTGCGGCAGCGAGATGGCCAACGGCAGCGTTGCCCTCTGGATCGGAATCTCGAAGAAGCGGGCGAACGCGTCATCGATCCCTGGGGAGCCGAAGGCTGGTTTGGTCGTGCCGCACTGCCAGAGAACGATGTCAGGGATTCTCTCGTTGGCCTTTGTGGGATGTGAGCTCTTGTACGTCCCCAGCGTGTCGGAGAAGTGGACCACCTTGTACGTGCCGTAGTACGAGATGTCGAACAAGTTGGCGTACTGCTGCCTGCCAGCGCTGGCCATGCCGCTCGGGAATGGGGCCGCCCCGACTGGGCACTCGCCCGCCGACGCCACCCACGGGCTGAGGGCCAGCGCGGCGACGAGACGGATCTTCTGGACGGAGATGGCCATGGCTCGGAGCCGCCCTCGTAGACCACAGGGACGGGCTGAGGGCGGGTGCGGCCACAGCAGAATGGCCCGAAAGAGGCTTGTATTCTTGAAAAGCTTGAGCTGAAACGGCTTGAACCAAGGGGATCAACCAAAATTATTATTCAGAAAGGGTAGTCCAACGGCATAACCAACAACAGCAACAACAACAACAACAGCAACAACAACAACAACAACACAACAACAACAACAACAACAACAACAACAACAACAACCACAACTACTACTACTACTATTACTACTACGACTACTACTACTACTACTACTACTACTACTACTACTACTACTACTACTACTACTACTACTACTACGATTACTACTACGATTACTACTACTACTACTACTACTACTAATACTACTACTAATAATAATACGAATAATAATAATACTTCTTCTTTTTCTTCTACTACTACTACTGCTACTACAACAACAACAATATCAATAACAACAAGTACTACTACTACCAATACTGCTACTACTGCTACTACTACTACTACTACTACTACTACTACTACTACTACTACTACTACTACTACTGCTACTGCTACTACTACGACTACTACGACTACTACGACTACTACGACTACTACGACTACTACGACTACTACGACTACTACGACTACTACTACTACTACTACTACTACTACTACTACTACTACTACTACTACTACTACTACTACTACTACTACTACTACTACTACTACTACTACTACTACCACTACTACACCAACAACGACAACGACAACGACAACGACAACGACAACAACAACAGCAAAGACAACAACAACAACAGCAACAAAAACAACAACAATACATACAATAATGATCCACCGGCCCTGTGACCATGAAATCCCCGGAGGAGGAGGAGGAGGAGGAGGAGGAGGTGGAGATGTCATGGTCGGCGTGTGTGAGGGGTTGTTCGTCCTCGTCGTCGTCGTCATCGTCGTCGTTGCAGTGCTCTAGCGGCCTTGAGGGAAATCGACCCAAGTCGTAATCACGTCAAAGAAAAGCTCCTTCCCTTTGATCCCTCCCCCGTCGGGGGGAGGGGGTCCCGAAGTGGATGGGGGGGTCAGATACGACTCCGCCCCGGGGGCCTCCCCGCCCTCCTCTTCCTCCTCCTTTTCCTCCTCCTTTTCTTCCTCCTCCTCCTCTTCCTCCTCCTCTTCCTCCTCCTTTTCCTCCTGTCCTCCTCTTCCCCTTCCTGCTCCTCCTGCTCCACCTCCTCCTCCTCCTCCTCCTCTTTCTTCCTCCTCCTCCTCCTCATCACCATCATCCTCCCCATCTTCCTCCTCCCCCTCCTCCTCCTCATCATCATCATCAGCATCCTCATCATCATCATCATCACAAAACTTCTCAGAAGGCTGGAGGGCTTCTGAAATTATAAAGGAAACTGTTGGCGCTCAGTGGGTGTCTTGGATCTGCGCTGGAACCCCCCTGGGGCGAAGCCGGAAGCGCCGCCAGGGGGGCCCAGCGCAGATCCAAGAAATCCGTGCGGAGCGCCAAAAGTTCATGTTTATGATGTTTTTTCTTCTTCGAGAGAGAAGCCCCGCCGCCTTCTGAGAAGATCTTCTCCTTCTCACTTACCCCCCTCCCTCGCCGCTGGAAGTGACAGGTGGCAGGCGTGCAGCATGAAGCACGCGGGTGTCCTGAGGGGCACGGGTTCTATGGACCCTGGAGCCAGGGCTCGACCTGGAGCCAGGGCTCGAGCTAAGCTGATGGGCCGATTTCCCACCACCACTACCATATGCAGAGGGAGGGAGGAGGAGGAGGAGGAGGAGGAGGAGGAGGAGGAGGAGGAGGAGGAGGAGGAGGAGGAGAGAGATTGGCCCACCATCAGCAGTGTTCACCGTTTTCGTGCTGTGCTCGTGCTCCCTCGTGCTGGCTTCGTTCGCCATCCCAAGCGAGAGCGGCCCGCGAGATCGCGCGGAACCACGTCTTCGCTCGAGCCCTGCCTGGAACCTCCCCCCAGCCAGGACAAGCGCTCCGCGCCAGGAATTGATGACGATGCTGGGGAGGAGGACGAGGACGAAGAGGAGGAGGAGGAGGAGGAGGAGGAGGAGGAGCAGGAGCAGGAGGAGGAACGTGAGGAACCGCAGTGCGCGAGGCCACATCGAACTCGGGAGCTGATTTCGGGCCAGCGAATGGAGGAATGCGCCCCCAGGGGGGGGCAAACGGGAGGAGGGGAACAGGACGAGCAGGAGGTACAGCGCCGAGGACGTGGGACGGGGGCGAGGCCTGATATCCCGAGACTCCTCTACTCGATGGTCGCCAGCTTTGCCGCCAGCAATGCAGCTCGAGCCCTCGCCAGGTCTGCTTCGCTCCGTTGGGGATCGCCTCCCCTCGGTGGAGCGACGCCGCCGATATCCCGGGGGAAGCTCAGAGGCAACGATACTGTTACCCCCCGGACCTCTCCAGCATTCTGAAGCGAACCCAGCGGCGGCAACGAGGTCTTCACAGGAGGGCGAGAAAACGAAAACGAGGCAAGCCCCAAGGTGCCCCCAGATTTTCGGTTTGGAGCCCATGGGGCCTCTGGGCCTCGTGAAGGGCGCTCTGGAGGCCGTCGGGGCCCCCCTGGAAATCCTGGGGGCACCATGGTCCAGGGGCACTTCTAGCACCAGCGAACCTATGTATTCCTTCTCTGTGTATGTATGTGTATATATACATATATACATATAAAAGTATATATTGTAATGCATTATCTCTTCTTTTTTTTTTTCTCTCTCTCTCTCTCGCTTTATTTCTTTCTTTCTCTCTCGCTCTCTCTCTCTCGCTCTCTCTCTCTCTATATACAGAGAGAGGAAGAGATGTCGAGCGGGTGGCAATTGGGGGCTACCTGAATGGAGGCTGAAGATGAAGGGCCGGCGTCTGAATAAAGTGCGAAGAAGTCCCAAGCAACAGCGCGATTCCTGTAAAAAATATGAGGAAGTCCCGCGCGAAAGCGCGATTTGAGAATCAGCTGTGAGTAAATATCAAGCGGGAGCCGTTGTAAACCGGGGGCCACGGGCACAGTTTGGTGGCACCTCACTTTCCACTGACTTGAATTGAAAAATGGTCAAATGAGGGGGATCAACTGAAAATATGTCTTGTTTGCTTTCTCCCTGGAGATTCGGTCACCTCCAGCGCTCTCCGGGCGAGGAGCCCAAAACTTCGAACGTACGCGCCGCATGGCCAACGAGAGCTTCAGACTCTCCAGAGCGTTCGATGTCTGTCTGCATCAGTGCCCCTCGAAAACAAACAATGCTGTACACTTCTCACCCCTTCGAGCATCGCAAAATGCGCAAGCTCACCGGGCGACCAGCGTGGGCAACCCAAAAAATCTGTCCTCGGGCCATCCGTCCAATGTGGAGGGTAGCCGTCCGAACCTGCGCCAACGTGGTCCGGCATCACTTCCGAAACAGAGAGCACCCTCTGGCAGCGCCTGCCGCACCCGCCGTGCGCCGAGTGAAAATTTATGGCCCGGGCCTTCGCGAGCTAAAAAAATAAATCCTCGGGCCACCCGTCCATTGGGGAGGGTAGCCATGGAACTCTGGGCAAACATGGCCGGGCATAACTTCCGAAACAGAAGCACCAAGGGCACCCCTCTAGCGGCGCCTGTCGCATCTTGCCGCGTGCCGCGTGACAGACTCTGCTTGGTGGCCACGTGTGAACCCTACCCCCACCCCCCACGATTTCGAACGGGGTTGGGGGCTAATTTCGTTCGGGAGATCCCGAGCGGTGAACCCTCACCCGTCCTCAGAAATCGTAGGGGGTGAGGATAGGATTCACATGTGGCAACTGATCTGCGGGGACATGCGCGTCCAAAAAGTTCACACCTTCCATTGGGCATCACGACTGCGCCGCGCGCCCCGAGCCCACCTTTGGCCCCGCCAGGGGGGCGGATGGGCGGAGGTCCGACGCAAGAGGAACGGAGGGAGGAGCTCCTCCTCCTCCTCCTCCTCCTCCTGCTCCTCCTCCTCCTCCTCCTCCTCTTAGGAGGGTGCAACCGCAAGCCCAGCGCTTGCTCTGCTCGCCTACGCCGACGCGGCGAGCCCAGACATCGACGCCGCGGCAGCCACCCAGAAGCCGCGCGCCGTCGCGGAGTTCGCAAGGTCCTCGCCAGGGCCCAGCGCGGCTGGCATGCACGACCGCACCTCGTGGAGGTGATCGTGGATGGCGGCGCAGTCGTGGTTGCCGTCCTGGGACCAGTAAGGGCAGTCGTCATGGCCCACCTGCTCCTGGCCCTCGCCAGGGACCGCGCGGCGGAAGTACTTGAGGCCGCACGGGCTCTCGAAGCTGCCGCCCCAGAGCATCTCCATCATGCCGGCGAGGAGCTGCTGCGGCTCGGCCTGCCCCCAATCGAACCACGCGCTGCCGACGGCCCCGCCCCTGCTGTCGCTGACGGTGCCATCGGCGCGGAAGATGTTGACGGGGTCGCGGGCGAGCGCCGGCACATCCGCCGCCGTCACGTAGAAGGAGCCCGCGAAGTCGTGGGCGGCGGTGTCGTGTCCAGAGATGTAGGTCTCGTCGACAATGACGTCGGCCTCCGCCAGGAAGGCCCTGAAGGACGCGAGGCCTTTCTCTCCGCCGCACCCGAGCCTCGCCGAGCCGTCCGTGCCCACCGAGGTCACGCACCCGTCTGGGGTGGTCTGCGGCAGAGCCACCAGCTTCCCGCCGGCGTCCTCCACGAGATTCTTCTTGTAATGATTGGTGTTGATTTGCCAGCCCCCGCATTTGCACCAGTTGCTGCCAGCGCCTCCAGGCTGCGTCCAACCGATGATGGCGTCGTCGCCGTCGTCGACGCAGTCATCAGCTCCGGCGCACGTCGTGTCCCCCAGGGCTTCAACCCAAATCACCTGAGGCTGACGCCCACCCCACTCGGTGTTCGAGTCCAAGCCCAGCTGCGAGCCTAAACTCTTCATGGCCAAGTAGTCCGCCTCAATCGTCGAGAAGATCTCCTTGGCCTGGGCTTCGAGGTTGAAAAACGCTCCAACGAAGTTGGTCCATTCTGCGCGGTTCAGAATCGCAGGATCAACGCTGCTCTGGTACTCGACGTCCCAGTCAGTGTTGGTGTAGCCTGTGCCGAACGAGCCTGGCTCCACTGCGGCGATCGCCGAATAGTTATCATCGCTGCTGGTGACGTGAAGGCTCGGCACACACTCCTCCATCAGTTGCGCACATGCAGAAGACACGTACGTGAAATCCATAGCGTATATCTTCTCCGTAACCGACAGCAGCTCGAACTGCGGCAGCGAGATGGCCAACGGCAGCGTTGCCCTCTGGATCGGAATCTCGAAGAAGCGGGCGAACGCGTCATCGATCCCTGGGGAGCCGAAGGCTGGTTTGGTCGTGCCGCACTGCCAGAGAACGATGTCAGGGATTCTCTCGTTGGCCTTTGTGGGATGTGAGCTCTTGTACGTCCCCAGCGTGTCGGAGAAGTGGACCACCTTGTACGTGCCGTAGTACGAGATGTCGAACAAGTTGGCGTACTGCTGCCTGCCAGCGCTGGCCATGCCGCTCGGGAATGGGGCCGCCCCGACTGGGCACTCGCCCGCCGACGCCACCCACGGGCTGAGGGCCAGCGCGGCGACGAGACGGATCTTCTGGACGGAGATGGCCATGGCTCGGAGCCGCCCTCGTAGACCACAGGGACGGGCTGAGGGCGGGTGCGGCCACAGCAGAATGGCCCGAAAGAGCTTGTATCTGAAAAGCTTTAGCTGAAACGGCTGAACAAGGGGATCAAACCAAAAGTTATTATTCAAAAGGGTAGTCCAAACGTCAAACCAACAACAGCAACAACAACAACAACACAATAGCAACAACACAAACAGCCCAACCACAACAACAACAACAACAAACAACAACAACAACCACAACTACTACTACAACTAATTAAAACTAAACGAACTACTACTACTACTACTACTACTACTACTACATACTACTACTACTACTACTACTACTACTACTACTACTACTACTACTACTACTACTACTACTACTACTACTACTACTAATACAACTAGTACTACTACTACTACTACTACTACTACTACTACTACTACTACTACTACTACTACTACTACTACTACTACAACAACTACAACTACAACTACTACTACTACTACTACTACTACTACTACTACTACTACTACTACTACTACTACTACTACTACTACTACTACTACTTAACTACTACTACTACTACTACTACTACTACTACTACTACTACTACTACTACTACTACTACTACTACTACTACTACTACTACTACGACTACGACTACGACTACGACTACGACTACGACTACTACTAACTACTACTACTACTACTACTACTACTACCTTACTACTACTACTACTAACACTACCAGCTACTACACCAACAACACGACAACGACAACGACAACGACAACGACAACAACAACAGCAAAGACAACAACAACAACAGCAACAAAAACAACAACAATACATACAATAATGATCCACCGGCCCTGTGACCATGAAATCCCCGGAGGAGGAGGAGGAGGAGGAGGAGGAGGAGGTGGAGATGTCATGGTCGGCGTGTGTGAGGGGTTGTTCGTCCTCGTCGTCGTCGTCGTCATCGTCGTCGTTGCAGTGCTCTAGCGGCCTTGAGGGAAATCGACCCAAGTCGTAATCACGTCAAAGAAAAGCTCCTTCCCTTTGATCCCTCCCCCGTCGGGGGGAGGGGGTCCCGAAGTGGATGGGGGGGTCAGATACGACTCCGCCCCGGGGGCCTCCCCGCCCTCCTCTTCCTCCTCCTTTTCCTCCTCCTTTTCTTCCTCCTCCTCCTCTTCCTCCTCCTCTTCCTCCTCCTTTTCCTCCTGTCCTCCTCTTCCCCTTCCTGCTCCTCCTGCTCCACCTCCTCCTCCTCCTCCTCCTCTTTCTTCCTCCTCCTCCTCCTCATCACCATCATCCTCCCCATCTTCCTCCTCCCCCTCCTCCTCCTCATCATCATCATCAGCATCCTCATCATCATCATCATCACAAAACTTCTCAGAAGGCTGGAGGGCTTCTGAAATTATAAAGGAAACTGTTGGCGCTCAGTGGGTGTCTTGGATCTGCGCTGGAACCCCCCTGGGGCGAAGCCGGAAGCGCCGCCAGGGGGGCCCAGCGCAGATCCAAGAAATCCGTGCGGAGCGCCAAAAGTTCATGTTTATGATGTTTTTTCTTCTTCGAGAGAGAAGCCCCGCCGCCTTCTGAGAAGATCTTCTCCTTCTCACTTACCCCCCTCCCTCGCCGCTGGAAGTGACAGGTGGCAGGCGTGCAGCATGAAGCACGCGGGTGTCCTGAGGGGCACGGGTTCTATGGACCCTGGAGCCAGGGCTCGACCTGGAGCCAGGGCTCGAGCTAAGCTGATGGGCCGATTTCCCACCACCACTACCATATGCAGAGGGAGGGAGGAGGAGGAGGAGGAGGAGGAGGAGGAGGAGGAGGAGGAGGAGGAGGAGGAGGAGGAGAGAGATTGGCCCACCATCAGCAGTGTTCACCGTTTTCGTGCTGTGCTCGTGCTCCCTCGTGCTGGCTTCGTTCGCCATCCCAAAAAACAAAAAAACTAAAAAACGACGAGAGCGGGCCCCGAGAGCGAGATCGCGCGGAACCACGTCTTCCGCTCGAGCCCTGCCTGGACCTCCCCCCAGCCAGACAAGCGCTCCGCGGCCAGGGCGGGCAGACGAAAGCCTGGGGAGGAGGAGGGCCCGAGACAAGAGAGAGGAAGGAGAGGAGGAGGTAGGAGGAGCAGGAGCAGGAGAGGAACGCAGTGAGGAACGGCAGTGCGCGAGCCACAATCGAACTTCGTGAGCTGATTTCGGGCCAGGATGAGGAAAGCGCCCCCAAGGGGGGGGCAAACGGAGATGGGAACAGGACGAGCAGAGGTACCGGCCGAGGACGTGGGACGGGGCGAGGCCATGATATCTCCGAGACTCCCCTCTACTACCCGCGACGCCAGCCTTTGCCGCCAGCAATGCAGCTCGAGCCCCTCGCCAGGTCTGCTTCGCTCCGTTGGGGATCGCCTCCCCTCGGTGGAGCGACGCCGCCGATATCCCGGGGGAAGCTCAGAGGCAACGATACTGTTACCCCCCGGACCTCTCCAGCATTCTGAAGCGAACCCAGCGGCGGCAACGAGGTCTTCACAGGAGGGCGAGAAAACGAAAACGAGGCAAGCCCCAAGGTGCCCCCAGATTTTCGGTTTGGAGCCCATGGGGCCTCTGGGCCTCGTGAAGGGCGCTCTGGAGGCCGTCGGGGCCCCCCTGGAAATCCTGGGGGCACCATGGTCCAGGGGCACTTCTAGCACCAGCGAACCTATGTATTCCTTCTCTGTGTATGTATGTGTATATATACATATATACATATAAAAGTATATATTGTAATGCATTATCTCTTCTTTTTTTTTTTCTCTCTCTCTCTCTCGCTTTATTTCTTTCTTTCTCTCTCGCTCTCTCTCTCTCGCTCTCTCTCTCTCTATATACAGAGAGAGGAAGAGATGTCGAGCGGGTGGCAATTGGGGGCTACCTGAATGGAGGCTGAAGATGAAGGGCCGGCGTCTGAATAAAGTGCGAAGAAGTCCCAAGCAACAGCGCGATTCCTGTAAAAAATATGAGGAAGTCCCGCGCGAAAGCGCGATTTGAGAATCAGCTGTGAGTAAATATCAAGCGGGAGCCGTTGTAAACCGGGGGCCACGGGCACAGTTTGGTGGCACCTCACTTTCCCTTGTAAAAGACAGGGTGCGAGCCCCGGGAGGAGCACTTGAATTGAAAAATGACATGGTCAAATGAGGGGGGGATCAACTGAAAATATGTCTTGTTTTGCTTTCTCCCTGGAGATTCGGTCACCTCCAGCGCTCTCCGGTGCCGAGGAGCCCAAAACTTCGAACTTACGCGCCGCATGGCCAACGAGAGCTTCAGACTCTCCAGAGCGTTCGATGTCTGTCTGCATCAGTGCCCCTCGAAAACAAACAATGCTGTACACTTCTCACCCCTTCGAGCATCGCAAAATGCGCAAGCTCACCGGGCGACCAGCGTGGGCAATGGAAAAAAATCAGTCCTCGGGCCATCCGTCCAATGTGGAGGGTAGCCGTCCGAACCTGCGCCAACGTGGTCCCGCATCACTTCCGAAACAGAGAGCACCCTCTGGCAGCGCCTGCCGCACCCGCCGTGCGCCGAGTGAAAATTTATGGCCCGGGCCTTCGCGAGCTGAAAAAATCAATCCTCGGGCCACCCGTCCATTGGGGAGGGTAGCCATGGAACTCTGGGCAAACATGGCCGGGCATAACTTCCGAAGCAGAAGCACCAAGGGCACCCCTCCGGCGGCGCCTGTCGCACCTTGCCGCGTGCCGCGTGACAGACTCTGCTTGGTGGCCGCGTGTGAACCCTACCCCCACCCCCCACGATTTCGAACGGGGGTGGGGGCTAATTTCGTTCGGGAGATCCCGAGCGGTGAACCCTCACCCGTCCTCAGAAATCGTAGGGGGCGAGGATAGGATTCACATGTGGCAACTGATCTGCGGGGACATGCGCGTCCAAAAAGTTCACACCTTCCATTGGGCATCACGACTGCGCCGCGCGCCCCGAGCCCACCTTTGGCCCCGCCAGGGGGGCGGATGGGCGGAGGTCCGACGCAAGAGGAACGGAGGGAGGAGCTCCTCCTCCTCCTCCTCCTCCTCCTGCTCCTCTTCCTCCTCCTCCTCCTCCTCCTCTTAGGAGGGTGCAACCGCAAGCCCAGCGCTTGCTCTGCTCGCCTACGCCGACGCGGCGAGCCCAGACATCGACGCCGCGGCAGCCACCCAGAAGCCGCGCGCCGTCGCGGAGTTCGCAAGGTCCTCGCCAGGGCCCAGCGCGGCTGGCATGCACGACCGCACCTCGTGGAGGTGATCGTGGATGGCGGCGCAGTCGTGGTTGCCGTCCTGGGACCAGTAAGGGCAGTCGTCATGGCCCACCTGCTCCTGGCCCTCGCCAGGGACCGCGCGGCGGAAGTACTTGAGGCCGCACGGGCTCTCGAAGCTGCCGCCCCAGAGCATCCCCATCATGCCGGCGAGGAGCTGCTGCGGCTCGGCCTGCCCCCAATCGAACCACGCGCTGCCGACGGCCCCGCCCCTGCTGTCGCTGACGGTGCCATCGGCGCGGAAGATGTTGACGGGGTCGCGGGCGAGCGCCGGCACATCCGCCGCCGTCACGTAGAAGGAGCCCGCGAAGTCGTGGGCGGCGGTGTCGTGTCCAGAGAGGTAGGTCTCGTCGACAATGACGTCGGCCTCCGCCAGGAAGGCCCCAGAAGTACGCGAGCCTTTCTCTCCGCCGCCCCCGAGCCACGCCGAGCCCGCCGGCCCACCGAGGTCACGCACAGTGCCGACTGGTAGGTCTGGCGGCAGAGCCAAACACTTCCCAGCCGGCGCCCTCCACGAGATTCTTCTGTGTAAGATTGGTGTTTATTGTGCCAGCCCCCGCCTCTGCACCAGTTGCTGCCAAGCGCCCGAAAGATCAAGGTAAGTCTCAGTGCGTTTGTCAGATTCTGCCTTCGCAGTCATCAGCCCGGCGCAACGTCGTGGCCCCCAGGGCTTCAAAAAACCCCAATCACCCTGAGGCTGACGCCCACCCCACTCGGTGGGTCGAGTCCAAGCCAGCTGCGAGCCTAAACACTTCATTGGCCAAGTAGTCCGCCTCAATCGTCGAGAAGATCTCCTTGGCCTGGGCTTCGAGGTTGAAAAACGCTCCAACTAAGTTTGGTCCATTCTGCGCGGTTCAGAATCGCAAGGATCAAACGCTGCTTCTGGTACATCGACGTCCCCAGTCAGTGTTGGTGAGCCTGTGCCGAACGAGTTTGTGAAGACGACGGAGCCTGGCTCCACTGCGGCGATCGCCGAATAGTTTATCATCGCTGCTGGTGACGTGAAGCTCGGCACAACACTCCTCCATCAGTTTTGCCGCACATGCAGAAGAACACGTACGTGAAATCACACTAGCGTATAAACTTCTCCGTAACCGACAAGCAGGGCGAACACTCGGCAGTCGAGAGCGCAACGGCAGCGTTGGGCCCCTGGAAGCGAATCTCGAACAAGGCTGGGCGAACGCGTCATCGATCCCTGGGGAGCCGAAGGCTGGTTTGGTCGTGCCGCACTGCCAGAGAACGATGTCAGGGATTCTCTCGTTGGCCTTTGTGGGATGTGAGCTCTTGTACGTCCCCAGCGTGTCGGAGAAGTGGACCACCTTGTACGTGCCGTAGTACGAGATGTCGAACAAGTTGGCGTACTGCTGCCTGCCAGCGCTGGCCATGCCGCTCGGGAATGGGGCCGCCCCGACTGGGCACTCGCCCGCCGACGCCACCCACGGGCTGAGGGCCAGCGCGGCGACGAGACGGATCTTCTGGACGGAGATGGCCATGGCTCGGAGCCGCCCTCGTAGACCACAGGGACGGGCTGAGGGCGGGTGCGGCCACAGCAGAATGGCCCGAAAGAGGCTTGTATTCTTGAAAAGCTTGAGCTGAAACGGCTTGAACCAAGGGGATCAACCAAAATTATTATTCAGAAAGGGTAGTCCAACGGCATAACCAACAACAGCAACAACAACAACAACAGCAACAACAACAACAACAACACAACAACAACAACAACAACAACAACAACAACAACAACCACAACTACTACTACTACTATTACTACTACGACTACTACTACTACTACTACTACTACTACTACTACTACTACTACTACTACTACTACTACTACTACTACTACTACTACTACTACTACTACTACTACTACTACTACTACTACTACTACTACTACTACTACTACTACTACTAATACTATACAAATAATAAAAATACGAATAATAATAATACTATCTTCTTTTCTTCTACTACTACTACTACTACTACTACTACTACTACTCTACTACTACTAGTACTACTACTACTACTACTACTACTACTACTACTACTACTACTACTACTACTACTACTACTACTACTACTACTACTACTACTACGACTACTACGACTACTACGACTACTACGACTACACGAACTACTACTACACTACTACTACTCACGACTACTACTACTACTACTACTACTACTACTACTACTACTACTACTACTACCACTACTACACCAACAACGACAACGACAACGACAACGACAACGACAACAACAACAGCAAAGACAACAACAACAACAGCAACAAAAACAACAACAATACATACAATAATGATCCACCGGCCCTGTGACCATGAAATCCCCGGAGGAGGAGGAGGAGGAGGAGGAGGAGGTGGAGATGTCATGGTCGGCGTGTGTGAGGGGTTGTTCGTCCTCGTCGTCGTCGTCATCGTCGTCGTTGCAGTGCTCTAGCGGCCTTGAGGGAAATCGACCCAAGTCGTAATCACGTCAAAGAAAAGCTCCTTCCCTTTGATCCCTCCCCCGTCGGGGGGAGGGGGTCCCGAAGTGGATGGGGGGGTCAGATACGACTCCGCCCCGGGGGCCTCCCCGCCCTCCTCTTCCTCCTCCTTTTCCTCCTCCTTTTCTTCCTCCTCCTCCTCTTCCTCCTCCTCTTCCTCCTCCTTTTCCTCCTGTCCTCCTCTTCCCCTTCCTGCTCCTCCTGCTCCACCTCCTCCTCCTCCTCCTCCTCTTTCTTCCTCCTCCTCCTCCTCATCACCATCATCCTCCCCATCTTCCTCCTCCCCCTCCTCCTCCTCATCATCATCATCAGCATCCTCATCATCATCATCATCACAAAACTTCTCAGAAGGCTGGAGGGCTTCTGAAATTATAAAGGAAACTGTTGGCGCTCAGTGGGTGTCTTGGATCTGCGCTGGAACCCCCCTGGGGCGAAGCCGGAAGCGCCGCCAGGGGGGCCCAGCGCAGATCCAAGAAATCCGTGCGGAGCGCCAAAAGTTCATGTTTATGATGTTTTTTCTTCTTCGAGAGAGAAGCCCCGCCGCCTTCTGAGAAGATCTTCTCCTTCTCACTTACCCCCCTCCCTCGCCGCTGGAAGTGACAGGTGGCAGGCGTGCAGCATGAAGCACGCGGGTGTCCTGAGGGGCACGGGTTCTATGGACCCTGGAGCCAGGGCTCGACCTGGAGCCAGGGCTCGAGCTAAGCTGATGGGCCGATTTCCCACCACCACTACCATATGCAGAGGGAGGGAGGAGGAGGAGGAGGAGGAGGAGGAGGAGGAGGAGGAGGAGGAGGAGGAGGAGGAGGAGAGAGATTGGCCCACCATCAGCAGTGTTCACCGTTTTCGTGCTGTGCTCGTGCTCCCTCGTGCTGGCTTCGTTCGCCATCCCAAGCGAGAGCGGCCCGCGAGATCGCGCGGAACCACGTCTTCGCTCGAGCCCTGCCTGGAACCTCCCCCCAGCCAGGACAAGCGCTCCGCGCCAGGAATTGATGACGATGCTGGGGAGGAGGACGAGGACGAAGAGGAGGAGGAGGAGGAGGAGGAGGAGGAGGAGCAGGAGCAGGAGGAGGAACGTGAGGAACCGCAGTGCGCGAGGCCACATCGAACTCGGGAGCTGATTTCGGGCCAGCGAATGGAGGAATGCGCCCCCAGGGGGGGGCAAACGGGAGGAGGGGAACAGGACGAGCAGGAGGTACAGCGCCGAGGACGTGGGACGGGGGCGAGGCCTGATATCCCGAGACTCCTCTACTCGATGGTCGCCAGCTTTGCCGCCAGCAATGCAGCTCGAGCCCTCGCCAGGTCTGCTTCGCTCCGTTGGGGATCGCCTCCCCTCGGTGGAGCGACGCCGCCGATATCCCGGGGGAAGCTCAGAGGCAACGATACTGTTACCCCCCGGACCTCTCCAGCATTCTGAAGCGAACCCAGCGGCGGCAACGAGGTCTTCACAGGAGGGCGAGAAAACGAAAACGAGGCAAGCCCCAAGGTGCCCCCAGATTTTCGGTTTGGAGCCCATGGGGCCTCTGGGCCTCGTGAAGGGCGCTCTGGAGGCCGTCGGGGCCCCCCTGGAAATCCTGGGGGCACCATGGTCCAGGGGCACTTCTAGCACCAGCGAACCTATGTATTCCTTCTCTGTGTATGTATGTGTATATATACATATATACATATATAAGTATATATTGTAATGCATTATCTCTTCTTTTTTTTTTTCTCTCTCTCTCTCTCGCTTTATTTCTTTCTTTCTCTCTCGCTCTCTCTCTCTCGCTCTCTCTCTCTATATATACAGAGAGAGGAAGAGATGTCGAGCGGGTGGCAATTGGGGGTTACCTGAATGGAGGCTGAAGATGAAGGGCCGGCGTCTGAATAAAGTGCGAAGAAGTCCCAAGCAACAGCGCGATTCCTGTAAAAAATATGAGGAAGTCCCGCGCGAAAGCGCGATTTGAGAATCAGCTGTGAGTAAATATCAAGCGGGAGCCGTTGTAAACCGGGGGCCACGGGCACAGTTTGGTGGCACCTCACTTTCCCTTGTAAAAGACAGGGTGCGAGCCCCGGGAGGAGCACTTGAATTGAAAAATGACATGGTCAAATGAGGGGGGGATCAACTGAAAATATGTCTTGTTTTGCTTTCTCCCTGGAGATTCGGTCACCTCCAGCGCTCTCCGGTGCCGAGGAGCCCAAAACTTCGAACTTACGCGCCGCATGGCCAACGAGAGCTTCAGACTCTCCAGAGCGTTCGATGTCTGTCTGCATCAGTGCCCCTCGAAAACAAACAATGCTGTACACTTCTCACCCCTTCGAGCATCGCAAAATGCGCAAGCTCACCGGGCGACCAGCGTGGGCAATGCAAAAAATCAGTCCTCGGGCCATCCGTCCAATGTGGAGGGTAGCCGTCCGAACCTGCGCCAACGTGGTCCCGCATCACTTCCGAAACAGAGAGCACCCTCTGGCAGCGCCTGCCGCACCCGCCGTGCGCCGAGTGAAAATTTATGGCCCGGGCCTTCGCGAGCTGAAAAAATCAATCCTCGGGCCACCCGTCCATTGGGGAGGGTAGCCATGGAACTCTGGGCAAACATGGCCGGGCATAACTTCCGAAGCAGAAGCACCAAGGGCACCCCTCCGGCGGCGCCTGTCGCACCTTGCCGCGTGCCGCGTGACAGACTCTGCTTGGTGGCCGCGTGTGAACCCTACCCCCACCCCCCACGATTTCGAACGGGGGTGGGGGCTAATTTCGTTCGGGAGATCCCGAGCGGTGAACCCTCACCCGTCCTCAGAAATCGTAGGGGGTGAGGGTGGGATTCACATGTGGCGACTGATCTGCGGGGACATGCGCGTCCAAAAAGTTCACACCTTCCATTGGGCATCACGACTGCGCCGCGCGCCCCGAGCCCACCTTTGGCCCCGCCAGGGGGGCGGATGGGCGGAGGTCCGACGCAAGAGGAACGGAGGGAGGAGCTCCTCCTCCTCCTCCTCCTCCTCCTCCTCCTCCTCCTCCTCCTCCTCCTCTTAGGAGGGTGCAACCGCAAGCCCAGCGCTTGCTCTGCTCGCCTACGCCGACGCGGCGAGCCCAGACATCGACGCCGCGGCAGCCACCCAGAAGCCGCGCGCCGTCGCGGAGTTCGCAAGGTCCTCGCCAGGGCCCAGCGCGGCTGGCATGCACGACCGCACCTCGTGGAGGTGATCGTGGATGGCGGCGCAGTCGTGGTTGCCGTCCTGGGACCAGTAAGGGCAGTCGTCATGGCCCACCTGCTCCTGGCCCTCGCCAGGGACCGCGCGGCGGAAGTACTTGAGGCCGCACGGGCTCTCGAAGCTGCCGCCCCAGAGCATCTCCATCATGCCGGCGAGGAGCTGCTGCGGCTCGGCCTGCCCCCAATCGAACCACGCGCTGCCGACGGCCCCGCCCCTGCTGTCGCTGACGGTGCCATCGGTGCGGAAGATGTTGACGGGGTCGCGGGCGAGCGCCGGCACATCCGCCGCCGTCACGTAGAAGGAGCCCGCGAAGTCGTGGGCGGCGGTGTCGTGTCCAGAGATGTAGGTCTCGTCGACAATGACGTCGGCCTCCGCCAGGAAGGCCCTGAAGGACGCGAGGCCTTTCTCTCCGCCGCACCCGAGCCTCGCCGAGCCGTCCGTGCCCACCGAGGTCACGCACCCGTCTGGGGTGGTCTGCGGCAGAGCCACCAGCTTCCCGCCGGCGTCCTCCACGAGATTCTTCTTGTAATGATTGGTGTTGATTTGCCAGCCCCCGCATTTGCACCAGTTGCTGCCAGCGCCTCCAGGCTGCGTCCAGCCGATAATGGCGTCGTCGCCGTCGTCGACGCAGTCATCAGCTCTGGCGCACGTCGTGTCCCCCAGGGCTTCAACCCAAATCACCTGAGGCTGACGCCCACCCCACTCGGTGTTCGAGTCCAAGCCCAGCTGCGAGCCTAAACTCTTCATGGCCAAGTAGTCCGCCTCAATCGTCGAGAAGATCTCCTTGGCCTGGGCTTCGAGGTTGAAAAACGCTCCAACGAAGTTGGTCCATTCTGCGCGGTTCAGAATCGCAGGATCAACGCTGCTCTGGTACTCGACGTCCCAGTCAGTGTTGGTGTAGCCTGTGCCGAACGAGTCTGTGAAGACGACGGAGCCGGGCTCCACTGCGGCGATCGCCGAATAGTTATCATCGCTGCTGGTGACGTGACGGCTCGGCACACACTCCTCCATCAGTTGCGCACATGCAGAAGACACGTACGTGAAATCCATAGCGTATATCTTCTCCGTAACCGACAGCAGCTCGAACTGCGGCAGCGAGATGGCCAACGGCAGCGTTGCCCTCTGGATCGGAATCTCGAAGAAGCGGGCGAACGCGTCATCGATCCCTGGGGAGCCGAAGGCTGGTTTGGTCGTGCCGCACTGCCAGAGAACGATGTCAGGGATTCTCTCGTTGGCCTTTGTGGGATGTGAGCTCTTGTACGTCCCCAGCGTGTCGGAGAAGTGGACCACCTTGTACGTGCCGTAGTACGAGATGTCGAACAAGTTGGCGTACTGCTGCCTGCCAGCGCTGGCCATGCCGCTCGGGAATGGGGCCGCCCCAACTGGGCACTCGCCCGCCGACGCCACCCACGGGCTGAGGGCCAGCGCGGCGACGAGACGGATCTTCTGGACGGAGATGGCCATGGCTCGGAGCCGCC
The DNA here is from genome assembly GCA_963575745.1 of Prorocentrum cordatum. Classification (NCBI taxonomy): domain Eukaryota; class Dinophyceae; order Prorocentrales; family Prorocentraceae; genus Prorocentrum; species Prorocentrum cordatum. The sequence continues at coordinate 26,527 of CAUYUJ010018768.1, forward strand.
CTCGTAGACCACAGGGACGGGCTGAGGGCGGGTGCGGCCAGAGCAGAATACTGGCCCGAAAGAGGCTTCTTTTCTCGAAAAGCTTGAGCTGAAACGGCTTGAACCAAGGGGATCAACCAAAATTATGATTCAGAAAGGGTAGTCCAACGGCATAACCAACAACAGCAACAGCAACAACAACAACAACAACAACAACAACAACAACGACAACAACAACGACAACAACAACAACAACAAGGATAGGGATCTTCCCTGGCCCCCGGCGCTCGGGGGACGTGCGGAGCTCTCCTCCAGGGGGGGGCAGGAGTCGTCCCCGGCCCCCGGGCCCCCCCTACACCCCCCCCCCCCAACAACACAACAACAACGGACCGGTTCAAATAAAAAAAAAAACCTTCTAGCTCTATTAACACTTTACACCGGACTCGCTTCGCTTACTTGCGTGCGCGCGTAAGCGAAGCGAGTCCTGGTGCCATCCCTAATAGGATCCTATTAGAGGTGGATCCATCCCTAATAGGATCCTATTAGAGGTGGATCCATCCCTAATAGGATCCTATTAGAGGTGGATCCATCCCTAATAGGATCCTATTAGAGGTGGATCCATCCATAATAGGATCATATTAGAGGTGGATCCATCCCTAATAAGATCCTATTAGAGGTGGATCCATCCCTAATAGGATCCTGTTAGAGGTGGATCCATCCCTAATGGGATCCTATTAGAGGTGGATCCATCCCTAATAGGATCCTATTAGAGGTGGATCCATCCCTAATAAGATCTTATTAGAGGTGGATCCATCCCTAATAGGATCCTATTCGAGGTGGAGCCATCCCTAATAGGATTCAATTTGAGGCGGATCCATCCCTAATAGGATCCTATTAGAGGCGGATCCATCCCTACTAGGATCCTATTAGAGGTGGATCCATCCCTAATAGGATCCTATTAGAGGTGGATCCATCCCTAATAGGATCCTATTAGAGGTGGATCCATCCCTAATAGGATCCTATTAGAGGTGGATCCATCCCTAATAGGATCCTATTAGAGGTGGATCCATCCCTAATAGGATCCTATTAGAGGTGGATCCATCCCTAATAGGATCCTATTAGAGGTGGATCCATCCCTAATAGGATCCTATTAGAGGCGGAGCCATCCCTAATAGGATCCTATTAGAGGTGGATCCATCCCTAATAGGATCCTATTAGAGGTGGAGCCATCCCTAATAGGATCCTACTAGAGGCGGAACCATCCCTAATAGGATTCTATTTGAGGCGGATCCATCCCTAATAGGATCCTATTAGAGGTGGAGCCATCCCTAACAGGATCCTACTAGAGGCGGAGCCATCCCTAATAGGATTCTATTTGAAGCGGATCCATCCCTAATAGGATCCTATTAGAGGTGGAGCCATCCCTAATAGGATTCAATTTGAGGCGGAGCCATCCCTAATAGGATTCTATTTGAGGCGGATCCATCCCTAATAGGATCCTATTAGAGGTGGAGCCATCCCTAATAGGATTCTATTTGAAGCGGATCCATCCCTAATAGGATTCTATTTGAGGGACCTTAGGGGCCTGCTGACGGCCAAGGGCCCACTGGGAGCGGAAGGCTCGAAATGTCTACTGGAGTCTCACCTCTTGGATCCCTCAAGGGGCTCTCTTGGGCCGTCTTGCCTCTTGGACCGTCTTGGTGCTCTCGTGTGTCGTCCTCGGGCCTGAGGGCCTCTTGGGCTGTCTTGGGGCGATGTGTTGGGCCTCTTGGGCCGTTGTGAACGCTGTAACACCCAACTTACGAATATGCTAAAATCAAAATTTCTCCCAGCAGTGGAACAATTCTGGCCTCCTGGGGCGCTCTCGGGGCGCATCTTGGAGCCTGCTTGAGACGTCCTCGGGGCCTCTAGGGCCGTCTTGAAAAAATGTTCGGGTGTTTTCAGCCCCGTCAGGCCGCTCTGGTCGCTTTTTGGTGGCCTCCAGGGTTGTTTTGAGCGGCGGGGTGGAGGCCCGGGAGACCCTGGAGGTAGTCAAACATGTGGTAGGAGGTCCCGCCGGCCAGGGCCCTGGGCCCCCAAAACACACACACACACACACACACAGGAATCTCAGGAATCCCTAGGAATCTCTAGGATCCCTTGGAATCTCTGGAATCCCGGCTGTCCGCGTAGGAAATATGAAATCCCTACGAATCCCTGGAATCCCTGAGGAATCTCTGAATCGGAATCCCTAGGAATCTCTGGAATCCCTAGGAATCGATGGAATCCATAGGAATCTCTGGAATCCCTAGGGTTCTCGGGAATCCATAGGAATCTCTGGAATCCCTAGGAATCTCTGGAAGCCCTAGGAATCTGTTGAATCCCTAGGAATCTTTGGAATCCCTAGGAATCTATTGAATCCCTAGGAACCTCTGGAATCCCAGAGCTGCGGGGGAGTCTTTGGAATTCCTAGGCATCCTAGAGATTCCTAGGAATTCCTAGGAATGCTCGAGATTCCTACGAATTCCTAGAACTCCTAGAGATTCCTAGGAATTCATATGATTCCTAGGAATTCCAAGAGATTCATAGGAAGTCCTAGAATTCCTGGGGATCATCAAGATTCATATGAATTCCTAAAATTCCTAGGAGTCCAAGAGATTCCTAGGAATTCCTAGGAACCCTTAAGATTCCTATGAATTCTTAGAAACCTTGGGAATCCGAAAGATTCCTAGGAATTCATGTGTATCCTAAGAATTCCTGGAGATCCCTGGGAATTCCAGGAGTTCCTGGGAATCCTAGAGATTGCTTGGAATCATACAGATCCGTAGGAATCCGGAAGATTCCTAGGAATCCTATAGATTCCTATGAACCCTGGGGATTCCTAGAATTCCTAGGAATCCTACAGATTCCTAAGAATTTATAAAAGTCAGAGGGATCCTTTATAGGAGTCCTCGAGATTCCCAAGAATTCTGAGAATTCCTAGGGTTCCTGGAATTCCTAGGAATCCTAGAGGTTCTCAGGAATTCGTTGAATTCTAAGGAATCCGAGAGCTTCCAAGGAATTCATAAACTCCTAGGAATCCAAAATATTCAAAAGGAATTCCTAGGATTCCTATGAGTCCTCGAAATTCCTAGGAATTCCTAGAATTCCTAGGGATTCCTGAGATTTCCTAGGATTCCTAAAGATGAATCGAGATTCCTAGGAATTCATAGAATGCCTACGAATCCTAAAGATCCATAGGAATCCTAAAAATTCCTATGCAAATCACATACGGCCTGTATGGGATCCTACGCAGGTCCCGCACGGCCTTTGTATGGGATCCCATACAGAGCCCAGACGGCCTGTATGGGATCCCGCACAGATCCCATACAGCATGTATGGGAACCGATACAAATCCCATACGGCCTGTATGGGACCCCACACAGATCCCATACGGCCTGTATGGGATCCACACGGATCCGTATAAAATTCCGATGGAGGCCTATATAGAATTCGTATGGAGGGCTATAGAATTCCGATGGAGGCCTATAGAATTCCTATGGGGAGCGATAGATTTCCTATGGAGGCCTATATAGAATGCCTATGGAGGCCTATAGAATTCCTATGGGGGGCCTATAGAGTTCCGATGGAGGCCTATAGAATTCCGATGGAGGCCTATATAGAATTCCTATGGAGGCCTATAGAATTCCGATGGGGGCCTATATAGAATTCCCATGGAGGCCTATAAAAGTCCGATGGGTGCCTATAGAATTCCTATGGAAGCCAATAGAATTTGTATGGGAGCCTATGGGATTCCTATGGAGGCCTATAGAACTCCTATGGATGCCTATGGAATTCGTATGGAAGCCTACAGAATTCCTATGGGGACCTATATAGAATCCCTATGGAGGCCTATAGAATTCCTATGGAGGCCGATATAACTCCTATGGTGTGACATCTAGAATTCCTATGGTGACCTATAGAATGCCTATGGGGGGCCCTATTGAATTCCTATGGACCAACACAGCCGTGGCAGGGTCCGTATCGGGGTCCACACAACTGTATGAGGATATCTATAAGGATCCATACAGCTGTGGTCCGATCCCTACAGGGCCCGATGCAGCTGTGGTTTGATCCCTATAGGGGTCCACACAGCTGTGGTAGGATCCCTGTAAGGATCCATACAGATGTGGCACGATCCCCATCGGGAGCCATACAGATACAGCCTGCTCCCTGTAGGGATCCATACAAACGTGGTAAGATCTAGGGACCGATACAGCTGTGGTAGGACGCCTGTAGGGATGCTCAACATCTGTGGTAGGATCCCTTTAGGGATCCATACGAATATAATTGAATCCCTATAAGGACCGATGCAGCTGCGGAAGGATCCCTATAAGGACCCATACAGCTGTAGAGCGACCCCTATTACGATCCATACAACTGTGGTTGGATCCCTATAGGATCCCTACACCTGTCGTAGGATCCCTAGACGGATCCACGCGGCTCTGGTAAAATCCCTAAAGGGAGTCACACAGCTTTGGTAGCACCCCTATAAGGTTGAGTGTCTGGGGGGGCGGGGGCGCGGGGACGTAGGGGCGTGGGGGGGAGCGCCGGGGCCCCAGTGGAGGACTCCATCAAACCTCAGTGAATTGCGAGGAAGTCTCGAGCGGGAGCCGTCGGCGTTGTTGTTGTTGTTGTTGTTGGGGGGGGGGGTGGGGGGGGGGCCGAAGTGGTACGAATTACAACCGACTAGGACCAATCCCAACCGTTCGGGGTGAATTGCAACCAGAAAAGAGACCAATTCCAACCACAAATGAGACCAATTCCAACTCAGCCAAAAATGAGACCAATTCCAACTCAGCCAAAAATGAGACCAATTCCAACCACGGATGGGATCTCGGGTGCAGTGGGCGGACGCTTTCCATGCCGGTTACATCGGGCCCAATCCACCTGTCTGCTGTCGATTCCGCCGCCCCCCACTTCCCCCCCCGCAATTCCCGTAGGAAACAGAAGGTGGGGGAATGGAAGGGGCGGGGGGGGCCGAGGCGCAGGGGGGGGAAAACGACCCAAGGAACTTTTATTGCGCCGCGGGCGCGGTGGTGGACGTGCCAAACCCTGACGGGTGGAAATGGGTCTGCCACGGCAACAAATGGATGCTGAAGCGGAAGGGCGGGTAGTCCTGTGCTCGGCGTAGCTTAGGGGGGGGAGGGGAATGGGGAGGGCGGGGGGAGAGTGGGAGGGGGGGCTGGAGGGAGGGGAGGGAGGGGGGAGGGAGGGGGAGGGGGAGGGAGGGACGAGGACGAGGACTAGTATCCCACGGCAGGTTTGCCTTCATCTGTTCTCTGGATGCCTTGCAGCTGCCCGCGGGGGCAACCGCTCGCCGCCGTGGCGAACAAAAACCCGCTCTCGGATTGCATTGTTGCGCGCCGCCACCGCCAGCTCTATTCGGAGATGCCTCTCGGCACGCTCCGCCCCATCGCGGCTGGTTGGCAGTTGGTTGGTGGCTTGGCTGGCTGGCTGGCTGGTTATTTGGCTGGTTGGCTGCTTGGTTGGCTAGCTGGCTGGTTGGCTGGTTGGTTGCCTGCCTAGCTGGTTGGTTGGTTTGTTGGTTGGCCTACAGGCGTGCGCCATCTCACATGCCGAAGGGCCCGCCCGCTCGCGGATCGCATTTTTGCGTACCATTACTACCACCACTACTGCGACTACGACCGCGACCACGACTACGACTACGACTACAACTACGGTTGCTGCTGCTACTACTACTACTACTACTACTACTACTACTACCACTACTACTACTACTACTACTACTACTACTACTACTACTACTACTACTACTACTACTACTCCCACTACTACTACCACCACCACCACTTACTACTACTACTACTAGTACTACTACTACTACTACTACTACTACTACTACTACTACTACTACTACTACTACTACTACTACTACTACTACTACTACTACTACTACTACTACTACTACTACTACTACTACTACTACTACTACTACTACTACTACTACTATTAG